>OZ023312.1:85173592-85463592 GCA_964007375.1 Ophion obscuratus | reverse complement strand
TTTTTGTCAACATCTGGTAACTTTTTAACGTTCATGTCGGCCATATTGGATCGGCCATTTTTTTTACGATAATTTGGCTTGCGGATTCGTAATCAGCGACCTTGAAAACCCGTAAATACCAATTTTTGTCGACATCTGGCAACTTTTTAACATTCATGTCAGCCATATTGGATCGGCCATTTTGTTTACGATAATTTGGCTTTCAGATTCGTAATCAGCGACCTTGAAAACCCCTGTAAGCCAATTTTCATTCCCGTCAAAGGTCATTTGAGGTTTTGGCCAGGTTTTTGGGCTTTTCTCCTACTGTGCAGCGCGACCGACATATAGTAATATATTGGTCAACGAGGTGAAAGTGATCGGATGAGTTTCTAACCTCACGACAAAGCGATCGTCACATCAAACGTCAAAATTTCCGGCGATTCATAATTTCCTCATTACGGTGTGAAAAAAAAATCAAAAGCGAGAAAAGGTGAGTTTTTTGTTTACGTATATTTAATATTCCGTATATTTTATCTTTACCTTCGATTCCACAATGTCGTCAACAACAGATTTGTTTTTGGGCTGATTGCTTCTACTATGTGATCTCGTCTTCTTGTTCTTGACGGTGTCCTGTCCTCTTGGCTTCCTTGAGTTGTGATCGACTGGAACCAGGGCTGTTTTGCGCCCATCAACCGCGTTCGAATGTTTCGTGGCTCCTTTGCAGACTATGTTTGGTCATATAAATGTTTTCATATTTCCGTTTTCAACTTTAAAATATTATGCACGGGAACAAAGAACTGTATTGTTCAATTTAAAAAACTATGCTGCATCTGTTCTTCATGCGTATTAATCACCGTAGCACTTCGACGTAAATTTTATTATACTGTGAATGAGGGTTAAGTACATCAGCTGTGATCTGTCACAGATCGCACCCATGTTTACGTATATCTATATACATATAGGTTGCGGAGCACCCCAGCGCCATCATTTCTCGTTCTCGTTTTGGGGACGAGTTGAAAGGCCTCGCTGAACCTCCTGGTATCTAGGCTCCATGCGGCATTCCATCAGATCAATTAATTAAGTAGAACGAGCGCGCGCTCTTGATTTCTATAGATTTGTTATTACTTAAGGTAGTTCTGTAGGTACACGTATGAGCCAAAAGTTTCGGTTGAAGCGTATAGTAACATCCAATGCCTATACCAACCCCCTGACACTGGTAGATAAATGCTGTTTGCAAAACGTCCTTGCCGCACTGTGCCGCTAGTAGTCGTGTGACAAGCATGCATTTATATGTATGTTGCGCAGGTGTTTCGAATATTTCACTTGAATAAAAGTCTATTGATATATTTGGAATGATTTTCCGTTCTAATGATTTTCCATTCGAACAAAATAATTAACGTCGCCATAATGATAACAGGCGAAAGCCACGAAGGTATCGAATCGTTCAGCTGATCAGAGTATTTAGAGCCGAAGGCTGTCACACAACAGCCAACGCTAGGTAGTGGCGATTTCAAGAACTAAAAAGCTGGGACAAAACACGTTTTCGTTTATCGTATAGCAATAGTAGGCAAGTGTCAGGGACATGGAGACTAGATACTGGAGTCTAAATTCGGCATTTTATGTGATGCCCGAAATTGAAGGCAACAGGGATGGCGCTACAATCGCGCGAAGGGTTGCGGTGCTAGCTTCACTTCACTACAGACCGAACGCGAATGTGACGTCACATTGAATTTTGTTTTCGTAATTTTTATGTGGAAAATACTCTAATAATAATATAATAATACTTTTACATGACAATGTTTGTGTGTGGGTGTACTTTTCAATTAAGTTTCAAATATACAAGTTGTAGACAACAATCCTCTGTGATTTTTTATCCTAGAACCTTTGAATGTTGGTAGAAAGATTAGATTTGCAAAAATATTTACGGACTTACTTTTTTATTTGAAAACTTTTCTGCTCATGTGTAAAAGTAGTATTTTCGTACGTTAGGCCCACTATTATACTCCATAAAAAAAATCACGGGAGTACGCTTAATAATTTAATTTTGTTTACGAACTGTCGAATAAAATTAGTATCTTACAAAAAAAATCACAAAAACCAAAATAACTTTAAAACCACGGAAAATCACATAACATAGATGGGGGTTCAATCGATAGGTATTGAGGTTCCCCATCCTTATGCATCGTTTGCTCCACCCCTCGCGTTACACTCTAAATATTGCTGGGCTCGTCCATCTCACTACTATGCTATAGCACAGCAGCGAAAAGGCTCCGTACTCTATGCTAGCATACTAATTAAGGCGGTCCTCTAGTTTCTCGGGTCGAAAAAATCGATTTTTTTTCATAAATCGCATCTACAACATGTGTAGAAAATGTGTGCCAAAGGATTTTTCGATATTCGAAGTGGTTCACAAGTTACGGCCTGGAACGGAGCAGGTATACGGTGCGCGCGCCGGGCTGCTCCGAAAGCCGAGCGGCGGCAGCAAGACATTCAACGGTATTTTGAAGGCAGAACCATATGGAGAAGATGTTGTTGTAAAAAAAGAGTGTGTTGGATACGTTGAAAAGAGGATGGGGACTCGGCTCCGAAATGCAAAAAAATGTAATAAAGGCATTGGTGGGAAAGGTGCAGGAAAACTCACTGATAAATTGATTGGTGAGATGAGAACGTATTAACGGATTAGCTATTCGGAGACATCCAGATTCTATGGAGGAAATGAGAAAGGAAATTTGGGCAACATTCTTTCACAAGATTTCCACAGACAGCAATCCACAGCATCAAAATTGTCCTGCAGGCGAATCTAGTTGGTGCAAATGGCGCAGAGCTGAGTTGCTCGGAGAGGCTGAGCAATTCAAACACAATAAACCGCCTCTTTCTGAAGCAGTTCAAAAAGTTATAAAGCCAATTTATGAGGATTTATCCAAAGAAGAATTGTTAAGCAGATGGCTGGGAGCGGAAACTCAAAATAATAACGAGTCGCTCAATTCGTTAATCTGGACTTTTGCTCCGAAGTACCTCCATTCTGGGCCAAAAGTGGTTGAAATCGCCACGTTTCTCACTATCATAATCTTCAACGAAGGATTCAAATCTATCCTGAAGACCTTGGAAACCATGGGAGTGAAAATCGGCCCACAAGCTGAAGGATATGTTCAACAGCGTGATAGCTCTCGGATCGACCGTTCAGAAAGGCGCATGAGTGATGTTGTAAAACAGACACGAATCGCGAAAAGGGAAGCCCAAAGGGAACTTCCAAGATGAAGAGGAAGGCCTATTGTATGGTCCAGGCATAGCAGATTGACGGTGAGATGAAATTTTTAGTATAAATCACATGCGCGAACTTTCAAACGCGTTTTTCTCGAAACACCATTTTTCGAAACGCTGACCACGCTATTTTAGAAACTACTGCACCGATCTTGTTCATATTTATACAGCATCTTTAATATGTTATAAGCCAGCGATTGAACTAGGATTATCATGATTGCTTCGATAGTTTTTTTTTCTACGAGCGAAAAACTTAAGAAAAAATGAGTAAAAAATAGAATGTAATTTTCAAAAGTGTATAAAAAAGTCAATTTTTGTAATTTAGAATTCACTCTAGTTCAATCGCTAGTCTTAAATATGAAGATTAAAATGCTGTTTGGTTTTTAGATTTCAGATAAGCAGAACAGCCGCAATCTTGGTCACCGTCAAGCACCTCTTTTACTTGATGTCTTCCTGTCGGCCACTATAACTTTTATTCTATTATATATTTTGACTTTAAAAAATTTGTAAAGCTTATTTAAATGTTAATAAAGATTATGCAAAAACAATGAGATTGATTATTTCGATGCTTTGCCCGTAAAAAATTATTGAAAAAGCCGTAAAAAAACAGCCGAGAAACTAGAGGACCGCGTTAATGACATATTAAACATGGTGGGGTAAACGCGAAAGGTAAAGAACTTTTAAAACTTGTAGGAACATGTGAAGGAATATTGGCAATTATAATAAATGAAGATTGAACTTTTAAAAGTTAACAATACTTATTTATTAAGAATATAATAACCATTGAGTTATTGGCCGCTCGCAATTTCGCAATTTTTCGCAGTCTTTTCGTTAGCTCTAGTACCGTGTCAAACTCGCGTTCGCTCTGTGTCGAGTGAAGCTAGCACCGCAATCCTTCGCGCGAGTGCAGCGCCACCCCTGTTGCCTTTATTTTTGGGCACGCTTTTTTTTTTATCGTTTCCCCATTGGAGTTTAGGCTCCTGTATCTAGTCTCCATGATATGCAAACGTCAAAATCACGAGTCAAAATAATCTTATTTGTCGTTGTGGTGGTTATGTATGTTATGTACGCAGTGCCGGCGACGCGCCTGCGTAATAAGAAATTGTCAGAAACCTACTAGCGCCACGGGAAGAGGTAGTAGAACCAAATAAAGCGGTCGAAAAGCGTAGCATTTTTATATACGGTAAGGGCAGCCCCCTGACACTAGTAGATAAATGCTGTTCGCAAACTGTCCTTACCGCACTGTGGCGCTAGTAGTGTGACAGGCATGCATATATATGTATGTTGCACCGGTGTTTCGAATATTTTACGTGAATAAAAGTCTATTGATATATTTGGAATGATTTTGCGTTCTAATGATTTTCCGTTCGAACACAATAAATAACGTCTCAACAGCGATAACAGGACGTAAGCCACGAAGGTATCGAATCGTTCAGCTGATTGGAGTATTTAGAGCCGAAGGCTGTCACATAACAGCCAACGCTAGGTAGTGGCGATTTTAAGAACTAAAAAGCTGGGATAAAACGCGTTTTCGTTTATCGTATAGGCATATTAGGCCAGTGTCAGGGGGCTCAGTAAGGGATAGGAGGTGCCAGCCCCCTGAGTAGTCTTCCTGGCGGATGGCGTCGGTTGCTTTCTTGTCACTCAGTTCACTTCGGTTCGGTCATGCAATAGCGACGCACGCGGTGAAACCACTAACTACTAATATCCGGAATTTTACGGACGGTTTTGGATCGTGATCGCCACAGGCGTTCGCACGCCTAATCTCTAGTCTTCTTGAACTGGAGAATGGAACAAAACAAAGCTTTTACACGAGTAACTTTCATGGACGCAAGGTGTATGAAACAAATAAACAAAAACGTGGCTGATAAATCCGTTACAAACGTTGACATCTAATCATGAGCAAGATACGCGATTGCGCGAAATCGAAGATAAAGCCCTTGACATCAATCAAAGGTCGGAAGTTCTACCCGGTTTCGGAGTGTGGGCATACAAACGTTAATTCGGAATTTTCGTGGACCCCAGATTTTTTTGGACCCGTCTTCAAAAATGACAAGATTTCGCTGCACCAGGTTAAGAAAAAAAGATATCCCTAAGGTTCGAGTTCGACGAGTCTAGTTATAACCAAACATTATTTCAGGCCTTGCAGACTCACCTTATTGATAAAAGAACGAGGATAATGGCTTCTTTCGTTCCCGATGAACTAATTTACGCACTCGATTTGACGATGAAGAATTTTCGCGAATTTGTAGCTGTATTGCTTCTTGTGGATACGTCCGGTGAGTAGCAACTAGTGAATCAAAATTTTTGAGCCTAAACGACAGTACAGTGTTTCGATATTGCACACGCTCTACTATACGAAATGAGGTTAAATGTGTCGTACTGTAAGTTCAGAGCCACGTATCACACGCTTCGACCAGTTCGAAATTTTCAACTCTAATTTCGACCAAACGATACAATCAATTAAGGTAAAATTTATTATGCACATGCGATATTGTTGCAAAAATAGCCTGATGGTTGACATTTTTCCAAATTTTGAAGGAAAAATTAGTAAAATTAACTACGTTACTAAAAAAAGACTAAAAATTAATATTTACTTAAAAATAAATTTGATTCATTTATGAATTTTTAAATTAAAATGAAATTAATTGATTGAAAAAACAATTGAACAAAAATCTCATATTTACCTAAAATTAATTAAATTAATATTAATATTCAAGACCTAATACAGGCCTTTGAAATAAAAAAAAACGTAACATTCTCGTTTCGCAATTGAAATATTATGTTTCGGAAGCCTGTCAAGTTGACGTTCAGAGGTTCTTGAAAATGAGTTCTGAATCTATTTTGCATTTCTCTAGAACCCCTTAATATTATAGTTTTGATAGTGTCTTGACAAACATTGTCAGGACTCCTGCAACTTTATAGGTAAACGGAGTGTCAAGTTAGCTTGGCAGATTCTCGTTGCTCGAAGTTAATCGGTAACCGTCAGAACTTGTCCTAAAAATAATTAAGGGGAGATATACACCTAGGAGCCTGAAAAAAGATCATTTTTGTGAATTTTTTTCAAGGAAAACTATTTGAATTTTCGGATTGGGCTTATAGTTATCTAAAACTATATACATTCAAAAATATGTTTAATTTTCTTTATTTAAAAATATCAAAAATATACAAGGATATTGTATGATCCTTGGAGCGTCGTAAACAAATCTGCGTGTCGGGTACCCACTGGCGTTTCTTCAAAAATCATCTGAAAAAAAAAACCAAAAAGATTATTAAATTAGATACTATAATCTAGTACTTGTCACGGTCGATTTTGAAAATATCGATTTATGACAAAATAGCAGACGTTTGAACATGAATAGCGATATTTGGCCCAAAAATTAGTTATCATTTTGCCTATAAAACGAACGACGTGTCTATCCGCACAGAAGTGTGACTGTATGACAGTCACGCAAAAGACACGAAACACGCAAAAGCCATGAGACTGGTGTGAATAAACTTATGGGATCTTCATAACATGAAGTCTATTGATGGAGTGTTTATAAAATCGCCGCAACTTTAAGCTCGTTTGGGGCCGTCCATATATTACATCATTCTAAATTTGGGGGGGGAGGTTCGTCTGTGGATGACGGTAAATGATGGATGAGGGGGGGGGGGGGGGCGTTTCGAAATTGACGTCATTCTTGTGATACCAGTTACTTCAAAATGTACAATAGTATATTGTACAACTAGAGTGGTTTCCCCCATGAGTGATGAAAAATATTTTGCAAGTACCTAATGGTATTAATTATTGAACTCATTATTTATTTATTTATTTATTTCATAAGATTTGTCTACATTATATTCGAGAACTTCAAATAACAGCGTACCTATGAAAATAGTTCGATCGAGCCAAAATGAATATGGGGAGAATACGGAAATATTACCCGTGATCCAGGATTTGCAAGAATGGGTGAAAACTCCGTGGGAGCTATCCAAAGAAAACTAAAGAATAGGGAAGAATAATATTATTATATTAATGAAAATTGCCAAAGTACAAAATAATAAAAGATGATTCTATAACAAAATGTGGGAGCTATCCAAAGAAAACTAAAGAATAGGGAAGAATAATATTATATTAATAAACATTGCCAAAGTACAAAATAATAAAAGATGATTGTATAACAAAATGTTTTAATGTTACCCAATTTTTCTCAAATCCGCAAATGTTTTAATTTTGCCAAACTGGTAATGACGTCAATTTTGTGAGAGGGGAGGGGTCATTAGGAAATGACGATAGGATGATTGTAGGGGGGGGGGGGGGGTTGAAAATCAGCAAAAATCGATGACGTAATATATGGCCGGCCCCTTTCTAGAATTGGACTGTCGGAGCTAGAGACACGTCGATAGTCGATTTTCGCGTAAATATTCTTTAACGTTTTTTGTGTAAATATGTTTAAAAGTTTTCTGTGTACATTTTCATAAAGTCCAAAACCCATCGATAGCATGTACAGTCACTCCAGTATCACGAACTTTATTAAGGTTATTTCACAACTGCATACTGGTATGTAGGGCTCGATCTTTACAACCGGGATATGAGTATTGTGTGTGTAGTGTATCTGCACTTTTTTTCAGCGGACACTGAGTAATCAACTGTCGGTACAATCATTCGAGAAGCAATATCATTTAACACGTTAAGAGGGAATGACGCCTTATCGCGGTCGGTATGGTAGAACAATTATAGATTCCCAAAAATCTCTGAAACGGCTCTTCAGATTCCGTCGAAACTTTGCCAAACGACGTCAAATACATAGACGAATAGCTGTCAGCCCCTCAAATTTTCTGAATTTGAGAAAAAAAATGTAGATTGGCTTATCATAAGCCAATTTAGTTTTTTTTTTCTCAAATTCAGAAAACTTGAAGAGCAGACAGGTATTCGTCTATCTGACATCGTTTGGCAAAGTTTCGACGGGATCTGAAGAGCCGTTTCAAAGATTTTTGGGAATCTATAATTGTTCTACCATACCGACCGCGATAAGGTGTCATTCCCTCTTATGACGGAATGACATCTCATTGCGGTCGGTATGGTAGAACAATTATAGATTCCCAAAAATATCTGAAACGGCTCTTCAGATCCCGTCGAAACTTTTCCAAATGACGTCAAATAGATAAACGAACAGCTGTCTGCCCCTCAAATTTTCTGAATTTGAGAAAAAAAATGTCGATTGGCTTATCATGAGCCAATCTAGTTTTTTTTTTCTCAAATAGGGTAAGGTTCATAAACTACGACATGGATGTTTCTCTAGTGTCAGGAACCCTGGCAGCAGAGAAGTGATATTAAAACAATTATTATATCAATAAATATTCATTATTTCATTTGTTTAATAGGTGAATCTCATTCAGGGAGCTTTAACGCACGTGTTAAAACCTTTACTTTTCATTTTAGCTATATCGCGCGTCAATGAGTAGTAAAAATCCGACACCGCTGCTCTTAAAGTGTCAGTAACTGGGCCGTTTACCTTAACGGAAAAAAAATCCTATGACAAGTACTTAAGTAGTAATGGTGTATAGAATAACCACATCTTGGTGTATAGAATAACCACACTTTCCATCAGCAGCATTGCCGGATGCACTGACAAAGTTGCATGAATGTTCATTCAATTTCGGAATATTTGAAGCTGCTGAGTGCGAAACGTTTAGTTCCTTTTGTGTATAATTTCTTTCGCATTAATACATCGCTAGAGCCACGAAAAAATGCCTAAAATCCTTTTTTTCTACTTAGATGAAACGCCTTAAGGGGAGATATACACCTAGGAGCCGGAAAAAGGTCATTTTTGTGAATTTTTTCAAGGAAAACTATTGGAAATGTCGGATTGGGCTTTTTTTCTATCTTATCTAAAAGTATATACATTAAAAAATACACTGTAAAAAATGATATGATATTTACAATACATTTAAGATACAGAAGGAATTGAATTTTACAAACTCAGTAGATGAAATTAAATTTAAGACACTTGTACCGTAAATTTAAAACACAAACATGAAATTCTAATGTGGATATATAACTTAATAGATGCAACATGGAATTTCAAAGACAAGTTTGTAAATTTGTGGGAAATGTTTTGTATTAACCCGTGTCTTCAATTGAAAATTACTACAGATGTATAATAAATCAACTATAAAAAACAGAGTATTGAAAATACAAAACAAGTTTGAAATTTATTTACGGCTGCCTGAAAAATATAATACATGTGCAACTGAATTGGAATTGGAAAGTATCGTGATTGTACCCCTATCTGATATTATTTCTCATCGACGCTGAGTTAAATATAAGACAAATCTTTAGGAATATCGATGATATACTTCTCGGAATAATATCATCCAGTACATGAATACTGTGATTCGATTCAGAAATTACCAAGACAAAAGCCACTGAGATTAACAATTGTTTGTCAATAACGAATCACAGGTAAGTTGAATTTAATGTGTTCGTATATTAATAATGAAGAAACATTTTATGATTTTCATAATTGTTGACCCGGACGGTATCTCATAATCACATGAATTTCAAATACATGCGTACAGTGGACGGAGATGGGCGCGCGGTCGGTGTGCGGGCTCGGCGGTCACTGAAGTTAAGCAGCATGGGGCGCGGTCAATACTTGGAGCGGTGACCGTTTGCCCGTGCACTGGTTTGCGCGTCAAACCTCTGCGGTGGGGGAAACAGTTTCAGTTTCTGATGGTAATGAATACAACTGAAACTCAGCCAAATATGGCCGCCTGTATCGGCCCAGGTTTTCCGCAGTTTCCCTGGGCCTTCGTGCAAATGCGATACAGTAGTGCATTAGGAAAGAGTGGATGCGGCCAAATACAATACTCTGGGGGGGGGGGGGGGAACTCTGGAAGGAATAAGAAAGAGGGCTCTGGAAGGATTGTGAATGGAAGGAATAAAGGAGAGGATGGTAAAAGGAGAAGAGGGTGCCCCCATAATATAAAGAAAGAAAAAAATACTTCCATACATGCGGTGAACGAAAGCAGTATATGAATTGAGTGGTTCTTACTTTTGATCATTTTTACATAAAAACGTATTGCAATTATCAATTTCTGAAATAAATTTAATACTTAGGATCAGTAATTTGAATACACACCCGTATATTGATATTAGCAAGTGATTCTTGAATTTAATATACACTTGTATATTGATATCAGCAAATGGTTCTTGATTTCAATATACTTGGATGTGATTATTTATTTACATGTGCATTGTTTTTCAAACGCACAAGTATATTAATATTACGGAACTATACTTTCATTTTTAAAATAACGTGTTTTGGATTTTCAAAATCGTATCTGAAATTTCATAAGCGGTATCCGCATAAAAACTTCCTACACTTGTATATTAATTTTAATACAGAAATTTTTTACAGTGTATGTTTAATTTCCTTTATTTAAAAATATCAAAAATATACAAGGATATTGTATGATCCTTGGAGCGTCGTAAAAAATCTGCATATACGTTACCCACTCGCGTTTTTTTCAAAAATCGTCTGGAAAAAAAACCAAAATGATTATTAAATTAGATACTATAATCTAGTACTTGTCGTAGCCGATTTTGAAAATATCGATTTATGACAAAATGGCGGACGTTTGAATATAAATAGTGATTTTTGGGCCAAAAATTAGTTATTATTTTGCCTATAAAACAAAAACTAAGTAACGGAAAAAAAAATCTTACAAGTACTAGATAATGGTGTATAGAATAACCACAACCAAACCTCAAGGCAATCGGTTTATTGGTCGTCGAGAAACTTTGGGTACCAATTTGAAAAACGTGGTTTTGAGAAAAACGCGTTTGAAAATTTGGGAATGAATAAATCATGAAATTGATCAACGTACATGGAATCATAGATACCGGGCCCATAGTGTAGGTCTTCTACGGTCGACGGAATCTTCATAGCTTCTAAATCGATTTTTTCGACCATCTAGGTGTATATCTCCCCTTAAGAAACCCTAGGACAATAAGAATAGATTCAGAACTCATTTTCGAAAATCTTCAAATACGGATTTGACAGGCTTCAAATCGGACGACGGAATTTCTTAGCATGTGTAATTTTGTCTTCAACCAGTTTTCAAGACAGAATCAACAAATACAGAGATATACAATATATTGTCTAGTTCTATAGTTCCGAATAAGACGTTATGTTGTAGGAATGCTGACAGAACTTGAGAGATCCGCGTCTAATAATTCATTACTGTATCTCGCAAATCGAAAAACCGCATCGATTTATATTGCGGGCTATATAAGGGCCTGGAGACGAGTGATAATGCAAAAAAGCAATGAATGACGTTTAATCTCAATGCTGAACTTCTCTTATTCCAGCTTTTAATAGCGTTTGGACAAAATACAATTGTGCAGAAAATAATGGAAGTCGTGGTTTTAGTTCTATTCTAAATTTGTACATGAGCCTCATGGTCGAGGATATTTATTCCTCAGAAGGGGATATTGTTGATATTTCAGGTACTGAACCCACGCATTTAAGACAAAATTAATTTATTCATGAGCTTTCTGTGACTAGGACTAAAGTTAATTTGTAAAAACAAGCGGAGGAAGTTCTTGTGATGTGGAAAGTCAGAAAGGACGAACTCATTGGGAAAGCAGTAGCCACCGTTGTTGGTCGCGCGTTGCACATGAAAAATCTTATGACCGATTCGGGGGTCGTTGCCGCCAAATTGCTCAAAAAAGGTAAAAAAAAAAAAATAGGTTAAGTGAATTTGTTGCTTTCAGTTTTTCGCGGAGAGATCTTTGTTTATTGATTGCATAAACATTATTCATGATGCGTTTTGCAGTATTCATTATGTTATTCGTTATTCGGTATAATTCAGTTAAGGGACAACACCACTGTGACGGCTTCAAAAAATCGATTTTTTTAAAACCATCTAGAAAAATCTAAAATACATTTAAGATTAAGATGCCGTTGGACCCAGGTCGAAAAAATAATTATTTTCCGAGATATTGAATATTTTGTGGAGCGGTGCAGCGCTCCGTGACGCTCGGGGTCCCGCGCAGCTGCGCGCCTCAGGGTGGCAGGTATACCGGGCCTTTCCCAGGTCCTGCGGGTCTTTCCCAGGTATTCTTTTGTCTCCCTTCACAAAAACCGGCTATTGTTATAAATATAGTTTCGAAAAAAAGCCATAGGTGGCGATAATTGAAAAATTTTCAAGTCGTCAATCGTCAATCGTCGATATTGCAGCTGATATCACGGTATTATTATTCAATGATGGCCTGAGAAGCCTCATGAAAGTTTTGGAGACGTTGGGGATAACTATCGGCCCAAATTGTTTCAATTTTTGCGTTGAAACCGACGCAGCGCGGAGCGAGCTGGTGGAGCGCTCGCTCACAGACGCTGCAAAAGAGGCAAGAAGAGCCTCTACAAGTTCGAGAAAAGATGCTAGGGACAATGATTTGCTTCTTGAAGGCCAGCTATATGGTGCCGGCATCGCTGATTAAAGGTAAACATTTTTTTTCCGATTTATCGCATAAATTAACAAACCTAAAACTTTGAACGCGTTTTTCTCAAAACCACTTTTTTGAGTGCGGCACGCAGCAGAACTCGAGCAATTTTTATCCGATCGACTTCAAATTTGGACTGCATCAATAAAACTAGATTATCGAAAGAAGTACATAGGATTTTTTCGATATCTCAATAATAAAAAAAGTAATAGCCTATTTTCGACGAGAAATTTTGATCGAAAATCGTCCTTTAATTTCAAAAGCGTGCCTTTTTTTTAAAAATCAATATTTTTTCAAATCCCTATGTACTTCTCTTCAAAATATCATATTATTAACGAAAACACTCGGTATTTTTTTTTCAGATCGACTGAAGAGAGTTCTGCTGCATGCCGCGAACCACTGCAGAGGCAACAGTACCTGACGCGGGAGCTTCCCCAGCGCCACCATGGGGCGTGAAAAAATTGACATTTTTTTTTATGTATCTTCAATAAACAACGAACAAAACAAAATTTTTTTTTCGAATATCTCTTTTTTTTCCCACAAAAAAAATTCTTGAAAAATGGCAAAAAACAGGGGGTCACAGTGGTGTTGTCCCTTAATTTGCTTGATTATTTTCTAACTAATACAGTTTTAACTTAAGGGGTCTTCTCACTTCAGGCGCTAAAAAAGACTATCTTCGTGGTTTTTTTAATAGGTTTATATTATAGGTATTGATATAAAAGTTGTTACACCTACAGGAAGGTTCTGCCTTGATGGGCTGAAAAATGTTCGATTTTTCACCAATTTTTTATGCGAAAAATAATAAATATAGAATATTGATATTTGGTATGTTGACTAAGCGGTCTTTATTGAACATTAAAATATTTTTTAAAGTTTGACAAAACATGGTGGTGGGAGTGGGAGGAGCAATGTACATCGGTGTGGGGGCGATGACATTCTTCGCTTGCAGAAGTTCCAAGTCCCAGACAGGTGATCTGAAGCAAAAAAATCAATCATAATTTTACTTTGTACAATATTGTGTATAAGTTGACCTAGAATCGAGAAGAAAAATTGAAAAATAAAAAAAATAGTGAGCAAGAAACTGCCAAAATTTTTGGGAAAAAAACAAACTTCCTACCAATTGCTCACTATTTTTTATTTTTCAACTTTTCTTCTTAATTCTAGGTAAACTTATACACAACATTGTACGAAGTAAAAATATATTTGATTTTTTTCTTCAGATCAACTGTCCGGGACTTAGGACTCCCGCAAGCGAAGAATGTCATCGCCCGCGCATCGACATACATGACTCCTCCCACTCCCACCACCATTTTTTTTCAAACTTTGAAAAATATTTTGATGTTCAATAAAGACTGCTTAGTCAACATACCAAATATCAACATTCTGTATTTCATACTTTTCGCATAAAAAATTGGTGAAAAATAGAACATTTTTTGGCCCAACAAGGCAGAACCTTCCCTTAATGAATACACTTTCGAAATACATTAAAAAATGTTTTAATGTATGTATGTACCCTGAACAAACGTTAAACGCGTTTTTCTCGAAAAAACGTTTTTCGACGGCTTGTTGATAAAATCTTCGAAACGACTGGACCGATCCTTATGCAATTTTAACCACATATTCTTTACAACTATAGCTATAGCGCATATCAAGTATTTTTTAAAATCTTGATATTTACTATTTTTTTGCCAACAAAGGTGGAAAAACACGTTTTTTTTGTTTAAATGTTCGCCATTTTGTTATTTTCCATAAGGTAAATGTCCCAATTATTGAACAGGTCCCAATTATTGAACACTATCGTGTATTTTTATTATTTCTCAGTCACCTGCATGCATTTACTTATTTATAAAAATTTCATTACATATATGGAACTTTTAGCTATCGCAATGTTACCTTACTTGTGCAAAAAAACTTTAATTAATAGAGAAAAAAAATGTTTAATCAGCAACGGTGATCCGATTTGTCGTCTCGTGGTAACTGCTTATATTTTTTGCTAAGACGCGCCGCTGCATGCATATGGGCATAAAAAATTCAAAAACTGTCGCATCTCAAAAAGTAAAGGCGTTTCAGTTTCCTCAGAAAATTTCTTGCAAATAACAATTTCAAAAAAAATTTTTTAATTAATTATATGTTAAAAAATACGGTGTTCGATCATTGGGACATCGAAAATGCAGTGTGTCCCAATTATTGAACACTCGAATTCTCCAAGATGGCGTCATTAAACCCATCAAAACATCGAGACAGTTAACGTGTGACAGATCGTGTGAATCGGATTTATTCAAACAGAAACTGTAAGTTACTGAATAAACTTACCTTTATTCTTTTAATAATAACTCTAAGATCGTCAAATATATTTTTTATTTGTATTTTCGTGCAATAAACATAAAAAGAAAAGTAAAAAGAGAATATAACCTAAATGTAACCTAAAAATACGAATGTAATAATATTTTTGCCCTCCGATATTTCAGGGAGCCAAGCTGCGACAAAATCAAACAAAAACAAAACATAAAAACGATGAAGCTGAAAATAAAAATAAAATAAAGTTCGAGTTGAAAAGCAAAAATAAACCAAATGCGAATGAACCAAAAACCTGTCAAGAGACTAAATATATATTTTTCTATTTTTAAATGATTAATAAAAGATTATTTAAGTGTTTGATTTTGCTTTTATTTCTTAATATTGTAACCAAAGTAATATTTTCAGAACGGAAAAAAGAATTCTCGAGAGTGTTCAATAACTGGGTCATGCCTGTTCAATATTAGGGACATAGGCACTTCCAGTGTTCAATAATTGGGACATTTGCATGCTTCGCATTGTTATTCTTTTTTTTTTCATTTGACATCATTTAAAAATAATTTAAAGGGTGATTTTTCGAAAGTAAAAATATCAAAGTATCATTTGAACATGAAAGCGATGGTTTTTTTTCTTGATTTTATTTTTTTCTCGCCGAATTGAATCCCCCAGATCTTTAGCTGTTCAATAATTGGGACATTTACCTTATATCAAAAATCGTATGATATGCGCTTTAGCCATGAACATACTGAATCTAAAACCGTCTGATTTTTTAATTTCGGATGATCCATCTCCGAGATTTCATCAACAGCGCAGACCTACAATTTTTTAAGACATTTTTTTAACTACCATTTTCGTCTATAAATAGTGAATTGAATAAATAATTTTTTTAAATGTATTTTTCTAGTGTATTTATTAAGTGTAACAACTTTTATATCAATATCTATAATATAAACCAATCCAAAAAATTTACGAAAATTGCCTTTTTAGCGTACAAAGTGAGAAAACCCCTTCAACGTTGAACGTTCGTAATAGAAACTGAAAATATACGAACTAAATAAAATTGTTCTCATTCAATTATTGTTCCGAACTGTCTATGATTTTTCGGGTATGATGTGCCAAATCAGCAGTGAAGATGATAATTTCAAGCGGACCCGTAATTTTTTCGGTAATCGGTAACGAAAATAGTAGACGTGTTGTGCTTGTGGGAAATCCGGTAGTGGATGTTCAAAATGCTAAGGATACTTGTTCACCTGGCGACGTGATCGTGACGGAGAGCGCTTGGGAACATGTGTCTCCACAAAAGTACGAGTACGTTCTTTTGGACGCACATAACGTAAAGGTAAAGAAAAGCACTAATCAGTAGAGTTACTGTCTGGTCTACTATACGAATGATAATGTAATGCCCGTATCGTAAACGAAAACTACATTGCTCTGAAGCATGATAATAAACCTTTTATTGCTTCACCCAATCTCAGGACCTTTGTTAAGGGACTATACCAGTGTTACACTTTCAAAAAATCGATTTTTTTTTGTTACCTTTTTCGACAGTTTATACTTTCAAGCATATCATTATCATTTATATCAATATCATTTTATCTTGTAAAAATCGATAGTTAAATCTTTAAACGCGTTTTTCTCGAAATGAGATTTTTCAAATTTGCTGACATTGTAACTCAAAGAGCAATTATCCGATTGACATGAAATATGAACTGAGTACTCTTGAATATATTTACTCTACAATGACGTAGGATATGTCTGATTAGATGAAAATTGACGATTTGGCGTTGAAAAAAACGACCATTTTATAGGCAAGAAAACAGACTTTTTTCATAACTACGCCATTTTGTTAGGTTTTGATATTTTTCGAAAATCCTACGTCATTGTACAGGAAATACCTTCGAGTTTAACGACATTTTATCTTTTTTAGGTTTCAGCTACTCAATAGGCCGGAATTATCTCAGCAGTGGAGGAACTTTTTTTTGGCTCCTCCGAAGGCAGCGCATAAGTCGCTTGGATCTCAATATTTTTCTATTAAAAAATTATGTAATATAGGCCAAATATAGTCTTAATTTTTCGAGACATTTAATTCAGTACTTTTCTTCCAAAAAATTCCCGAAAATCACCCAAATTTTTAGCGTTCACACTGGTATAGCCCCTTAAGAACCAAAATTCATTACCTCCACTATTATATGGCGCTGAATAGTAAAGATTAATTAATCAAATGCACGACTTGATTAGACAGGTAAAACAGAAAGTATTACACATTAGTGAATGCAGTCGATTTAAGATGTAGGCAATAACTATGCACAGGGTGTTAGGTCGATGCAAAGCCTTAAGGGGGTGACAGGTTATCTCGTTAGGAACATATCGAACCTATGTTACTTTAGTCAAAAGTCTAAGGATTTCGAGTTTTCAAGGTAAGTATGATTTTTGGAAAATTTCCCAAAATTAGGTACTACCTCGTTTACCTCTCATGTTAAGGGGTTACCCCCACTTGCGATTTTGAAAAAATCAATTTTTGTTATTGCATTTTTTTGAAGTATAAGTTCGTGAGAATATGTCCTGAAAATTTCAAGTCGATCCGAACAAAATTGACTGAGATATGAGCGTTGGAAGAGAAGAATCCGTTATGTAAACAACCGGAAATTGAAACTTTAAACGCGTTTTTCTCAAAACAGCATTTCTGAAGTCGGTGACCAAGATTACTCGAACACTAATGAACCGATCTTCTTGAAATTTTGCAGGCTTATTTAATACATAAAAATGTAGTCTTTAATCGTTCGATTTTTTTTTTTCGAAAAAAATGGCCGTTTTATAGCCAAAAAACGGCCGTTTTTTTTCGTTAAAATCGAACCATTAACTTTGACTGTCCGCCATTTTGTGAAAAATGAATATTTTTTAAAATCCTTCGATTAAAGACTAGTTTATACTTATATTTGACTAAATCCATCTGCATTTTTTTTTTCAGACGATCCACTTCGCCGCAATGTTGGTCACCGCAAAGCGTGTATATAAAAACATTATTTCATTGACGGCCATTTGCCACTAAACAATGTAATATTTTTCAATAAAAAAATTACTGAAAGTTCTTCAAGGTGTGTCCTTTAAGATGGTATATTGATGGATTAAAAAAGTTTTGTAGTTTTCTTTAAAAAAATTCATGAAAAAGGCCTTTTTTGCACTACAAGAGGGGGTAACGCCTTAATGCTATTTTTCTAAAATAGCATTAATACAAGACGTATTTTTATTTTTTGACAATTTTTTAAATCAGTCAACACGTCCCATTTAGTTAGTTGTGTGGATACGAATGATTTTAATGGTGTTTGTCGATTGAATACACATTAAGGGGTTACGTGGGTTTGAAAATGTCAAAAAATCCATTAAATTTTTAAAAATTATCTAATAGTACAATATGTCTAGAATATTCTCCCAAAGTTTTAAGTCAATCGGGGTAAAAGTCTAGGAGAGAGAGCCTTCGGAAATGCCCCCCGTTGGGAAAGACCGGCCGGGAGCAACGCAGGTATATCGCATCTTTCTCAAAACACTATTTTTGAAGTCGGTGGACACGATTTCGCAAACACTAATGCACCGATCTTATTGAAATTTTGCACACTTCAACATAGCATTGAACAGTGATTGAACGAAGGTTTTTTTTTTATTAAAACTAATTTTACAAAGCTATAGGTATGTAAATTGTACCAAAAATTGAACTATTTTGCATACAACCCTGCCAAAAATTCAAATTTTAATTTTTTTTTTAAATCCGTCGTTCAATTACGAGCTATACTTATCTACTAAGAGAACAAAATTGGTTTTTTAATTTTAGATAAAGCTATCATGAGTTATCCTGACCACCACGAGGGCACTTTTTGGGGGGTCTCCGGAAACCAGATCCCGCCGGCTGAATTTCCCATATTTTTAGATGAAATTTTTTACAAATATTGTTGAAATGTTGCTCTTCCACGTGCATAACATTTCGAATAAAATAATTTATGTATTGTATTTTTTTAATAGAGAAAATATGCTTTTTTTGGCTCCGACACCCACGTAACCCCTTAAGCTAAGACGCAAATAAGTTTTTAGTTGCCAATTATTGTCTGTTTGAACATTATGAACGAATAAGTAACCAATTTTGGGAAATTTTTCAAAAGTCATACTTACCACGATAACTCGATATCCTTAGACTGACCTAAGGTAAGTTAGGTTAGATGAGTTCCTAACGAGGTGACCTATCACCCCCTTAAAGCTTTGCATCGACCTTTCTATCACCCTGTATATGGTGGCCCCGTTAAATGCAAAATAAAATGATAACTCTCGGTTACGGGAATCCGTACACTGAATTGGTTAGATATATTAACTAATTTAAGAAAATCGACAGAACAAAAGCAGGACATAATTTAAATCGTATAAGGTCATTCGACGATTGGGAGCATCGTTGAAATCTTATGGAAAGCCCGGAACGGGCGTATCGTATGTCAGCGAAAAATTGCCTTCCACTTTTCAACGATTTTCTACGCTGCATTGGAATATTCCCGACGAAGTATTACCTACCACTCTGCAAAGAAGTGAAAAAACAAATAAACTGCCACTACGCACACAAGAGTCAGAGTCAGAGAGAAATATCTTTACAGGTAGACCTTTTTGTTATTTAATGAAAAATATCTTACATTCACCTATTTTGTCACGAAATAAAAACGTTCAATTTCGTACGCATGATTCTTAGGTAGATTCTCAATGGCAGAGGCAACGAGAAGGAAACTTGGGACTCGCCTGAAAAGTTTTACAATTAATCCTGTACTTCAACAGGTAATCATTTGATTTCTTTTTTGTTTTTGATATATGTACATGAGATCGACACGGTGCTTTGGGAAAAAGCAAAAGTAATCGGCGGCCTTTTAACCCTTGTCAGTCACACCTCCAGGTTGTGACGTTGGGGGTGTAATTAAACCCACTCACTTTGAAGATTGATAAATAATTGAAAAATTAAACAAAAAATACTACAATGCATTTTCAACCCTTGTGTGTAAGACCATGCCGATTATTTTCAAGTCGTGTAATTTTTAATATAAAAAAAAAAACGACGAAAAAAGAAATTCTGGAAGGTCGAAAAACGGCTAGGGTGGATTCAACCCCCGATAACTGTTTAGGGTTAATAAAGAGACGCGAAGTAATTTTTTTTTTTAATTTCGATGCCACCGATGGTTTCTATATGAACCAAACTCTGACCAAATAATTGAAAATTGCATTTTTTTAGTGTTTAAACAAAAGGGCATCTTTTTTGCTATTGTTATATAATCTTTTTTGCTATAAAAAATATACTTTAGACAATGATATTACCTCAAATTTATGTTCATATAGAGCGTAAATATATTTAAAAAACTCACTTTATAAAATTGTAGGTTAGAAACTTTATGAGCTACATTTTACACAAATTGGAAAAAAGTCGTTTCGAAAAAAATGACTGAAAACAAAAAGCTGAAGGCAGTAATGGAATCTTTGCTACATATATACAAATATCATGCGTGACAGTGGTTTTGACAGCCCTAACCTCTAAACATGGTTAGAGGGTTTATAAGTGAAAGGGTGAAACAAAGGGCCCATTTTAGAGCCAAACGTCTATTTCACGACGATTTACAATAATTATTCGAGTACGGAAAACAAGCGGCCCTTTTTAAGGCCAAAAGTAAACTCGACGGAGGTTCTTCGCGTCGTAAATCCAAGCCTGAAAAAATTCGTCACAATTGTGAATAGGATGGCAAGCAGTACATTGAGCTCATCTATCTACCTAATCCTTTACACTGGAGAGCATGAAACCCCAAAAATATGGAATTCTCTTCTTTCGAACACGGGTGAGAAAAAATGTATACTTTCACTGTACAGTTTCAGGAACTGCCACTCATTTTCAGGTCCTGGAAGTTTTCAGCAACGAAAATAAACTTCTCAATGCTCAAACACAACGTAAAAATTATAGTCGGCGAACCGACAAAAGTTTGTAGGTATTGTGAAGTCAAATTCTGATTTGTTTGTGAATCACAGACATGTAAAAACAAATACCTTTAGGTTTCTTCGGACCCCAATATGAATTCGTCTTGCATCGAAACTACGCAATGAAAAACTCTGAAAGCTACAGGTTTCGAATTTTGAGTATTTGAAATTCAATTCTCTCTGGAACAAAGCCGAACGAAAAAAGGATTTTTTCCCTTTTAAAAAGATATGAAATTTTTTTTTTCAACTTTGAAAAAGTAAGGAAAAAAGGCTCAGCAAAAATATACCCTCGAAAACATTATCGCTTTTTTTACCGTGTGAAAAATGCTCATTTAACGCAATATACTTTTTATCTTTATTTAAACAATAGTTTTTTGTATTTTTTAAATTCAAATGTACAAAAAAAGAAAGATAACTGTTCATTAAATAACCAAGCAAGTTTACTAGACGTTTTGTACACGAAATTATTAAATCTTAAGAATAACACGTTTCCAGACAATTAATTATCATTTAAAAAAATCATATTACCACTAGAACATAAAATTGATGTCACTATTATATGCACGTACAACGTATGCACCACACGTATGTACACTGAAAGAATAGAAGCTCGGCAGAGGATTTCGTCTTTTCAATTACTCACCTCTCACAAGGAACATCACTTAATGTCCGCCTTCGATTCCTTCGTTTTATCATATACAGTACTACCTCCCTAAGAGAGCCCTCGCTAAGAGAGAATTTCCCCGCCGTTCCGCTTGAGCGCATTTTATGGCTTCCCCCACCTAGCTCGAGCTGTCCAGTGTACCCGAGGCCTCCCGAGTTTGTCGCGGACAACTCCATAAGAGATCGCGAGCGATTTCAGAAAATCGCACGTCGCACGATTGTCAAATGGATAATATTCCTTTGTATAATAATATATACGTTTAAGCCGTAAAGTCGGAGAAAAAAACATGCACCATAATTAAATTTCAAGTAGTAATTTAATGCAAGTAAAATATATTTTCGATTCAGCCATCCCGTTTTATCTAAAAATGAAATATTTATACATATATATACATTGTATATTTCAACTTGAAGTATATACGGGTCATTCCATGTCAAATCGACAAATTTTTTACCTGACCCCCTTTGATTTCGCTGAAAATTTTCTATCTTTTTCTACCCCCCGAAAGTTATTTTTCAGAATTTTTTCAAATTTTTTTTCCCGACTCAAAAAAAGTTATGAATTTTTGAAAAAAACCGCTCTTTTATTTTTAAATTGCCAGAACTTTTTCAAAAATTGACCGTTTGGGAACTTTTTTTTCAAAATTTTTGTTTTTAAATGTAGTTTTCGAAAAAAAATATGAAAAATTTTTCAGAATCCCAGATATATGAAATATTTTAGTTTTTTTGAAAAAACCGTAATTTTCTCAAAGTCCGACCGTTTTTTTTTTGCTCTAAAAATACTTCAACTAATTCTGCAATGATCCCCGTTAATCAAAAGATGTGACGACAATCGCTTCTAATTTTTTTTCTTGATTATAAAAAAATTTTTGTTGAATTTTTGCTGATTTTATATAACTTTGTTATGAAATTTTTTTTATTTCCTCGTGAAACCTCAAAAGTTGAAAAATAAAATTTTATTGGAGAATTTCAAGTGATTATCGTCCAAGAAATTGTTATTTAAAAAAAAAAAAAAATTTTTTTCTCTCATTGACGTTATTTTTTACTCTTATGGACGTTTTTTTTTGGTACTGAAATATGACAACTTCAAAAATACAATGGGTTTAAAAGTTACCTCCAGTTGATACAATGTGATAATTTAAGAGCTATCGATTGTCGGTAAAAAAGATATCATCTACATTTCATTTAAATAATATGGAGGTTATGTTTTCAGAATAATTACATTGTCGTTGTGTTCATCGTGTCACGTAGACTTACTATTGCTAAATAAAGTACCTATTATTTATCATAAAGTGCTGTTAATTTATATTTTGTTAACGAGTAATTACAATGCCGAAGTTTTTTGATCGATGTTGCAATCCATTTAATTTGGAGAAGCATAGAAAAAAAATATCCCTGCGAAATTTACCGGAGCATTTAGCAATTCGATACAATTTGTCGACTGATGAGCGAATATGTAGTTCATGTTATAAAAAAATGCTTCAGCCCTCTGTTGACAATACTTCTGATGAAAGTGATGATAATCAAAACAATGATTATTTTGAAATTGATCAAAATATTATCAGCGGATCTATAGAAGTTTACGATTCCGAACGCAATAATCTGACAGGTATTTTCTAAACTTTCATACGTCTCGGTATTCAACTATTAACGTTAATTTTTTATAGTTTTTATTCGTTCTTTTTTCTAGACCCAACGACAAGTTATGGAGAATCACTTGTTAAACAAAGTAGTTCGTCGTTATCGGAACTGAGTCTGGAGATAACCCGTCCGACCATAAATGATGCCCTACTGTTGTTAAACCAATCCCCATTGCTTACGAGAAGACAGAATGATGATACGTATTTGAACAATAAAATCACTCGTGTTGCTTATAATTTGAGAAAGGCATTAGGAGTACAAAATGCAGTGGAATTTCAATGCAGCGATACAGATGCTGCTGAAATAATTGAAAAATTGAGAGAGCAGTTTAATGACACTGATACAAGCACATCGTTACGTTTACAAATTTTGACTCTAATGCCGTCAAGTTGGAGCATTGATAAGATTGTCAAGGTTATGGGTGCTACGACGTATATGGCACGATTAGCGAGAAAGCTTGCTGCTGACCAAGGAGTTTTACCAATACCTGAAAAGAAAATAGGTACGATATTGAGTTACAAATTAATTTTGTTTGAAATCACCAATGCGTGAATATTTATAAATTAATTTATAACATCGTTATTTCCAGGCCATGGATTATCTTCTGAAGTGTCATCGGCTGTTATAGATTTTTATAATGACGATGAAATGAGTAGTGTTATGCCAGGAAAAAAGGATTTTATTTCATTGCGTAATGATGATGGTTCGAAAGTTCAAGTGCAAAAACGTTTAGTACTTTGTAATTTGAAAGAGTTACACAAAATATTCAAATCAAGATTTCCCCAAATTGAAATTGGATTTTCTTCATTTGCATCATTACGCCCAAAACACTGTATTTTAGCTGGTGGATCTGGTACTCACACAGTTTGCGTTTGCTCGATTCATCAGAATATAAAACTCATGATTTTAGGTGGTAAGTTATGTCGATTAACTGAAGGCTCAAATTTGCCGGTGAGAACTTATAATGACTGTTTAAATGCAATTGCGTGTGAAAAACCAACGACTGAGTGCTATTTCAATACATGTGCTAATTGTCCAGGTGTTGAAAATATAAAACAGTTATTACTAACAGAAATGGATAATAATGGAATCGATGAAGTAAGTTACAAACAATGGGTGTCGACTCCGAAAGTAACACTTGAAACAACCATTAAAAGTACTTTGGATTTTGTTGATGACTTCTGTGAAAAACTTGTTGCTTTATTACCACATAATTTCATTGCAAAAGAGCAAGCGGCTTATTTGAGAGCGTTTGAGAGCTCAACTTACTCATCAAAGTATGGTTATCATTTCTGATTGCTTGAACCATGATTCTATTGCTGTCCATATTTATTCTGAGATCATTATCAATTTTATTAAGTCTCTGTCGTCTACAGTCGCTAAAATATTTTTCTTTTCGGATGGTGCACCTCAGCAATATAAAAATTACAAGCATTTTAGTAATTTATCGCATTATCGTAGAGAGTTTGGTGTGATCGTCGAATGGAATTTTTTCGCAACAGCTCACGGAAAAGGGTCTTGTGACGGAGTCGGCGGGACAATTAAAAGAAAGGCCTCGCGGGCAAGTCTACAGTTACCACCTGATCAGCAAATATTAACACCTAAACAATTATTCGAATGGGCGTCACAAAATTTGACGAAAATGAATATTCGGTTCTCAACAATTGAAGTTTATAATTCGATGAAAGAAAAATTAGAAGATCGGTTCACAAATGCAAAAACAATACCAGCGACACAAAAAATCCATAAAATTTCACCATTGTAAGATTGTATGGTGCAAGTTAAGATGTTTTCTTCTTCAGAAAAATATTTAAATCACAGTACGATGAAGAAAAGAAGGGAATCATCCAGTAAAAAGAGATAATAAAAATAGGTGTAATGTTGAATTTTAGAATCAAGTATTATGTTAAATAAAAGATAATATAATTTGAACACATACAAAAAAATGTTTTTAATTTATTTAAAGATGTTAAGAGACGGTGAATTTATTTAAGAGTATGAAAAGTCCTTTTTTTTTACTTTTTTGAAAAAAAATAACAATTTCTTGGACGATAATCACTAGAAATTCTCCAATAAAATTTTATTTTTTAACTTTTGAGGTTTCGCGATGAAATAAAAAAAATTTCATAACAAAGTTATATAAAATCAGCAAAAATTCAACAAAATTTTTTTTATAATCAAGAAAAAAAATTAGAAGCGATTGTCGTCACATCTTTTGATTAACGGGGATCATTGCAGAATTAGTTGAAGTATTTTTAAAGCAAAAAAAAAACGGTCGGACTTTGAGAAAATTACGGTTTTTTCAAAAAAACTAAAATATTTCATATATCTGGGATTCTGAAAATTTTTTCATATTTTTTTTCGAAAACTACATTTAAAAACAAAAATTTTGAAAAAAAAAGTTCCCAAACGGTCAATTTTTTAAAAAGTTCTGGCAATTTAAAAATAAAAGAGCGGTTTTTTTCAAAAATTCATAACTTTTTTTGAGTCGGGAAAAAAAATTTGAAAAAATTCTGAAAAATAACTTTCGGGGGGTAGAAAAAGATAGAAAATTTTCAGCGCAATCAAAGGGGGTCAGGTAAAAAATTTGTCGATTTGACATGGAATGACCCATACACAAGATAAATTGTTAGTTACATTTTTTTTGTACACTGTACAGTAGAACCTCAATTATCCGAACGATGACTTAGTTTATCCGAACTCTCAATTATCCGAACGTTGGCGCGAAAGATACATTGTTGCTCGCTGCCACCGCCGTGAGCAACAATGAGCAACC
This sequence comes from Ophion obscuratus, assembly GCA_964007375.1. Classification (NCBI taxonomy): domain Eukaryota; kingdom Metazoa; phylum Arthropoda; class Insecta; order Hymenoptera; family Ichneumonidae; genus Ophion; species Ophion obscuratus. The sequence goes on along the minus strand of OZ023312.1, from coordinate 85,437,502 downwards.
CAACGCAATCTCTCCTTCCCAAACGGCTGCGAGACTTAGCCGCTCAAAAACGCGTTACAGCCGTTCGTCAATTAAAAATGGACGATTTTATTTTTGAAAAATATAAAAAAAGCATTCAATTTTTTTCAGGTATTTCAAATACATTATATATATATATATATATATATATATATATATATATATATATATATATATATATATATATATATATTTCAACGTTAACATATATGTCAAATTATAATATATATGTATGTACTGTTTTTATATAAAAAGGTGTTGTTTATGATCTCGTCCCAAAAAACCCACGTTTCGATTATCCGAACTTTTGATTATCCGAACTAGTCTCGGTCCCAATTGGTTCGGATAATCGAGGTTCTACTGTATATGTTCGAGTTTCGATAACGAATATACTACGTATATTTTTGCGAACAATAAGATAATTCAACAATTATTGAAAGTTTTACAAATGTTTCCTTCATATGTGTTATAATATTGCAACAACAAAATATACCAAACAGCAGAATAAAAAAAACGCGAAGAAAGAGAAAGATTTACACATCAATATTCAATGAGATATACTTACGCATGAAACGACGAAACGCCAGTACACTTTCCGCAACTTGTTTACAGTTTTCTCAACACTTTCGTTCGCGCTCTCTCATAGAGGTCGAGTGGAGAAACACATACACGCTACCACATGCGCGATTTTCGAGCGCGCTAACCTAGCGGTGGGGGAAGGCTTCGGCGACGAATTTCTCGAGAATTACTTCCCCTAACCGCCCTAGACCGCTCTCTTAGGGAGGTAGTACTGTATGTGATAAAACATTGAAAACTATTGGACGCGTATTTTTTGTAATCTGCGGACAAACGTTTGTAAGGGGGAGACGATCCCTCAAAGATAGGCGTATCACCCCTTAATTTAAGTATAAGTTGAGTATACATTTTTTTTATAAAAAGCATTAATTTTCACGAAAAAAAGCGAGAACTTATTAAACATCCCAATATCATAGTAATATGATTATTTTCAATTAAAAAAACGTATTTGAAAAAATATTATTCCTACGGTTTAACAATTTTGCGTACAACATCTCTAGTAAACTTGCTTGGCTATTTTATAAAAAGTAACTTCACTTGTTTTGTACATATAAATTGAAAAAGTGTAATAAAACCATCTTTTGAATTTAAAAAACAACATTTTCAGTTAATTCATAACTTTTACACGATAAAACAAGCGATAATGTTTTCGGGGGGATTTTTATTTCTTCCCTTCTTGTCGTTACCTTCTATACCTGTTCCGTCGTGCATGTGCTACACCGCTGGCATCCCTCACACTCTCCGATTCTGACGGGAGAGACGTGTCCCATATTTGCCGCTGTACCACGCGTGTGGTCCGTAGGTCCTTATATTTTTTCGGGTCTCTTTGTTATAAACTTTTTGCAACGATTGTGCACAGTTTTCGGGGGAAAAATTGGACCTGTGAGGTATCGATTTTGTAGGAAAAAAACGATCGATAATCATTTAGCAACTGAACTCGATAAATAGGGTGTTTCATCGAAAACAGCTCATGAATCTTTTTAGTTCAGTATACTTAAGATTCTCGGGTTCTCTGAAAACAAGAAGTCTTGGATGTATGTAAAGGGAGACTACCAGTCCTGGAAACGGATAAAAGGGTGAACTTCGACAATTTTTCATGGATACCCAGTTGAATGGAAATTCCGTTTAGTGGCCTTCGTTCAAAATATTTTCGAGTATCTTTACAAGTTTTTACACAATATTTGGTAACAAAATGGCGTCACTGAAGTTGGATGAAGCGCGTCATCTTTGTCTGATTGTGTCCCGAGGCTGGCAACATTACATGGCTAATTCTTCACCGATTGACGTTTTTTTACATCCTTGTCACAACACTCTACGTCGAAGCACGTAAGGAATTTTTAATATTTTGCAAACTTCAAGAGCAAAAAATATTTTGGACCATTTTTTTTACCGGAAACTATTTTTTTGCGAAAATGAACCGTTTGATCAAAAATCGATATTTTTCGGTGTCCCTGTGTACTACAAAGCCAAATTTTATTGAAAATGTAAATAATTTTTTAATTTCGTTCCAAATAAAAAATTGAAGGACTCTCGCCGGCCGCGGACACTATCAGACAAAAGTGAAAAAAAGTGTGCAAAAGTTTGTAGAGCTACTTGACGATATGTAGACTGAAGACTGCTGAAGATTTGTAGAATAAAGATGGAATTCTCATTCTATCGACCGGGTATCCATAAAAAATTGTCGAACTTCACCGTTTTGTGAACTCTAGACTGGTAGTCACCCTTTAACATTTTTGGAAATGTTCTTTTTCAACACACACATTTGCACTGTATTACTTTATTCAATACATCACACAATGGTTTTACAATGCCAAATTCGAACAATTAATCGTGTTACTGCGCATTCTGTATATTGCTCTGTGTATTCGGAATATGTAAATATCACACTTGAGAGATTACACATTTGCACCGTATTACTCTATTCGATACAACACACAATGATTTTACAATATCAAGTTCAAACAACCTGACGTGTTACTACACTGCTAAAAAAAATTAATTTACATAGGATCTGTTTAAATCAAAAAGGTTTTTTACTTGTCTCACGGCCTACTACGATCCAATTTGTTTCAGCTATTCTTTTTGAATATTAAATATATTAAAATTAAATGAATAAAGATTCGATTCGAATGAATCTTTATTTGCATAAAATATACACTACAAATTCAAGTGTACTATATGAATAGAATATTTAATAAAATGAAAATAAAATGACAGAGTCAGAGTGGGATCAGTGGCTCATTTTCTTCAGAGGTCTATAACTGCCTAACCGTTCACACAATCTCAATAAAGCCTTGACTAAACGTGAGGTGTGTTCAATGGCTTCATTTTGTTGAAGGAAACTGAACGCCCTGACCCAATAGATATTGAGATAATAACCACTTTAAAAAAAATGAGATTTGATCCACTGTGTACTTGGGGTTAATTTCACGCCTAATTTCACAGTCAAACAACTATTTCAAAATCAAGCAAAATTTGAAGAAAATTACCCTCATCCACTGTATACTTGTAGGTAATAGAGTGGTTTTCTCTATACAATGGAGAGTATTGTACAGTAAAGTATTGAAAAATTAATTTAAAAAAGACAGCATATTATGAGATCAATGGCAATCATTTATTGAATATTAATAATGAGTACCTACCTAATGAGGTAGTACCAGTACCTATCTAAATCACAACGCGAAAATATTCATATTATGTCTTACCTCTGTCTACCTCGAAAAATTGATCCACTGTGTACCGACTCGCTCTTTTTTCTAAAGCGGGTACGGACAAGTTTCTATTTTTGTTAGCTTAACAAACACAATGCTCAAATACCCCAATATAGCTGTATATTTCGGGAGAACATTGACTTCGAACATAACTGCGATATGTAAAGAAGCAAAAAACATACAAACTGAGCTGTTTTTTCAACTTTTGACACCAAAAATAATATAAAATCACCCTTCATAACCGAATTGCGCGGGAGCGACGCATAGACAGGTTCTCATATTGGCATCCGAGGGCGGTTCTAATGTGAAAAAGGCGCACATATATACATGTCCGCTTCTGAGAAACAGAAAATGTTCAAAGTACCCACTGTTGCCACTGTTCCCACTTTGACCCTACTCTATTTAGAGTTCTACCACAATGATGAATATTTGTTGTATCACATAAGCTATATCGATTAGTTAATATCGTTGTGATAATTAGAGAGTTTTATCGAATATCGTGCTAAGGATTTTTCAAACACAACACACACACAAGTATATATATATATATATATATATATAATTCCTTTATCTCACCCCCTCTACGCGCCCCCTTGATGTGTGTATTGCAATATAAACAGACCATTAATTCAATCAAATAGGAAAATGTTTGACTCTACGAAAATTCTATTTGATTGAAATTAAAAAAAAATTAAATCGATACATTTAATGGATCCAACTAAATTGTGTTTTGAACAGATGCCACCGAATCACAGATTTATCAGAAATAAATAAAATATTCAGTTATTAGACAATATTAAATAGATCTTGATTTGAATAAATAAATATATTCTAAATAAATAATTCCAATAATGGAATGCAATAGGAAAAATTTGATTTAACGAAAAATCTAGTTAATACAAATTTAAAAAATCAAATAGACGCATCTAGTCAAAATCAATACAATTTTGCTGTCGGTGTACGCATTCTGTTTGTTGCTCTGTCTATTCGGTATATGGAAAGAGCACTACTGGACGTTTATCCAATTTTTTTGCGACCTTTTTCATTGATTTCGAAAGACGATGGATAAGGATCTCGGCCATAAAGGTCAATAGCGATACAGTGTAACCGACCACCACCAATGCCAGCAAGTGTCGACGAAGTGTGATCATGTTTTCTCGTTTCTCAAGCTCACTGTCGTCATCGTTGTCGTTGTGTCCGATCAATTCATTTTTCGCGTCTTCATACAGCTTCTGAATCAATCCACCACTCTGCATTCGATGTATGAGACTGTCAATGGTAGACCGATACGGTGATCGTTTGCCCAATCGAAATCCGAAGCTGGCGGTCCAGAAACAAGGTTGTGCGATTTTGATCGTGGCGCGTCCATCTACTCTGCTTCTCATCACGGCTACCTCGGCTTTCAATTTTTTCATCAAACAAGTGATATTTTTTTGTTGGGCGGCACGCTGTGCACAAATCATCATACTGCATACGGTCGTTTCACTTTTGTTCATCAAATTTCTCAAGACCCCCTCGGAGTTCGAGAAAGTTTTTTCGACGTCGAACGGACTTATCTGCGGTATAAGTCCCGATTTGTCGAGAGCATCGAAAGACTCGTACTCAACTTCATCTGCAGTCAGCAAAGCGACGTTCGTGATAGCGGTGTAAATGTTGGATGAGTAAACAGCCGAAATAGCGAACAAGCTGGCAAACATAATGCGCTCGGCATTTGTGCGCGGTTGTTGAGACACGGAGATACCGAAAAGTGCGCGCGTGATGTTGAAAGGTCGCCATACGGAAACTGGAAAGCGCAGTAGCTTCATTGCGATCAGGTAAATTGTGACGATGATCAGAGTCACGACAACGGCCTTACAGAAGGGTACGGTGTCAAGGTTTCCTGGTTTTGGTAAAATTGGTACAATTGCACAAAATTCATCGATCTGTATTGGGACAGTTCCCAAACTATCGGCCCTGGATGTTCTTGAACGTGCAAAAAGGTAAGCACCAAGATCCATTTGTGTAATCTCTGCAGCGTGGTAAACGGAACGTTCAATATCAGCGAGGTTTCTACTACCATGCATTGCCGAATCGAACGGAATATACTTTACAGATGCATTCAGTCTTTTAGCAATACATTGGATCAGTAGACTGTTTGGACCACCAACAAAGACAGGCTCACCAAGTTCGTTGAATTCGGCGACGCTGAATGGTAGAGTATTAACCGCTCTTATTCTTAGAGGGTAATGTGCCATGTTACTAGCTTTGTGGGGAAATAAGCCATCTCTGTTCGAACCCCAGTCACTTCTGGTATACTCGTTCTTGAAAGGATTGAGTCGATGAACAATCGGCAGGCCCAATGCGTGCTTCTCCGGTGTTGTCGATTTTGGCTCGATCCACTCGAGGATTGTGAAATCGAGCAATTTCTGGCTCCAAGCGTAATCCAACAGATCCTTGAAACCGTCGCTCAATACCCGAGCAACGGATAAAACCAAATATCTCGGACGGTAGTCGAACGATGCCATCTCCGCTACGGCGTCGATGAGGCCTCTTGATGGTGGAGTCGGCGAAGACTCGCGAGACACGTGAACGAGAAGGTAGATAGTGTCAGAAGTAGCGATCGGTGAAGGATCCCACGAGGTATCGCCACCCGATCTGCCCTTTGCATCGTTGTGATCTTCCAATATGTTTATCGTCAGAACGGGAAGCTTTTGCACCAACTTGGAAAACACCTCATCGATTATCGGACTTGCAATGTCTTCGTCTTTCGCGAGTTCAGTTATAAGCACCACTTGACGAGCTCCCGAATGTTCGGCGATGTATCTAGTCACGTTGTCTACCCAGTCGGTAGACTGGACAGCAAAAATGGCTATTCCGAAAGAAAGGAAAATTCGAAATATCCAGGCCATAATCGCGTAGTTTTTGTTTTCGCGATACGTTTTTCTGGGCTAAACGAGTTTGAGCACTTAGCTACGACGCAAACACCCACGATCCCAAATGTTCGGATACTTCGGAAAGCTGATGCTCGTCCAGAATAGACCTCGCTGACGAGAATCGGCACAACATCTGACTCAGGTCACCATGAGCTGGCTGAAAGCGTGCTCCCGAATGTTAAGCGGATGAGCAAATATGGAAAATCGATAGCAATAAAAAAATCGATCTGTTGCATTTTACCCTATTGGCGTTGCCTGCGTCGCACAGTTTCCTCGAAGTATGGATGATCGCTGCTCTTTGTGTGCTTAGAGCACTTATGTGTCGGCTTTTTTTGCCGTCCGGTAGGCTGTAGTTTCACGGCTCGGTACCCTTCAAGTTTTCCGTGGATTATCCATGTGTAGCCGGTTATCGGAGGATCTCGTTCAAAATTACCGAGTACCTCTATACCAACGGATCGTCACGGAAAAACAATTCCATGCGCGGTGTCCTTGGCCCGATGGTCACCTTCTGTGTTTGCAACAGTAGTCGCCATGCCAATCGAGCCTTTTTCGCATATTGGCATCCAATGTTCGATAAATTATTCAGCTTTTCGGCAGCAGCGATAGTTTTTTTTACGAATTTATAGACGTTTGCACTGAGAAAAAAAATCATTGATCCAATATCATTGATGTTGAATGAAATTTCGTTGATTTAATTGTAAAATTGTTGGCGTAAATAATTGGATTTATTAATCCAAAGAAAACGCTATCGACTTTAATAACATGATAAAATTAAAAGTTTTTTTTTTTCATTCAAAAGATATGTTGTTAGCCGAGAATAATATATTATTGAAACTATCTAATGATCGCGAACAAATTATATAGTTTTCAATGCATTTTCTGCAACGAACAAAAAAAGCGTTTCAATTCATAACATGAATATTGTGGATTCGAGTACACAAGAAAAATTGAAATTTGCTCGTTTGATTCAGATAAAATTTATATTGAGTAAATACGTTATTTTTTCACCATGTCCGATATTGATTTCCAAGTACTTTATTCATTAAAATATTAATATTTTATTTTGATTGAAAAATATGAAGCAAATGTCTGAATTGGTTACAAAATTACGCGAAAATAAAATTTGTTTCTTGCGGATTTGGTTGAAAAAATTCAAGCAAATCATGGCCGAGCGCCACTGAAATTATAGGTGTGAGGAAACCCGTAGTTCTCGGAGTAACCGCTAGAAGCCGCACGCGCGTTCGTTTCTCGTAAGCGTCGCGCGAACTGAAAATCTACTTAAACGCCGGAGAAACTCTAAAGAGTTCCGCTTCTTGGCTTGTGGCTAAGATCAAAGTGTAGTATCTGTTTTTAGCAGTTGAATATCTGACATTCTCTCCATGGATATTCCATTGGATATCTGATATTCTCTCCACTATTATCGTGGATGATCATTCTAATGCTCACTTTTTATTTTAGATTTAAAACAAATTAAAAAACTTACGTCTCATGGCATATTCGTTTCGATGCAGTAAAGAAATAATGAATTCTATTAATTATATTTTCGCCGATTTTTTTACTCTTCTTACTCCTAAGTTGACGCTTTGTATAAATTTCAAAACAATTCATCGTTTTTCTTTAGAAACAGATTTTTCAAATTTGCCTCCGACTACTAATCCAAGAATTATAATCTTTCTTCTGATAAAATAATTCTTCAAAGCTCTTGTCCGTTACCAAAATTTTAGGTCCCCCGTTTTATCGGGTTAGAAGTGTGACGTAAAATCTAAAAATCCGTTTTTAAAGGGACAAAAGGATTAATTATTTTGAAAATTTCACCAAGTGTTGAATATATGATTTTAAAGAGAAAAGAAAACTCGCGACAATTGGAAATTTCGAAGCTCTTGAGCGACCACTAAATATTCATTTGCCGGTTAGAGCTTTCGCGAGCATAATTAAAAAATTATAAAGCGGAAAATTCATGGGTGAAAAGTGAACGAAAAAAAATATCGATTGTTTTAACGAAAATTTGTATTTTCGCGAGGCTTAAGCGACCTTTAAATATTTGTTTACCGAAAGTAAATAATTGAATGATGAGAAAAAGGAAAAACAATAGAGCTCAAATGTGTGCCACTCTAGTATACACACACACACACCGAGAGAATGTTGAAAAACAGTAATCTCCTAGCCCTTCAAACAATATTAGGTGAGATGAATATGCATCTTGAATTTGAGCTTTCTAGCTCAAGTTTCAAAAAACATTATATAGAATGGAAATTGGTTAATTTCTTTTTTGCAATTCTCAACCGGAATTTGTTGGATCTCCCAAGAAAAAATGTTTTCGTGATCCCGTGCACAAATTTGGTGGGGAGTTCTCATTGGGATCCAATTGGATTCTGCACTTATTCCCCAGTGAACGCGGTTTGAGCATTTTTATCACGTTCGAATAAAAAAGCCGTGAAAAGTCACGTGAAAAATCTCGGCGTGTCAAAACATAATCTGCCCGTTTCATGAGCGTTTACGTGTGTAATAATATTATGTCAAAATGAGGGAAAATAAACTCTTTGATAAAATTTTGAAAAATCAAAGAAGTCCGCGAAGTAATTTAACAAAACTCCAGAAAACATGGTGGTTCGTTTGACCTCATAAAAAATTATGGTTTACCTTGAAAATATTAATTATTTGTTTGAATTCAATCAATGGTATTATTATATTTTTTCCATTAATAAATTGTACAAAAAAATGCAATGTTTTATCAAGTTTCCAAGTACAATGTACGTATTATGCAAGTGTACAAGAAATGTTATAGACAAAATTGTTGAACCTCAGAAATAATCTTATTAAAAATGTTTGATTTTGATTTTTTTAAATATATCGTATGAACCACACAAGTCCATCGGAAATGATGTGCATGAGCTTTGCGTGCATGGTTGAAAAAAGTCGAGAAGATATAGAATTTTCCGTTTCTACCATCCGCATAAATAACTCTTGCGACATGATATGTATATTAGACTGATTCAAAAAAAAAATTTCCTTCTGGATTCTCGTGCTATTGTTGGGCACTGATAAAACAAAATTTCTCTAAAAAGATGGGCGCGGTCACTCAATTTTTAGAGGTGGCTATCTCGACTTTTTTGTATTTGAATTTTTTTAACGAACGTATTGCATTTAAGCATAGTCATGGCTTCGGATTACGGATAAAAATCACATCCAGCAGCTTTTTCGTAACAAAAATAAACTCTAACAATTTGAAAAGGGTGCAATATTCACAATTCAAATCCAGGTAGATCAATAATGGCGTCTATACTACTCTCGTTATTCATGTAGATTTATTTATACGCATTAACATTTTGCACTTTTTACGAAAAATTAAATTATAAGCTTTTATTCATAAATCGTATATTTACATTTTCAAAATGCTACGCTTATATTATCTTCAAACTCATTTACATTTCTTCCCAGCCATTCTCAAGTTCGTTAACATTTTGGGCAGAACGAAAATGTGCAACGTTGAACAGTTTGTCCAAATCTCTCTTAAATTAACGCTCCTTCGATATTTGTGACGGCAAATTCTTTTTAACTCGATTTTTTAAAAGTTGTTTCCAGACTAGATGGAGTTTTATTGATTTCAAGATTGCGTTATTCAATCGACGCGTTGGAATTTCAGCACATTTCCATTGTTCGAAAATTTCTTTCATCGTTTCGTGTGCACTTCGACGTATGGTCAGTTTTTCTCTGTTATGTTTGTAAAAGAACAAACTCAAAACTTTTCCGATTTTTATCCGTAATCCGAAGCCATGACTATGTTTAAATGCAATACGTTCGTTAAAAAAAATTCAAATACAAAAAAGTCGAAATAGCCACCTCTAAAAATTGAGTGACCGCGCCCATCTTTTTAGAGAAATTTTGTTTTATCAGTGCCCAACAATAGCACGAGAAGACAGAAAAAAATTTTTTTTTTGAATCAGTCTCATGTATATGTTGTTACATTACTTTTTTAATAAGATTATTTCTAAAGTCAAAAAATTTCGTGAACAATATTTCTTGTACACTTGCATAATACGTACATTGAACTTGGCTATTTTACAAAGCATGCCATTTTTCGCACAATCGATTAGTGGGAAAAATATAGTAAAACTATTATTTGAATGAACTCTTAACAGCCATCGGGAATAGAATCAACCCCAGCCGTTTTTCGACCTGCGATACCTTCCAGAAATTTCGCGAAAATGGGACATGTTTCGACATCTGTAGGTAGTTTGAACCTTCTAGTAAGGAAGCTCGTCGGTTTTATTTGAAAGGGCCCGTTAGTTTTATTTTGGCAGCCGCTTAAACTAAACAGTGCGAAAATCTGGGGTGCCTACAACCCCGTGTGACTATAGTGCGAAATTTTTTTTTTCGGAGCACGTTTTTTAAATATTTTTGTGATAATCTTCAATGGTAAGTAATAAACAAAATAATTGTGAAGTTCTGATTTTTTTCTTTAATTATACGCTAAATTGACAAATTCAAAAGATGGCCTATAATCTGCGGACGCGAACTGTCCGAGAAGAATTTCTCGAGGATGTGGAGGAGCAAATTATGTTTGCGAAGCAAGGACAAAAAAAACTGTATTGCAGTGCCCGAGCTGTAACCGCGCGATGTGCGGTAGGCACCGCGCTTATCTTTCCGTAGAATGCAGTTTCGACGTGGAATAAAAAAGTGTATGAGTGTGTGAATGCATGTTTAAGCGCGTATATATATTTTTCTACATATTTTAAAAGCATTTTTCATAATAAAATATCGCTTATTCCTACAAAATTGGCGTACCATTTTTTCGGAAGAAATCAGTACTGCAGATGTTCAAATAAATATACTTTTTGGAATGGTTGCTAATTTAATCATTCACACCTGAAAACATGCTATTTCAGGTTTATGAAACGAATTTTTTTCTTTTAATTGAAAATTCAGATTTCTGCATGACTTTTTGTAAAAAAGTCATTTTTTCCGAATTTTATTTCGACATTTTTTTTTTTATATTAAAAATTACACGACTTTAAAATAATCGGCATGGTCTTACACACAAGGGTTGAAAATGCATTGTATTTTTTTTTTCAATTTTTCAATTATTCATCACTCTCCAAAGTGAGTGGGGTTGCTTACACCCTCAATGACTATTACGTCACAATCTGGAGGTGTGACTGACAAGGGTTAAAACAAATGATAATTATTTTTAAGTCAGCCCATAATTTTAATAAGATAAAACAAACAACGTTTCGCGCGGATTTTTCATTACTTCGCGTATTTAATTAACTTTTTGCAAGTTTTTAAAAGGGTAACTATCTACACGAACCTACCCATCAAAGGGCCCCAATCGAGAATAATTTTAAAAAAGAGTTATACATCGAGGATGAAGTGAGCTTTGAATCAGTAAACATCTGCGTATATTTTCTCGTGCTGACGAATGTAGTAAACGCCAGTTCGCACTTGCACTCTATTTGCGTTGCAGAATGCAAATATAGTGCAAGTAACAAAGGCTTCGGGCGACGGTCATTGGGAGAAGTGATAGCTAGTTCATGATAAGGCATGAGAAGATCAATATTAGTATGGACAAGGTCACCCAAACGAGCGAGAATCCTCGTGCAAGGCACTTCCCTTGTCAACCCGGTGGTAGGAGTGAATAGACAAGTGAAACACCTCACGGGACACCCGACACTTGGGTTGTGGTCACAGCAAAAGAGCCGAAAATCCAGCACTTTTAGCGTAGAGTTAGAATTTTTTACTGGAGGTAGATGGTTGCATACTAAAAGTAACTACAATGAAATGTTGCCCTTCAACTCGCCCCAACCCAAGAAATAGGGGTTGAAAACTTTAAAATCGTCGTATCTCGATAATTAATAGCCCGATCAAAAAATCTTTCAAACAGAAGTTGTTTGGAATAAGAAAATACGTATAAAGTTATGTGACGTCCAATCCACTATCTTCGAAAATAGCGGCACAAAAACGATCAGAAAATTCGGGGCTGATGCGTGACAAAAAAAAATAGCGCCTGACGGTGGAAGTCCTACTCCTGCAAAAATGGTCTAAAAGAAAAAATCTAATACATTATTAATTGGTATAAAAAAACTGTGGAGGCGTACGGACGATTATTTTTCGATGAAAATTGACAAAATGGTGGCCATTTCAAAATTGAGTGTCAAATTGAGCCTTTTTTCGACGGTTTGTAAAAAAAATGTAAAATAAGAAAACGCTTCTGTACGACGTTAAGGAGGTACGGTGATTGGAGCGAGTCCAAGATAAAAGCCCGATTTTTTTAAATAACATTGTCGAGAGCTTCGTCCATGCGTATGCGAAGTTTCCACGAGATTTACCGTACAGTTTCCGAGTTATTAATTGTTGAAGTTGGTCAATTAGTCACACGTAGACGACAAAATGTGCCTGCCCTCTCATATATCGATTTTTTTGTGCTACTTGGAGCCAAGACACGCGTAAAAAAAACTGACGGTTGCGTTCGTTGGTTCGTTGTGATCAATAAGGCAACTTGAATTGGAAAGCTCACCGCAGAAATAAGCAATAAATTTAGAAATAAAGTCGCGAAAAACCGAAGTATTCGGCGAGAGAGACGTCTCGTGACGTAACCGCAGCCATCTTGCTCGAAGTGTGGCAACGCCGGATACCCGCGCAAATTTGATTCTTCTATCGGATATTTTCAACGCGAATTAAAAATATGGTTGTGTGAAGCCGTACGTTTTTTAATCGATTATAAAAGGCCTTTCGTCGATATTTACTCAGAGTTCTTTTATGTATAGCTAAGGCATCTTAATCTTTCTGGCGACATGCATACAACGCATTTATATGTAAATTCAGCATGGAAAAACCGTCATATAAAATGAACATTCGTTTTTATATCTGCAAATATTGTGAATATTAGGAAAGGGAAAAATAACATAACAATCGATGAAATATGTTTTGACTTCGGACAGATTGGACATTCGATATTGAGGTTAACGTCAACGCGACGATTTTCATTTGCATTCGCAATATCATCTTTTCACTCTCTAATTCTTGTCCGACAGAATCTACCTTTGTCTCTAAACTGGACTTCAGGTACAGTCCTGTTACTCTCTTGATAAACTTCTGCAGTACTTATTTTCATTCTCCATGTGTACCGGCTACCAAAAATAATAAGCCGAGCGCGTGGGACCGATGACAGCTATCGAAAATGCAACGATGCTAATCGTCGACGATATGGCGTACTACTGAAGTCGAGTAGTAGATTATTACGTTTGTTTTCATATTATAAAAATAATAAGTAGCTTGAAATTCAATGCTTAAAAAATATTTCTCGAAATATAGGCCACACACATATGTCTAAAACGTAGCGGTATTATGGCGAAAAATAGACTCTTAGTTTACTAGCGTGGTCATCACCGTACCTCCTTAAGGCATGGCGTGAGAACGATGTGGCAAAATTTGATGCGAATAGCTTGCAAACTCTTCGTTAAAAATTGTCCACCATTTTGAATAACGACGTTTCGAGAAAAATGCGTTTATCCGTTTATATAATATTTATGCGTTTATATAATAATTCAAATTTCGCGTCCAAAATTTAACAGCATGTTTATGAAAGTCCATGTCTTTGGATAATGCAAAAAAAAAAACGATTTTTGAAAAAATGTTACACTGGAATGGTCCCGTAAATTTGTATTGCGCAAATCCAAATGCGCATTGGACCATCGATTATCGGAATTTCTACACGCTAAGCAGATCAATATAAAATGTAAAAGATACACGTGCCGATAACAGTTCACATGTAGAGCGTCGTTTTTCTCCATTTCTCTGTTCCACCCGCCGTTTTTGCTTTATATGAAAAAACAAACAAACAATATTTATAATAACAAAAAATTATATGCCATGTGTTATTCTGTTTACGTTTGCAGATCGAGAAAGATTTACCGCTGGGACATTTAACGGAAACCAAAAATGTCACTATAGTGGTTATGGATCTTGACTGCCTAAATAGCTCAGTATACGAACTCCTGACATTAGTCGACGAGTACTATATACTCTTAAATCGGTACACCCAAACAACAAATTATAATCAATTTTAAGAAATTTTCAACAATCATAGCGTGGCCGTATGATAGTTATTAAAAACGACAAACCTTAAGCAAATACGGAAATTCGCTTGAGTATAAAAAAAAGTTAGGCGATTCATCATTGATAGGGTAAGTCCGTAGTTGCCCACAGTTTTTTCAAGGATCCGTCAAAATAAAAGTACACACGTTTATTAACTTATCTTCATTTGTAATTAAACTTTGAACATTTACCTTCGAGATAATTTATGAAATTAAAACAAACTCCAATCAGATCAGACTTACAATTACTATTTTTTTAAAATCACGATTGGCTATCTCTCCCGGAGTATACGGGTGTGATGGCCATAAGAGTAGTGGTGAGATGGCCAGTTACCCAGCATTATGCTCTCGGTTTCCTCTTTGGTTTTATGTTTTAATTCTTAATTTTTTTTCTTTTGGCCACATCCAGAACACATATCATCGAAATCACTACAATTTTTGTGTACCCAAAATTGGCATACTATCCACTGAAGCCAATTTTCGATGAGACGAGTTTTATAATAATTTTCGCCGCAACATTTTTTGTCATTCTTCTTGTATCGTCTTTCTAAGGTCTTCCTAGGTATTTCGTAGGTCCTAGCGGCCGCACGAACCGATAATTCATTTTTTACAGCTCTAATAGCTGCTTTCAATGATTCTTGAGTCCAGTTCCCTCGTAGAGCAATTGCTTTTCTCTTGTACTTATTGGGCATCTAAAACAAATGTAGAAAAAATAAATAACTTGAACACATTACAACTAATATTATGGCCATCATACACCGACTGTACGTGGCTATCTCTCCTAATATCCCGGGAGAGATGGCCACATCTAAAATGTAAACAAGTACAAACAATACATGCAAAATCTTGAGGTTATAACAAAGCACTGCTCGTGAACTATTCAAGAAATACAAAAGTAACCATGACTTTTACAAAATAACATCACCATAATGTAAAACATAAGAACTTCAAGAAAATTGAGCAGTACACTAAATAATTATAAAGGATTTTACTTACCTAACATTTTTTTGCCAAACTTTTGCTCGTACACTTACACCTGTGCACGACTTCAAGCGAATTAAGCATTTCAATTGGCCATCTTCCCCTTATGGCCAACTCCCTCGGAATTACCCTAACCACGAGGCCCAGTTGAGATGCAATACATCCTTTATTGCAGTGTCATTTCTAATCATTCCGGGTGCTTGAACACGCTGAGCATTCGCGATAAAGTGATTCACTTCGTTGTGGCCTTTGGTTTGGTTCCCGACACCCATGATCACTGCACAAACGGAATACTTTGCGCTGCCGAGGGCATACAAACTTTGAAGTGCATCGGTCCTGGTATTTGCAAGATCTCCGTCGGAATTTCGACAGGTCTGTTACCCCTGATTTGCATTTCGAGCTGTAGGAAAAATGTTTTGCAATTCACTGCTAACCAATCGCTAGATAAGTTTGCCTTGCTAATGATATTATGATCACATCATTCAATTGGTGTGAACGTTTGGGGAATGTTCTCCGTATGGTTTGCATTTTCTTGAAGGGGCTATACCAGTGTGACACTTTAAAAAAATCGATTTATTTTTTGCCTTTTTCGACAGTTTATACTTTATACTTTACGTTTATACCCAGCAGTTTTTATGGTAAGTATCACTTTATCTTTCAAAAATCGATAGTTAAAACTTTAAATGCGTTTTTCCCAAAATGAGATTCAGCTACTCAATCGGCCGGAATCATGTCAGCAGTCGAGGAACTTTTTTTTAGCGCCTCCGAAGGCAGCGTATAAGTCGCTTGGATGTCAATATTTTTCTATGAAAAAATTATGTAATATAGGTCAAATATAACCAAATATATTTTAAATTTTCCGAAACATTTAATTGAGTACTTTTCTTCCAAAAAATTCCCGAAAATCACCCAAGTTTTCAGCGTTCACACTGGTATAGTCCCTTAAATAATTCGGAAGCCTCAACGAAAGACTTACCATGAAGCACGTAAGCTCTGCGTACAGAATAAACTTTATTTGCAGGTATGGTGTATTGCGGTGTGATCGGCCACTTTGAAAGAATGAATTACGTGACTTTTGGTCCACCGGCAGAAAAGGCGAATAAAATCGCTCTTATCTCGAGTGGCAATGTATTCTATGATCTAATATACTTTTTTCTTCGCTCCGTGCTAGCGTTTCGAGGTTTTAGTAATTTCATCAATAATTCCAGATATGTTGCGATACGGATACTATGCTATATAGTTGCCTTCCTCGTAAGCAATTTCGTTCCCGGGGGATGAAGGAATTAAAGGACTTCGGACGTTGTCATCTCTACCAATTTATAGATGAAGCATCGTAAGAAATATTCGTGAAAGTGAAAAATTTGCAAAAAATTGCATATTCAGTCTCAATGTTCTGTGGCATTTTGAATCGTAGAGAAGAAAGCAAAAATTTGGCGAATCTCGATTACGTATATCCGATTTTGGGACGGTACCAAGAATTGGACATTTTCACTGACATTTTAGACGATATATGCGTCGCAGATCGAACTTACTGCGGATTCCTCATCGAGGTTCAGTTACCTGCTATGCATTCTACTCAATATAAGAACACACGTTATTTATTTCTAATAAGGGGTTAGGGTCAATTGGGAGGCAAAACGCATATGATTTTTTTTACAGCCGGTTCATTTATTTTCATACCAGTATTTTTTCAATAAATGAATACATGGTTGAAGAAGTTCCGATAATTTTTTCGTCACAGAATATTGATTTGCAGCCGAGTTATAAGCGATCTCCGAAATGTCGAAAAAAAGGCATTTTGCGGTGTACACACGCTCAAGACTCGATCATCTGTAATGAAAAAAAAAACATGGGATTATTAATTTACAGCACTAGCTTCCGAGTGGATGAAGGGTTTAGGTTAATTTCGATTCTTTACACAATAATGGATGTGCATAATTTTTATTTTATTTTTTTCTTTAAAAAAATTCGCTCATTTTTCGGTTATAAAAAAATCCATCGTATTCAAAAATACTTCGTCCACCCATGAGACTAATGTATCATATATAAGTGATCCAAATTTGAAAGCAATCGGATAAGCGGTTCTCGAGATATCTCGTACACCACCTCGAAAACGTTTTGAGAAAAATGCACTGAGAAAAAAGAATCGTTGAATGTGCAAAATGCATTTTGTTGTCTCGAAATTTTGTTTTTTTAACAGTTGCTCAGACATGCTAAATAAGCTACAGTTCACACCACTATACTATTTTACCACCACCTATACTTTTTTGTTATGCCAATCAAAAATCAAGTTGAACGTATTTAATGATACATTTTGTTAAACCAACTAAATTTTGGATGGATGAACTTATTTTTTTTTTCAGGGTGTGTTCAAAGTTTTAAGTAGATTTTACATGCAGATAAATTGCGTTATCTTCTACTCACATAGTAACAACTTTAATACACGCATAGAGTACAATAATGTACATGTATATTAGACTGGGCCAAAGAAAAAATAGTTTTATTTTTTTTATTTTTGTTGAAGATGTTGTTGAGAATGACAAAAAATGAGTGCTGACCAAACTTTAGCCCTTTATATTAATATTTAGAGGTCCCTCGTCGCTATTTTCTATTTCCCATTCATTTAACATGGTAACAGTTTTGTTTGCCGCTTCTGAGCTTTATAACTCGCCTACGGGTAAACACGCGGAAACGCCTAAAAATATTGTTTATAGAAAATTTAATGTCCTACCAAAGAGGTCCTTACCCTTTATACGATAAATTCACTCGCTCATATTTTATTCAACATTAATGTGGAATTGATGATAAATTTCATGATTTTGTGAGATTTTTGGAATTTTGTGACGAAATGATCGATTTTTTTTGTTTTTTTTTGTGATTCATCTTGAAAAGTATTGCATCCTTTTGAAATTATTCCCTAGATATTTATTTATCATGCTATGTGAATTGAATTCGGTTTAAGAATAGATTTTTGTACTAATATACTTTTAACTAACAATAAATTTTAATCTATCAGGAATTTTAGAAACTATCTAGGGAATAATATGAAAAGGATACAATACTCTTTAAGATGATTTAGAAAAGAAAACAAAAAAAACAATAATTTCGTTGTAAAAGTCAAAAAATCTCACAAAATCATCAAATTTATCATAGATCCAACTTTGACGTTGAATAAAATTCGAACGAGTGAATTTATCGTATGAAGGCTAAGGACATTTTTTGTAGAGCATTAAATTTCTTATAAAACACTGTTTAGGGTATTTCCGTGTGTTTATCCGTAGGCGAGTTATAAAGCTGAGAAGCGGTAATCAAAATTCCCATTAATTTACCCATGTTAAATTAATGGGAAATAGTAAATCGCGATGAAGGACCTTTAAATATTGATATGAAGGGCTCAAATTTGGTCAGCACTCATTTTTTGTCATTCTCAACAACATTTTCAACAATACATTTAATTGAAAAAAGAAAATTGGTCCAGTCTAATGTATATCTAAGTTTTTAACAAAAGATTCAGCTTAGGTAGGTCGAAAGAGCCTTATAATAATACCTTTTGGCGTCGAGCGCCGTCTGCTGTTTTTAGTATACCGGCTCGAGACAGCTTCACTTGAAATCGTATATCTCCATAAATTACGGTACGATCTCGATGACATTTACAAAGAATACTTTCAAGATGTACTTTCGAAATATGAAATAAAAAAAAATCGATTTTTTGAAGTCGCTAATTGACCCTAACCCCTTAATTTTTTACTGCATCCATTTGGTGTTTTTTTTCCAATAATACCTTCCAATTCTTTGCAGTCTTTGCCTTAATGTTATACCCCACGTTTATCAGTGATCTATTATTAATTCCTTTCATCTACGATAAATGTTAATACTGTTCAGGGTCCTGGACGAGTTGGGAAGTCTCGACTTCTCGATGAATTTGCGAGAGTCGTTGAGTCTAGACAAATATCTGGGATTAAACTGTGCCTTGACGAGACAAATGCTGCAAAACCCTACGCCACTATTTACCGGCTTCTCATGCAAGTGAGTGACAACTTTTGAACTATGGTGCGTATTTGCTTTTTAAGACTTTTCACATTTCAACAGCGTGATTTAATCAAAAGTCACTTTTTCCATACTCTTTTGAAGTGTGACTTTATATTGTATTGCAATACTGTATGAGAGCAGCTGTGATTGCAGATACGAGAAACGCATTTTATTCTTACCCCTTAAGGCAATAGTGTTGTCTAAAGCGCTGTTTTGAAGGTGATTGTTAGAATGGTATAACTGAGATAAAATACACGTGTTTATTTATCCTGCAAGAATATGTTACGAATAAAAATAAAATTTTATATATTGTCATGTACTTTTGTTCGTATGTTTACAACGATGCGCGAAAAAGGCCCCTAAATGGCGACCAGTGTTGTGGATGTGGTACGAATCTGAACTAAAACCAAACACATATACTGTGTCCAAAAAATAAGGTGACATTTGAATTTAAACTGCGCGCGTCGAAGGATTTGAAGAATTTTTTTTTTTTAGCTTGG
The DNA here is from genome assembly GCA_964007375.1 of Ophion obscuratus. Taxonomy (NCBI): domain Eukaryota; kingdom Metazoa; phylum Arthropoda; class Insecta; order Hymenoptera; family Ichneumonidae; genus Ophion; species Ophion obscuratus. Next base: position 85,417,682 of record OZ023312.1, on the reverse strand, counting down.
TAGTACTGTCAGTAACATCTATGTCAAATTTACATGTCAAAATATTCATTAGTGTTTGAGATACGCGTCGTTTTGTGAGCTGCTAAAAGTGAGTTTTTCGTTTTTTGCGATGTCGAAATTTGTTGAGCAAAGAATTTGCATTAAATTTTGTTGGCGGAATCAATTTTCTGCTGCGGATACGTTGAGGATGGTGCAGAAAGCCTTTGGTGATGAGGCTATGTCTAAAAAAAATGTTTACGAGTGGTATAGTGAGATCCAAGCCGGCCGTGAACGTGTCGAAGACGAAGAGCGTCCTGGGCGACCATCAACCTCAACCGACGAAGCTCACGTCCAACAAATCAAAGATTTGGTGTTGAAAAACCGTCGATTAACGATTAGAGACCTTGCTCATGAGGTTGGTATATCGAAAGGCACGGTCAATACCATTTTAAAGGATCCCAGGTAGAAATTGTGTTTGGAATCCTATAGGATTCCCCTACTTCTCCCTACTCCCTGATAGGGATCCAACGGGACACCCCATTGGATCCCTATCAGGAAACGTCACGCTCGTACATTGGATTCCAAAAGGGATTCCCATCGGGATCCAAAAGGGATTCCCATCGGGATCCAGTAGGGATTCCTATCGGGATTCCATAAGGATTCCATAGGGATTCCCTATTAGGATCCAATAGGGATTTCCCATCGGAATCCAATGTAAGAATCTTAAAGCTTCCCCACAGTTTTGAACGGAATCCGATACGATGCTTGATCGATCATATCGCATTCTGTAAGCCCAAAATGCTACAAAAAATAAAAGCATCGATACACTAAAGAGATCAATTTATTGTTTACAAAGGAGTACATATCGAATGCCACAATATACTTATTTTGTTTTTTTTTTTAATTGTTTACCCATACTGAATATTTATAGTGCTTTGTATAGTATTCTTCGAATACTTATATATCTTATATCTATATCTTCGAGTACTTTTTATACTTTATGAACTTTTTAAAAATACTTTAAATACTTTTTATGCTATAACGTAGTTTTTATACACTTTTTATACTATTATTAAGCAAAAATACTTGTGCAGTTATGGGCGGGATATTCTTTGAATACTTTTTATACTATATAAAATTTAAACACTTTAATAAGGTTGATGCTTGTATCATTGGAATGCAACAAACATTAATCCGTGTTTGGAGTAAATAAATTTTACGATCGCGATTGCGCAGTAACTCGATCGTCGCGCGCTTTTCAACGACGACACGAATATATATATACCCTGCGCCGCTTATGTTGTATCGCCCGACGTCTTTCTTTTGTCGGAAGCGATTTTCTGAATCCTTATTGGATCCCGATAGGGAATTCCTATTGGCTCCCGACAAGGAATCCCTGTTAGATCCCGATGGGGAATCCCTATTAGATCCCGATGAAAAATCCACCGGGTCGGGTGGAAATTGCTGTTACGGGCTACAAACTTAAGCGAATGTGTAATACATATCATGTTTATAAAAATATGATTTCATACTTACATTTAATTTTCTTTTAAAACCTCATTTAAGCCGCTCTAACAAAACTCCACATCCACAGCGATAAACCGCAGACGCAATCGTAACCCGATTGCCGTTACGTCGAAAACAAATTTTTATGCGCACAAGTATTAAAAATTCAAAAAGTGTGCATATTAAAATTTATAACAAGTTTTTTTATTCGTATAAAAAATACTAGCTCATAACAAACTATAAATATACAATATGGGTAAGCACTAAAGTAAAGAAGTTACTAAAGAATATAATTATATATTGTAGTATTCGATATCCTAACAAATTCCTAGAAACACGTTGGTGCATCTTGAAACTCCCAAGCAAATCTGTGCACGGGACCATCAAAGAATAATTTTTTACAGAGCGTCGTGAAATCCCATTTGATATAATTTCAAGTAAAAATTCTCAAACCACGTTAATCTGGAAACAGCCCAGGATCCATTTGGATTCCAATGTGGTCTCCCTACCTGGGGTGTCCATATTAAATCCCCATAAGGATCTGGTAGAACCTGGGGAGTCCCCAACAAATACATTTGGATTCCAATGTGGACTCCCTACCTGGGCCGTCCGTATCAAATCCCCATAAGGATCTGGTAGAATCTGGGGAATCCCCAACAAATCTATTTGGATTCCAGTGTGGACTCCTTACTTAGGGCGTCCCTATCAAATCCCCATAGGGATCTGGTAGGATCTGGGGAGTCCCCAAAAAATTTCTGCATGGGATGTTTTGGGCCTCAAGCGCGTCAAATCTCGACTGGTACCGAAAACATTGAATTTTTTGGAAAAAAGGCGTCGCGTCGAAGTGTGTGAAACGATGCTTTCTGACTATCAGGACAAGATGGAACGCATGATCACTGGAGACGAGACTTGGATCTATGCTTACGACCCCGAAACAACCGATCAATCGAGCGAATTACGTGCCAAAGGAGAGCCGAAACCAAAAAAATCGCGCCGAAGTCGCTCAAAAATCAAGGTCATGTTGACTGTTTTTTTCGATTATCGTGGTGTTGTGCATTATGAATTCCTTCCGCCAGGCCAAACAGTCAACAAGGAATATTTGAACGTTATGCGTCGTTTGCGTAACGCTATCCGCCTAAAAAGGCCGGAATTGTGGAAAGACAATTCTTGGTTTTTACACCACGATAATGCACCATCCCATACTGCACTTGTAATTCGTGATCATTTTGCCAAAAACTCAACCCATATCGTTCCGCAACCACCGTATTCCCCTGATCTAGCGCCGTGCGACTTCTGGCTGTTCAGCAAGCTCAAAAGATCGCTCCGGGGACACCGTTTTGATACGATAGAGGAAATTCAAGCCGCAGCGAAGACGGAACTGAAGGCCATCCCGGAAAGTGACTACAATCAGTGTTTCGAAGATTGGAAAATCCGTTGGCATAAGTGCATTGCATCGGGAGGGGAATACTTAGAAGGGGATGAAATTGATTTGGAAAAATAAATAAAGAATTTTCGAAACAAATACAATGTCACCTTATTTTTTGGACACAGTAATACCTAAGGGAAGGTTCTGCCTTATTGGGCCAAAAAATGTTCGGTTTTTCACCAATTTTTTATGCGAAAAGTATTAAATATAGAATGTTGATATTTGGTATGTTAGCTAAGCGGTGTTTATTGAACATGAAAATATTTTTTAAAGTTCGACAAAACATGGTGGTGGGAGTGGGAGGAGCCACGTATGTCAGTGCGAGGGCGATGACATTCTTCGCTTGCGGAAGTCCTAAGTCCCGGACAGGTGATCTGAAGTAAAAAAATTAAACATATTTTTACTTTGAACAATATTATGTATAAGTTGACCTAGAATCAAGAAGAAAAATTGAAGAATAAAAAAATCGTGAGCAAAGAACTGCGAAAATTTATGAGAAAAAAACAAACTTCCTTCCGATCGCTCACTATTTTTTTATTTCACAATTTTTCTTCTTGATTCTAGGTCAACTTATACACAATTCTGTACAAAGTAAAAATATGTTTGATTTTTTTGCTTCATCTCACCTGTCCGGAACTTAGGACTTCCGCAAGCGAAGAATGTCATCACCCGCGGACATACATGACTCCTCTCACTCCCACCACCATGTTTTGTCAAACTTTAAAAAATATTTTGATGTTCTATAAAGACCGCTTAGTCAACATACCAAATATTAACATTCTATATTTAATACTTTTCGCATAAAAAATTGGTGAAAAATTGAACATTTTTTGACCCAACAAGGCAGAACCTTCCCTTAATCTGCATGAGTGTTGTGATGCTGTATCACTAAACGGTTTTCACAGACGTATTCAGGAAGGTCTGTAGAATGGTAAAATAAAAATAAAAAAAAACGATGTTTTCAAACTTCTATGCATCAATACTGCCTCAACTCTGTAAAATAGAAACGCATTTTTCGAACATTTATATATGTAAGTGTTATCTATCGTAAGTATTCCGAGAAATTTTCCGTCTTTTAACGTTGCTTACGGTTGTCTATATTATTCTACATAAAATTTAAACTATTTCAAACATCATTGCCAAGCATTAGAACACAAATTCATCGCATAAAATCGAACTGACATATTTATAACAGTTGCTCGACGCTGAAGACAGCAAAACCGTAGAAGAACGCGAAAGAGCTTTAGCGCGGAAATTGTGCACTATTGTACCCTGGGATGATCTTTGCTACATGAATATCGTGTCAAGGGTTTCGTTTCCTCTCTCACCGAATTACCATTCGGAAGGCGAGGAGCTTCGGTTGGTAAAGTCTCTCAAAGTTTTCGATGCGATCCTTCGATCGGTAAGTTTCGACAAAGTACTGGCATCCAAACATTCATTATTGATGACAAAAACGCGATTATGAACAATCTATATAATTAGCTGTCTTCAATGACAATAAATACATTTTGACTTTTCTGTCAACGGACAACATATTTGAGGCAAAGTAACTTTGCGATGACAATCAAAATTCAGTGGTATGTCACAACATCTAAGACTGTTTTAAGGACATTTATCATATACGCAAATCGTTATACAGGGTGTCCTGTCATGAATGGATAATCCTGCAACTGTCGATACGTCAGATCATGTTCTACGATATGCTGGAATTTCAGTTTAGTAAAAGTCCCACGGTTTACGAAATAAAAATCATCTGCTTTTGGTTTTTCGCATGTCATTTCTACAAATGACAACTTTTTTAACCCGGTTTTAAAAAAAATACTCTTGGTTATTTGTTTTATTCAGAAAAGTCTTCTTTTTAACCTTAAGGGTCTGTACCAGTGTGACACTTTCAAAAAATCGATTTTTTTTACATTTCCGACAGTTTATACTTTCAAGAATATACTGTAAAAATGTCAAGGCCGTATCTCTAATCATTTTATCTTGCAAAAATCGATAGTTAAATCTTTGAACGCGTTTTTGTCGAAATGAGATTTTTCAAATCTGCTGACATTGTAACTCAAAGATCAATTATCCCATTGACTTGAAATTTGAACTGAGTAGTCTTTTTTTATTGGTTTTTTCCTTAGGTACACGCTTTTCGCGTTTGTTACCTATTCTTCCCCACATTATGACCGTTCTTTCCTCTACTGTTTACTCCTTTTTTCTCCATCTTTCTCTCTGTTCCCCCCTCTTGCGGCCGCAGCCGACTTCCCCCTCCGTATTATATTCATCATGACATTTTCTGTCATGGGTATAGGGAAACTGCGGAAAACCTATACCAATACAGCCGGTCATCGAATTCGCCCCCCGGTCGTGGAACTAGTCTTATTTCGCCGCGAAATGCCGAAGAAAAACATTTCACGACGAAATGTACGCGACCGGGATTCGAACCCGGGAGCTCCCGGTCCGCTGGTTTAGGCCCGGTTCCACAACTTCACGTTTAACGAAGGTTCATGTGAACCGCCGTTAAAGATAAACTTGCGGTTAAACTGGTATTGCGTTCCACAACTCATTTGTAACCATCGGTTACGAAAACGTATAGTCTCCTAGGGAAACTTTGGATAGACACTCTTTTCTTTCCAAAAGTGAATAGTGATTGGATATTTGAAAATGCCGGTAAAAGGTTAGGAAGAATCTCGGCAATAAAGGTTATGCGGAACTTGTTGGCGATAGTAAACAACATGTCGCGGAATAATGAAGACGGACCGCTAACGAAGAAAAGATTACCGAACTTTTCGGTCGATGAAAAAATTCGTTTAATCGAAATAGTCGAGAAGAAAAAGAATATTTTAGAAAATAAAGCATCTGATTCAGTGACAATCAAAGAAAAGGAGAAATGTTGGCTAAGTGCATGTGACGAATTTAATAGCCAAGGTTCATCGGTAAATAGAAATGTCACGTGGCTTAAAAGCTGTTGGGACAACTTAAAAAAAAAGACGCGAAAACATTTCGCCGAAGTTCGTAAAGAACTTTTCGCAACAGGTATTGTATATGAATAAACATAAATGAGGAACACATGAGCCATTGTTCAGATTACAATGAACAATTAATTATTAAATATACAATAGAAGAGGTTCGATTTATTTTCTAATTATTTCGAAATGCAACGCGACAATGAGAGAAGAACAATTGCCACTATAACCTCCAATCGCCTACAACATGTCAGCGATGTGCAGCAGCCGACCGCTCCCAGCTTTCAAAACACACTACCGATGTCGCCACATTATTAAACCTCCGTTATCTTCGCTAAACCCCCAAAATCCGGGGATTAATTTTAACCGAAGCGAATCGCAGTTAACCGGCGTTTGATGATGTTGTGGAACGCTACTTCTTTACTGAACCGGGTTTAACGTCTTAAACCTCGGTTAACTGTAGTTAACCGAGAGTTGTGGAACCGGGCCTTAGTGGCGAAAACGCTAACCACTAGACCATCGCACCGTTTTGAACTGAGTAGTCTTGAATATACGAGGGTGGGGTGAAAAGTTTCCGGCCTGACCAAGAGATGGTGCCACTACGTCTAGTTTTGGAGCGGCGTCCTACAGTACCATTCCTACCGAGCTTGTATGTACAGTTTCAGCCCAATCGCTACGTTAGTTTGCGTTTGAGAGCACATTGCGCGAGACGCTTCCGTTGTTTTCGTAAAAATGGGAAAATTGCAAAAACGTGCTGTCATTAAATACTTCCATTTGAAAGGTTTTACACCAAAACAAATAAAAGAAGAGATGGATTCAACACTAGGAGACTCCTCCCCATCATATTCAACTATTAAGCAGTGGATTTCTGAATTTAAAATGGGTCGTGTGAGCACCTCTGACGAGCCTCGCTCAGGACGGCCCGTTGAAGTCACAACTTCACAGATGATTGAAAAAATCCATAAAATAGTGTTGGAAGACCGCAGGTTGAAAGTGCATAAGATAGCTGAGACCTGTAGGATGTCAGCTGAACGTGTGCGAAATATTTCTCACAACCATTTGAACATGGAAAAGCTGTGTGCAAGGTGGGTGCCGCGTTTGCTAACGCTCGATCAAAAACTGCTTCGAAAAACCATTTCTACCGACAATTTGGCGCTGTATAGGCGTAATCCAAACGAATTTTTGCGTCGATTCATAACTGTTGATGAGACATGGGTCCATCACTACACTCCTGTAAAAGATTTAAGAGCAACGAAGAAGTTATCGAAGCTGTAAATCAGTATTGTGAGGAGCTTGACGAATCTACGTTTAAAACTGGTATAACTGAATTAGAACACCGTTATGAGAAATGTATCAGTGTTGATGGAGATTATGTTGAAAAATAAAGCAAAAAAAATTTTTAAACATCGTTTTTCTTGGTCAGGCCAGAGACTTTTCACCCCACCCTCGTATTTACTCGACAATGACGTAGGATATTTTTTAATGGATGAAAACTGACGATTTGGCTTTTAAAAAAACGACCATTTCATAGGCAAGAAAACACTTTTTTTCATAGCTACGCCATTTTGTTAGATTTTGATATTTTTCGAAAATCCTACGTCATTATAGTGAAATATAGCCAAATATATTCTTAATTTTCCGAAACATTTAATTGATTACTTTACTTCCGAAAAATTCCCGAAAATCACCCAAATGTTCAGCGTTCACACTGGTATAGCCCCTTAAATGTTAAGGAAACTTAAAATTACTTAAAAAAGTTGCTTAGTTATTGTCGATTGACATCATTTGTCGAAATGGAATGTGAAAAACCAAAAGCAGATTATTTTTTTCAAAAAACAACATAAAGCCCTAAATCTCGAACACCGTGAGACTTTTACTAAACTGAAATTCCAGCATATAGTAGGACATGATCTGACCTATCGACAGTTGGAGGATTATCTTTTCATAACCGGACACCCTGTATATAATAATTGTATCGTTATTAACATTAAACAATAGGAAGGCAAACGGTATTCGACAATTAGCCATGACACAATTTAATGTTTATTTTATACAGCTGCAGAAACCACTATGCATACTGCTTGATGATGTACAGTTCGTGGATTCCATGTCGCGGCCATACATCTCCCGCGCGATAAACAGTAAAAAAGTTGTCTTAGCCATGTCAATGCGAACGCCCGTATCTCCCACGGACTTTCCGGAGTCGCACACTTTTATTGCGAGCGATAAAAGAATTCTCAGACATCATTTGGAGGGATTGAAGCCTGATGACTTGAGTGCTTTGGTCTGTCAATTATTAAACGTTCAGGCGATTCCCCGGAAACTTGACAAGTACGAACTCTGGTCTTGCAGACATATTTTACGCGGTCAACTTTTCAATTTATGTCCTACTATTGTTTTTAAATAATCTAAACATTGTTTTCCTAACAAGGAACATCCCTCAGGTGTCCGCCTCCGATTTTGTTGAAACTCATATATGTGATAGATCATCGAAAACTTTGAGATACGTATTTTTTTTTATCGGCGGAAAAACGGATTTAAGGGGGGAAACCGCCCCTCAAAGAAAGGCGGGTCGAGGGGAGATTTTGCAGTTTCACCCAGAAGCAATCCACCGATCTGAATGAAACAAAAACGAAAATTCTTCTAATGAAAAGCGATGAAAAATCCACTATGAAGATGTTAAGAAAAAATTAAATTGGGGGGTAAACCACCCCTCAATTTGCCTTTTTTCACCGCACACTTAAGAGGGTTGTATGCAGATTAATAAAACAGGTATCATTTTGAAGGGCAATTAAAATTAAAGTTGACGGGTTTTTGCGTTTTGGCGGCATAGCAAATTTAAGGGGGTAAACCACCCCTAACATAAATTTATTTACCATGGGCATTTTAAGGGTGTTTAAAGTATATCCGCTGATTTTAAATATTTCTATAAGCTACAATTTAATGTTTTACCATATGTCAAAATTATTACATTCGTTTTAAGGGGTAACTACCCCTCTGACGAGAAACATCATTGAAGTTTCCGCTTTCGATTTCGTTGAAACTCATATATGTGGTAAAGCATTGCAAACTATTAAACATGTTTTTTTTGTATCGGCAGAAAAACGGTGTTAGGGGATGAAACCACCCCTCAAAGTTTCTCCCACAAGCAGTCCACCGATCTGAATGAAACAAAATCGAAAATTCCTCTAATATTAAGCGATGAAAAATCCACTACAAGAGTGTTGATTAGAAGTATAATTAAGGGGTAAACCACCCCTCCATTTGCCGTTTTTCACCCCACGCTTAAAAGAGTTGTATGAAAATTAATAAAACATGTATCATTTTGAAGAGGAATCAAAATTCAAGTTGACGCTTTTTTGCGTTTCAGCGGGACAGCAAATTTAAGGGGGTGAACCACCCCTAATATAAATTTGTTCATCACCGTCGTGTTTTCTGTGTTTAACATGTATCCGCGGATTCAAAATATTCTCCCGCTTTTTTTAATTATTACGTTTTTAAATTTTTACATTTTCAGGGTAAACTACCCCCTCTAATTGCTTTTCGTTTGAAGTTTCGCGAAAAGTTTCACGAATTTCGCTAAAACTGTTTTCATTCCATCGGTAATATCAATTTTATGTTTGTGTGTGCAGGCATATTCGTTTTGAGCTTTAGGAGCGGCACTTTGGGAGTGGGGACGTGGGGCTACCCCTTACTCATAAAACTGATATTTTCGTGTCGAAACGCTTCCGATTTTAATATGCACGTCCATTAAGCATCTCCATAGGAATAAACATACACTTCTACTATATCATTAATTATAATAATTTCCAGAATAATTTATAAGGCTCACTTCGTATATTTCGGAACGATGATGCGCCTGGATCAAGCGACAATTTAGCCAGCGACGTAGTTTTGTAGAGGCATGTATATTTATATTATTTTACCGTTTATTTAATTAAACATATTAATGAAACCGAGGGTTTTATAGTAGGTTAACGAACATGTTTTTAATATATTTTGACATATTTTATTTGGTAATCATATCAGCTGATTTAATTAATAGTACTTGTAAAAAGTATTGCAGTCATATGCCGTCAAATCATTTTCTTGTGATATATACTTTTTTTTCTAGTCTATCAACTATCAACTATCAACAATCATGGCTCATAATTCCTGCAATAATGATAATCGTCAAAAAAATGCTTTAAACACAACGATTTTTTGCACCATGCACATCTGATAATGGCAAAATTATTGCAACCGGGTATTTCACAACGTGTGTTCGATTCACCAAAAGCAAAGGTAACAGGATTTTCAAAATCTTCTGATTTTTTAAATGAATGGAAATGAACAAATTTATTTTAGGGGTGGTTTACCCCCTTAAATTTGCTGTCCCGCTGAAACACTACAACGCGTCAACTTGAATTGTGACTCCCCTTCAGAATGATACATGTTTTATTCATTTTCATACAACCCCCTTAAACGTGGGGTGAAAAACGGCAAATGGAGGGGTGGTTTACCCCTTAATTATATTTCTAATCAACACTCTTGTAGTGGATTTTTCGTCGCTTAATATTAGAAGAATTTTCGATTTTGTGTCATTCAGATCGGTGGACTGCTTGTGGGAGAAACTTTGAGGGGTGGTTTCATCCCCTAACACCGTTTTTCTGCCGATACAAAAAAACATGTTCAATAGTTTGCAATGCTTTACCACATATATGAGTTTCAACGAAATCGAAAGCGGATACTTCAATGATGTTTGTCGTCAGAGGGGTAGTTACCCCTTAAGACGAATGTAATAATTTTGACATATGGTGAAACATTAAATTGTAGCTTATAGAAATATTTAAAATCAGCGGATGTACTTTAAACACAGAAAAAACGACCATGATAAATAAATTTATGTTAGGGGTGGTTTACCCCCTTAAATTTGCTATGCCGCCAAAACGCAAAAACCCGTCAACTTTAATTTTAATTGCCCTTCAAAATGATACTTGTTTTAATAATTTGCATACAACTCTCTTAAGTGTGGGGTGAAAAAAAGGCAAATTGAGGGGTGGTTTACCCCCTAATTTAATTTTTTCTTAACATTTTCGTAGTCAATTTTTCATCGCTTTTCATTAGAAGAATTTTTGTTTTTGTTTCATTCAGATCGGTGGATTGCTTCTGGGTAAAACTCCAAAATCACCCCTCGACACGCCTTTCTTTGAGGGGCGGTTTCCCCCCTTAAATCCGTTTTTCCGCCGATAAAAAAAAATACGTGTCTCAAAGTTTTCGACGCTCTATCAAATATATGAGTTTCGACAAAATCGGAGGCGGACACCTGAGGGATGTTCCTTGTAAGACGAAAATTTAGAAGATATTTTCTAGAAGCCTAGAAAAATATGAAATATATTTTCTAGAATATATTTTCTAGAAGCCTACAAAAATATTGAATATATTTAGAATCCATTTTTTAAATCTTCTTATGAATGTTTCGAGAACTTACAAAATAATGTTTGTGCAAAAAAAAAAATTGATACCGTCATGGGCCTCTAAATGTGATTTTCATTTCATTGTGATTTGCCTCTAAATGTGATTTCATTCGTTTAAATCAGAAATGGAGCCAATTTTCTTGATCAATAAGAATGCCATTATGGCAGATACCAAACAAATTTAACGACCACAGTCTGAAGTTAATTTTTGCCATATTTTTTCAAAGTTATCATTTTTTAATAATAATAATTCCACAATGGCCGAGGTAAGGTTGATGAAGGGATATACTAATGGTCATACCATATTTTAAGGGACAACACCACTGTGACCCCCTGTTTTTTTGCCATTTTTCAAGAATTTTTTTTGTGGGAAAAAAAGAGATATTCGAAAAAAAAAAATTTCTCTTTGTTCGTTCTTTATTGAAGATACATAAAAAAAAAATTTCAAATTTTTCACGCCCCATGGTGACGCTGGGGAAGCTCCCGCGTCAGGTACTGTTGCCTCTGCAGTGGTTCGCGGCACGCAGCAGAACTCTCTTCAAAGTCGATCTGAAAAAAAATACCGAGTGTTTTCATTAATAATATGATATTTTGAAGAGAAGTACATAGGGATTTGAAAAAATATTGATTTTGAAAAAATAGGCACGCTTTTGAAATTAAAGGACGATTTTCGAGCAAAATTTCTCGTCGAAAATAGGCTATAACTTTTTTTATTATTGAGATATCGAAAAAATCCTATGTACTTCTTTAGATAATCTCGTTTTATTGATGCAGTCCAAATTTGAAGTCGATCGGATAAAAATTGCTCGAGTTCTGCTGCGTGCCGCACTCAAAAAAGTGGTTTTGAAAAAAACGCGTTTAAAGTTTTAGGTTTGTTAATTTATGCGATAAATTGGAAAAAAAAATGTTTACCTTTAATCAGCGATGCCGGCACCATATAGCTGGCCTTCAAGAAGCAAATCATTGTCCCTAGCATCTTTTCTCGAACTTGTAGAGGCTCTTCTTGCCTCTTTTGCAGCGTCTGTGAGCGAGCGCTCTGCCAGCTCGATCCGCGCTGCTTCGGTTTCAATGCAAAAATTGAAACAATTTGGGCCGATAGTTATCCCCAACGTCTCCAAAACTTTCATGAGGCTTCTCAGGCCATCATTGAATAATAATACCGCGATATCAGCTGCAATATCGACGATTGACAATTGACGACTTGAAAATTTTTCAATTATCGCCACCTATGGCTTTTTTTCGAAACTATATTTATAACAATAGCCGGTTTTTGTGAAGGGACACAAAATAATACCTGGGAAAGACCCGCAGGACCTGGGAAAGGCCCGGTATACCTTCCGACCCTGAGGCGCGCAGCTGCGCGGGACCCCGAGTGTCACGGAGCGCTGCACCGCTCCACAAAATATTCAATATCTCCGAAAATAATTATTTTTTCGACCTGGGTCCAACGGCATCTTAATCTTAAATCTATTTAAAATTTTTTTTAGATGGTTTTCAAAAAATTGATTTTTTGAAGCCGTCACAGTGGTGTTGTCCCTTAAGTCAATCGGTTGAATAGAACTCCAGATTTTATGTCAAACAGTTTGAATAAAGTAGTTTTGCGAAAAACGCGTTTAAAGTTTTGAGTACAATTTCAGATAACCGCAACCATCTAAGTAACTGGTACAATGGCATGTTATACTTACGGTATATTAATCGGCAACTCCTGCCTCGTAGAGTTTGCATTCCTCGACTTCGAAACGATGATTTTCTGAACTCTTTGTTTTTTTCGAGCAGTTCCAGCTTCCTTAGAAACTTCTGAAGTTCGAGAATAGGGAATTTCGATATTTCCTTTTGAGGACAAATGCTTAATAGTCTATACTTAAACAAAATGGGAAGAAAAATTGCTTCTTTTACATTTCTAGACTAGAATACTGCCTCAATTTGATTGATGAAGTGATCCAGTTGCCTTCCAGTAAATACTCTAATGTCGATCAAAGACGTGGCTACTTGAAATGATCATCCGCCCTTTTTTGCTTTTTTCCGGGGACAACAAAGAATCCTTAGATCAAGAAGTGGCAATGATCCAGGCTGGTGCGAAGCCTTCATAACTTTAATGCTTCAAAACGAATCGCTACGATTGTCATCCGTAACGCCTGTGGAAGGTTCGCGCGAAAATCTTGTCCATCCACATCCTAGCTTGATAACAAAAATCTTGAAGGATCTTTCGCCGGAGGACACAACTCCGGAGATTCCTTGGCTTCGTGGCAAAACCGACTCGATGGTGTGTCTAATCAGCGACCAGTTTACCGGTGATGTTGACGCGATTCTTAGCATCGGTCAGCTTCGCCGTGAAATTTACATCCGATCGAGCCGTCTCGAACAAAATTTGCTACATTTGGCAACCATACTTGGCAATGTCTTTACAAGAACCGCGCTCGAGAATTTGATGGTCGATGCCAGTGCTCTGGATACGACCCGAGGTGAGTTTATGTCGACGCCATTAAAGGGATATTCTAGCGTTATGACTAAAAAAAGAAGCTATTATTAATTTTTTTAAACTGTTGCATGTTTCTGTACAATTTTTTTTCCGCTTGAAGGTACACTCTTACAGAATAGAAAACAATTTTTTTTTGCTCGGAGCTAGGAGAACTCTGGGCAAGACGAATACGCGGGGTAAGATGAATCATAATCCTAGCCACCAAAGAGTGTGTGCGAGCACAGTGCTCCCGTTGGAGTTTGATGGGGTGCTGGTGAGGTGAATGTGTGTGAAAGTATCAACTGTGGTGGAAGCACGCGTCTCGAGTGAAAAAAACAATATCGATTTTTTGACAAAACGATGTCATTTTTTATAAAGTTTGACATCGTTACAATTTATTTGAGTTGCTGATATTGATTAAAGACAGGTAGGTAAATACAATAAAAGTACTAATTATCAATATAATAAGAACGGTTTGTCATAAATTTTCAAAGTTATTGCGTAATTTTGTTAATTCGATAAGGGGTTATACCAGTGTGGCACTTAAAAAAAAACGATTTTTTTGCCTTTTTCGACAGTTTATTATTTCAAGAATATCCTGTAAAAATTTCAAGCCCGTATATCTAATCATTTTATCTTGCAAAAATCGATAGTTAAATCTTTAAACGCGCTTTTCTCGAAATGAGATTTTTCAAATTTGCTGACATTGTAGCTCAAAGAGCATTGATCCGATTGACTTGAAATTTGAACTGAGTGCTTTTGAATATATTTACTCTACATTGACGTAGGATATTTTTGATTGAATGAAAATTGATGATTTGACATTGAAAAAAACGACCATTTTACAGGCGAGAAAACATACTTTTTTCATAACTACGCCATTTTGTTAAATTTTTATATTTTTCGAAAATCCTACGTCATTGTACAGGAAATACCTTCCAGTTTAACGACATTTTTTTTTCCTTTTTCGGTTTCAGCTACTCAATCGGCTGCAATCATGTCAGCAGTGGAGGAACTTTTTTTTTGGCGCCTCCTAAGGCAGCGCATAAGTCGCTTGGATCTCAATATTTTTCTGTGAACAAATTATGTAATATAGGTCAAATATAGCCAAATATATTCTTAATTTTCCGAAACATTTAATTGAGTACTTTAAAAAAACCCGAAAATCACCCAAATTTTCAGCGTTCACACTGGTATAGCCCCTTAAGTGTCCGCCTTCGATTTTGTTGAAACTCATATATGTGATAAAGCATTGAAAACTATTGAACATGTATTTTTTTGTCTGCGGAAAAACGGTTTTAGGGGAGGAAACCACCCCTCAAAGAAAGACGTCCCGAGGGGTGGTTTTGCAGTTACGCCCACAAGCATTCCATTCATCTGAGTGAAACAAAAAACCAATATTCTTCTAACGTGAAGCGATGAAAAAAACTACTATAGAAGTATTGAAAAAAAATTACATTAAGGGATGACACGCCTTTCTTTGGGGGGTCGTTCACCCCCTTAAATACGTTTTTCCATCGATAAAAAAATACGTGTCTACTAGTTTTCAATGCTTTATCACATATATGAGTTCCAACAAAATCGAAGGCAGACACTTAAGGGATGTTCGTTGTCAGTCAGGTACTGCCGACTATATGGACACTAGTCTTTTACAATTTTCCTGTGCCCCTACTCAAACGCGATCTCTTCTTTCCACATCTCCTGTTGCCACGAGCTTGAAACAAACAATCGGTAGTTTGGCCAAAATTACGCCTGCAAAGTCGTCTTCATCTTTCGTTATAATGGATTGCACAACAGCTTATTAGCAGTAGAATAGTTTGGTAGTAATTCGGACCACCGGACAGTATTGCATCCAATGCAACCTTGTGGTACGCGTTTGAATGAAAATTAAACTGGTCACGCTAATATCCTAGCAGTAAAGACACTATTATTATTTTCGTTTCTGAATTGTACAACATTGGGATAAAACTGCATGAACAGTTGTTAAAGTTTTCAGTAGTGAGATAAATGTCCCAATTATTGAACACTATCTTGTATTTTTATTATTTCTCATTCACCTGCATGCATTTACTTATTTATAAAAATTTCATTACATATACGGAACTTTTAGCTATCGAACTGTTACCTCACTTGTGCAAAAAAGCTTTAATTAATATAGAAAAAAATTATTTAATCAGCAACGGTGATCCGATTTGACGTCTCGTGATAACTGCTTATCGTCTTTGCTAAGACGCGTCGCTTCATGCGTAAGGGCATACAAAATTCAAAAACTGACGCATCTCAAAAAGTAAAGGCGTTTCGGGTTCGTCAGAAAATTTCTTACAAATAACAATTAAATTTTTTTTAACTAATCATTTGTTAAAAAATACGGTGTTTGATCATTGGGACATAGAAAATGCAGTGTGTCCCAATTATTGTACACTCGAATTCTCCAAGATGGCGTCATTAATCCCATCAAAACATCGAGACAGTTAACGTGTGAGAGATCGTGTGAATCGGATTTATTCAAACAAAAACTGTAAGTTCCTGAATAAACTTACCTTTATTCTTTTAATAATAACTCTAAGATCGTCATATATATTTTTTATTTGTATTTTCTTGCAATAAACATAAAAAGGAAAGCAAAAAGAGAATATAACCTAAATGTAACCTAAAAATACGAATGTAATGATCAATATTTTTTGCTCTCCGATATTTCAGGGAGCCAAGCTGCGACAAAATCAAACAAAAACAGAAAATAAAAACGAGGAAACTGAAAAAAAAATATAAAATAAAGTTCGAGTTGAAAAGCAAAAATAAACCAAATGCGAATGAACCAAAAACCTGTCAATAGAGACTAAATATATATTTTCGTATTTTTACATGATTAATAAAAGATTATTTAAGTGTTTGATTTTTCTTTTATTTCTTAATATTGTACCCAAAATAATATTTTCAGAACGGAAAAAGAATTCTCGAGAGTGTTCGATAACTGGAACATGCCTGTTCAATATTAGGGACATAGGTACTTCCAGTGTTCAATAATTGGGACATTTGCATGCTTCACATTGTTATTCTTTTTTTTTTCATTTGAAATCATTTAAAAATAATTTGAAGGGTGATTTTTCGAAAGTAAAAATATCAAAGTATCATTTGAACATGAAAGCAATGGCTTTTTCTTAATGTTATATTTTTTTTCTCACCGCATTGAATCCCCCAGGTCCTTAGCTGTTCAATAATTGGGACATTTATGTCATTCAATTTATATTAGGTGTACAAATAAGTTTTAGGACACTTCGATTTTGTATCATAACAGCTATTCTAAATTAATTCAAAGGTCCCGCTCACTTATCATAGATGGCGCTTGATATGTAGTATCGAAACGTAAAGGAGTCATAAACATAACCTATAAATTCTGTAAATTAAACATGCAGACCGATAAGCTATTTATTAGACACTGCATTCGCTATGAATTCCATCAAGGAAAAGGTGTTAGGAAAGCGTGTGAATCGATATGTTCTGTTCTTGGAGACAACATTGTATCTAAAAGTACATGTGAGTATTGGTATAAGCGATTCTAAGAAGGTGATTTCGACGTTAGTGACCGTGAACGCACGGGGCCTCCTGTAAAGGTGGACGATCAGGAACTGCAAGCGTTGCTGGATGAAAACTCTTGTCAGACGGAGAAACAACTTTCGGAACAGCTTGGAGTAACTCAACAAACTGTTTCTTATCGTTTAAAAGCAATGGGTAAGATTCGAAAAGGAACAAAGTGGGTACCACACTTTCTGACTCAAGAAAATAAAAACAGCCGTCTTAACATTTGTGTGAGTCTTTACAACAAGCAACATAGAAAGTCTTTCTTGTGGAAAATTGTGACCGGCGACGAAAAGTGGATTTATTTTGATAATCCGAAACGCAAATATCGTTGGGTTGACCCCGGCGAGCCGACAACATCCACGCCAAAGCGCAATGTTCATTGTAACAAAGTCATGCTGTGCATATGGTGGGATATGAAAAGCATACTGTATTATGAACTTCTCAAACCTGGTCAAACAGTTACTACCGATCGCTATTGTTATCAATTGATGCAAGTGAATCAAGAAATTGAGAAGAAACGTCCATTTTCTGGTAAAGGAAAACGTCCAGTAAAACTGCTCCATGTCAACGCGCGGCCTCATGTGGGTAAACCGGTCAAGGATACGTTACTAGCGCTTGGATGGGAAGCTGTACCACACCCGGCGTATTCACCACACTTAGCCCCATCCGATTATCATTTATTCCGGAAAATGCAGAACGATTTGTCTGACGTGCGATTCAAAACATTTGAAGAAGTGGAAAAATGGGTCGCTAAATTTCTCACCTCGCAAGACGAAAGTTTCTTTGCGAAAGGCATCCGCGAGTTACCTGAGAGATGGCTGAAGGTCATTCAATGCGATGGAGATTACTTCGATGAATAACTGTGTTTTACTTCTTTTTTAATAAATCTTGAATTTTTTGAAAACTGTCCTAAAACTTATTTGTACACCTAATACATGAGAATAAATTAATAAGGATTCGATTCACGAAGTTAATAAAGACAATATGTTTTGCACAGCTGTGGCTCGCATGACCAACATAAGAATATTCGAATGTGCTTCCCTTCAACGGCGAGACTTTCATGTTGACGATCCCAATCTCTGGACATTCAAGAATCGCACCACCTTTTCGAACATGCATCATATTCACCCATGCTCTTGCAGCCACGTTGGTAATTACTAATTAAAAATGTTATGCCTTTGAACGATGTCAACATCTTCCTAGCTCTCACAATTAGAAGAATTCGCGATTGTAAAAAAAAAAATTCCGTTTTTCTATGCAGCGAACTTATGGGATAATATCCGTTTGAATTTTTTTTTTTTTTTTTTTCAATTTTTTAATTGGCTTAAATGACGTAAAAATATCTCAAAAACAGTGATGCCAACTCCTACAGAATGTTCCCCCTAGGACCAACTTCAAATCCCCCTAGATCTCGATGAAAAACCCCTGAAGTTTTCATTGTACACCCTGTTTGAGTACTTAACTTACTTTGCAATCCAATAAAACTTGCGAGTAGACAACCAACTAACGGACACAGCCTCAACGTTACAATCGACAACGTGAAAACGTTGAACCGTAAAAGTAAAAACGGAATTCCCTTGATCAGCAAGTTGTTGGTCGTAATTCGAAATTCGAAATAAAATACGCAATTAGACAACAAACTAACGGACATAACCTCAACGTGCCAGCGTGAAAATGTTGAACAGTAAAAGCGGTAAAAGTGAAAATGTAATTCGTTGGTCTTGACCAGTAAGTTGTTGTTCGTCGTAGTGCGAAATTCAGCCAGCAGCGCCACTTGTGTTGCTAGTACAAGACATAAAGTATGGCATTGGTGTAAAACATTTTGAAAGGCAATCGATTATAATTCAGCAAAAGGAAAAGTGATCCTTAAATTAAACGTATAGTTTATAAAAAATATTTATTGCGAATGAAAGATTCTTCGCAGGAATATGTATTTTGAATATATAAAATATATTATCGCACACATAATTACGACGATCGAACGAGTTGATCTATTTCAATTTCCGATCGAATTAATTGAAGATACATTGTTTTTTTTACTTTTTTTTTTTTTCAAGATATACACTTTAATTTCACGCCCTCAAAAAAGTTTCTTAAATAATGTACCCGCTAAAAAATCCCCCTAAATAAATTTACCCCCTAAAAGAACCCCTTCACATTTTGGTTCCCCCTAAATTTGGGGGCAAAACCCCCAAGTTGGCATCACTGTCTCAAAAATAACATTCATTAACATATTTTATTGAACATTTTTTTTAACACTTCTGAAAATTGAATTAGGAAAAGCCTCATAGCTCCGGAATGATAAATTCGGTTTTTCATTGCGAGCACGTACCATTTGTGCATTCGCTATTTGTATACAGTTTTTTGCTTATTTTTGTTGGTGTTGTGATTTAAAAAATGAGGGATAGAGTGTATCTGAACAAAAAGGAAGTAAAACTAATTATGTAGAGCGTAGAAGCAGCAATTTTCAAACGCGATTTTCTCAAAATCGTGTTTTTTTTTTAATTGGCGCGCAGTAGAGTTCAAACAATTTTTATGAGATTGACAGGAAATTTTTACTGCAAGGTTTCAAATTACGGTTTTTATAAACAAATTACGATCGATTTTTTCAGTGAATTTTTTTTTTCCAAATTAATGCCAAATTCGCAAAAATCAGTATTTTTTAATATTGTTGTGTACTTCGGTGACAAAACACATGTTGATAGTGGAAAAAAGAAATTTCCTGCCAGATTCATGTTCATCACTTTTACTGTGTGCCGGTTGGTATCTTGAAAAAAAAATCGTCATTTTGTTTTTTAATTAGAAAAAAAATTTTTTTTGTTAACCTCAATATGTAATGAAGAAACGGCTGAAAGGATTTTTTAATTGGCTTTATAGTTTCGTCCAAGAAAATCCAGAAAATTCCCTTTTTTATGCTTCTAACAGATATTACCCCATAATTGGAAATACACCAAAGTCATTTTAAAGGAATCCCCGGAAAAATAATCGTGTCCATTCCTTTGACGAGTATATTAATAATTGTTTATCCTCTTTATACATGCCCATTGTTCGGATTCTGGCGAAGATGTCACGATCGGCAAATTTTTTGCAGAGCCCTCTCACTGTAGATTACTGGAGTTCACGTGCAATGATTTTCGAAAATCTGTCGATGGGTATATCACCCGCAGCCAGAGAAATGAGTATAATTCGAAGATTATTGAATTTTACGAGAGAAATGCGAGAAAATGCACTGCTTGCGGTGGTGGTCCTTTCTTCAGGATACCTGGGCGAGAAAAACCAGTAAGCCTTCTCCTATTCCGATAATACTGAATTCCGAATAAATTCCATCTAATCTGAGCTGCAGTTGAAATATTTGCGCATTTCGCGTTCTAGCGTAAAATGAGGAGAAAAAGGTATGTTTGTCTTCGTTCAAACGGAGCACTGAGAAAAAAAAATCATTGATCCAATATCATTGGTGCAATTGAATGAAATTTCGTTGATTCAATTGTAAAATTGTTGGTGTCAATAATCTGAATTATTGGTCCAAACAAAACGCTATTGACTTTAATAACATGATAAAATTAAAAGTTTTGTTTCATTCAAAATATATATTGTTAGTCGAGAACAATATATTATTGAAACTATCTAAAAAAATAATCGCAAACAAATTATATAGTTTTGAATGCATTTTCTGCAACGAACAAAAAAGCGTTTTTATTCATAACATGAATATTGTTGATTCGAGTACATAAGCAAAATCAAATTTCGCTTGTTTGATTCAGATAAAATTCCTATTGAGTAAATATGTTATTTTATTTTTTTCACCACATCCGATATTGATTTCCAAGTACATTATTCGTTAAAATATTAATATTTTATTTTGATTGAAAAATATTAATCAAATGTCTGAATTGGTTAAAAAATTCAACCAAATGATGGTCGAGCGCCACCGAAATTAAAGGTGTGAGGAAACGCGTAGTTCGCGGAGTAACCGCTAGGAGCCGCACACGCGCTCGTTTCTCGTAAGCGTAGCGCGAACCGAAAATCTACTTAAGGGATCGTCTCAGTGTGACCCTCCGAAAAATCACTGATTTTCGCGATTTTTTTTTTTAATGTTCAAATAAACTAATCGGTCCGGTTTTTTTTAAATAAATAAATACATTCATGACGAATACAAAATGATTTTTTTATGTTTATTTATTGGATGTACAATAGTTAAATAAATAGTTGAAATGACACGTAATAAAAAAAGGTCCTGTACGGTTTCCACGATTGCGGCCGCAATTTTGCTCTGAAACAAAAATTTCAAAAAGATTATTAATCTGTAGGAAAGTCGCTATCGCGCTATGGAAGGGTTTTTTTTCTAATTTGACGAAATGGCAGCGGTTTGAACAAAAAGTATCGAATTTGGCCCTTTTTCTCGACAGTTTTTCGTAAAAAAAATAGGAAGATTTCAAAAAAAAAAGCTTCCATAGCGCTATAAAGAATGACGTTAAAAATGTTCTCTTCAAAGGGGAACTAGATATCTTCAAAACTCTTCCTTTGAGAGTGGAAACCGTTTTGAAAAACACTATTCTGAGAAAACCGCGTTTAAAAATTGGCGAGGCAGATGTCTCGCTCCGTTCCCTTTCTACAAGAAACGTTGTAGCGACCGTAATCATTTGAATTTCGATTTAAAAATTTGAGAGAATGTTTATTACAGTGTATACTATCCGATAATGCAACAAAAAAAATCGATTTTTCGAAAATTTCACATTGAGACGATCCCTTAAACGCCGGAGAAACTCTAAAGAGTATCGCTTCTTGGCCTGTGGCTAAGATCAAAGTGTAGTATCTGTTGAATATCTAATATTTCTTATCAGTTGAATATCTAATATTCTCTCCATGGATATTCCATTGGATATCTGATATTCTCTCCACTATTATCGTGGATGATCATTCTAATGCTCACTTTTTATTTAAGATTTAAAACAAATTGAAAAACTTACGTCTCATGGCATATTCGTTTCGATGCAGTAAACAAATAATTAATTCTATTGATTATATTTTTGTACGAAATAAAAAATGTTGTAGCAACCGCTTAATTATTTCATCCAATACATCTACGGATTGTATATAGAATGATTTCAATAGAATATAATTTTATTTGAAGTATAATGTAGATATTCAGAGTAGATAAGTGCTTTTTCAAATAAAATAATATGTTATTTAAATCAATCACATTTGGTGACGGTCCCTTAACATATTATCCGTAAACGAATTAACGAGCTTTTTGTGTTCATACAAGAGTACGGTCGAACATTCCAAGCTCCGCCATGCATCGCGAGCAATTCCGATCGACGATTTTCCAAGAGTTGACGATAAAAAACGAAGCTTTGTCTCCATCAATGACGATGAATTGAGAGGTCACTCCAGAGAAGTAGAACTTCGGAGGATTTCCATCATGCCCGCTCATCCTGATACCGATGAAGGTGTCCATATCAATAATCATCTTTATTCGACAATTACTTGCCGAATGATTACACTCCTTTGTATCATTATGTCCGAAATACGTAGAACCGTAATTTCCTTTGCACAATTTGCACAGAATCTACGTTCTCGTTGGATGCAGAAGGAACTACAATTCCCCTCCAAAGACTGCCCAATGTTAATAGTGGCATCGAATTAATTAAATCTCGCAAGAAAACGGTGATAGGTCATTTAACTACAGAAAGCGATCCATCGCGCGATTCGCATTTGCGAAATTTCAGTCACATTGATTATCGCAATTGTCAGTGCAGTCTGGTCGTTGACTGTCTATTCTGGAAACTTCATCAACATCTCAAAAATTCAGGTGCACTGGGTTGGTCACTCATAACTGATACATCGTACACACGCACACGCACAGACACACGGAACCGTCCAAAAGTTATCGATTGCTCCGGATAATTACAAAATTATATTAGAATAATAAAATCCATTTTATTTTTTATTGTACGAAAATACTATACAGCTCTATAAAATGAATTATATTGTTCTAATATCATTTGGCAATTATCCAAGGTGATCGAATTTTTTTTACCACAAGTGTAAATATATATAATTCATATATATATATATATATATATATATATATATATACGAGGGTGGGGTGAAAAGTTTCCGGCCTGACCAAGAGATGGTGCCACTAGGTCTAGTTTTGGAGCGGCGTCCTACAGTACCATTCCTACCGAGCTTGTATGTACAGTTTCAGCCCAATCGCTACGTTAGTTTGCGTTTGAGAGCACATTGCGCGAGACGCTTCCGTTGTTTTCGTAAAAATGGAAAAATTGGGAAAACGTGCTGTCATCAAATACTTCCATTTGAAAGGTTTTATACCAAAACAAATAAAAGAAGAGATGGATTCAGCACTAGGAGACTCCTCCCCATCATATTCAACTATTAAGCAGTGGGTTTCTGAATTTTAAATGGGCCGTGTGAGCACCTCTGTCGAGCCTCGCTCAGGACGGCCCGTTGAAGTCACAATTTCAGAGATGATTGAAAAAATCCATAAAATAGTGTTGGAAGACCGCAGGTTGAAAGTGCATGAGATAGCTGAGACCTGTAGGATGTCAGCTGAACGTGTGCGAAATATTTTGCACAACTATTTGAACATGGAAAAGCTGTGTGCAAGGTGGGTGCCGCGTTTGCTAACGCTCGACCAAAAACTGCTTCGAAAAACCATTTCTACCGACAATTTGGCGCTGTATAGGCGTAATCCAAACGAATTTTTGCGTCGATTCATAACTGTTGATGAGACATGGGTCCACCTCTACACTCCTGAAAATAAAGAACAGTCAAAACTGTGGGTTGGAAAAGGGGAACCAACCCCAAAGAAGGCAAAAACAATTTTATCGGCAAACAAGGTTATGACTACTGTTTTTTGGGATGCGAGAGGAATTATATACATTGATTAGCTTGAAAAGGGTAAGACTATCACTGGTCAATACTACGCAGAGTTATTGCCACGTTTGAAGCACGAGGTGCAAATTAAACGACCTCATTTGGCGAAGAAAAAAGTTTTGTTTCATCACGATAACGCACCAGCGCATTCGTCGATTGTTGCCATGTCCAAAATCCACGAATTGAAGTTTGAATTAATGCCGCATCCTCCCTACTCTCCAGACTTAGCCCCCAGCGACTATTACCTGTTTCCTAACCTCAAAAAATGGCTTGGCGGAAAAAGATTCAAGAGCAGCGAAGAAGTTATCGAAGCTGTAAATCAGTATTTTGAGGAGCTTGACGAATCTACGTTTAAAACTGGTATAACTAAATTAGAACACCGTTATGAGAAATGTATCAGTGTTGATGCAGAATATGTTGAAAAATAAAGCAAAAAAAAAATTTTAAAACATCTTTTTTCTTGGTCAGGCCGGAAACTTCACCCCAACCTCATATATATATATATATATATATATATATATATACATACAGGGTGTCCCAGAACCAAATGCGTTCCCTGGAGTGGGGGGTTGGGGGTGAAATTCTGAGTTGGTTAATGTAAGCTTGTGTGGGTCTCAGATCAACCCTTGAATTATTATTAATTTTTAAAGACGAGCGCACCTGATTGGCGCGCCTTTAACAAACTAATAATAATTCAAGGGTTGATCAGAGACCCACACATGCTTATATCAATTGACTCAGAATTTCACTCCCAACCCCCCATTTCAGGGAACGCATTCAGTTCTGGAACACCCTGTATATATATATTAGACTGGTCCAAATAAAAAAAAATTAATTTTTTGTTGAAAATGTTGTTGAGAATGAGAAAAAATGAATGCTAACCAAATTGTAGCCCTTTGTAATAATATTTAGAAGTCCCTCATCGCGATTTTCTATTTCCCATTCATTTAACATTGTAAAAGTTTTGTTTGCCGCTTCTGAGCTTTATAACTCGCCTACGGGTAAACACACGGAAACGCCCAAGATATTTTTTATAGAAAATTTAACGCACTACGAAAAAGGTCCTTAGCCTTCATACGATAAATTCGCTCGTTCAAATTTTATTCAACATTGAAGTTGAATTGATGATAAATTTCATGATTATGTGAGATTTTGTGACAAAATTATTAATTTTTTGTTGTTGTTTTTTAGTGATTCATCGTGAAAAGTACTGTATCCTTTTAAAATTATTACCTAGATATTTATTCATGTTACGGGCAATTGAATTCGGTTTAGGAATAGATTTTTGTACTAATGTACTTTTAAATAACAATAAATTTAAATCTATTAGGAATTTCCGAAACTTTCAAGGGAATTATTTGAAAATGATACAATACTTTTTAAGAGTAATCAGAAAAAAAAACAAACAAAAATAATAATTTTGTCGTAAAAGTCCAAAAACCTCACAAAATCATGAATTTTATCATAAATTTAACTTTAACGTTGAATCCAATTCGAACGAGTGAATTTATCGTATGAAGTCTAAGGACCTATTTGTAGAGCGTTAAATTTCCTATAAAAACTGCCATGGGGATTTCCGTGCTTTTCCCCGTACGCGAGTTATAAGGCTGAGAAGCGGCAAACAAAGCTTTTACCATGTTAAAATGAATGGGAAATAGTAAATCGGGATAAGGGACCTCTAAATATTAATAAAAAGGGCCAAAATTTAATCAGCATTCATTTTTCTATCATTCCCAAAAACATTTTAAACAAAAATTTCAATTTTTTTTTTTTGCGCCAGTCTAATATATATATATATATATATATATATATATAGATAGATAGATAGATATGTATATATATGTATGTATGTATGTATGTATGTATGTATGTATGTATGTATGTATTGATATATATACTCCTATACTTCCGCATACTCAACGTATATTATGGCGGCAGAACTTAAGTAATTTGCAAATGCAACATTATTGTATTAATAATAATTGTTAGTGACGTTATTTGAAATAGTAGGACACTCCGAACGACTTGAAACATCCATAATAAATTACGGGGCCGGTTTGATTCAAACCAGCCAATCATTTCAAGCGAAGCAATTACTCGCAGCTACATATGAAAAACTGAAGGTAATAAAAAAATATATATTTCGCCGAAACCACAATGATTAAAGATGCAATAACTAAGGTGCGGTAATTTTGGTAGTTTTCGAAAGATGACAATATTACATGGACGGAAAATGCAATGGAGGAACGACAAATAAGCCGAGGCGCACTTATTACATTAATGGGTAAGAAAAGTCTCCACAATTGTGTGGGAAATATCCATTAAGGGGCCAGTCTACTTTGAAGCCACGAAAAAAGGCTAATTTCGCGATTTGTTTTGAAGACTTTCTAACAGATATGAATACAAAAGTTGTTGGGCTTGATAAATAAAGTCTTGAAATACATTTTTAAAAAAATTATTAATTTTTATTCATTTTTAAGTATATCGGATATAAAGTTTGATCAAAAAATAAAAAATTGCAGATGAAAAACGAAAAAAGTAAAAAAAACGCGTTTTTTCACAGTTTTTCGCAAAAAAAAAGAGTAAAAATCAAAATTTTTAAACCATCGAGGGTCATCTTGTTGCGAATCATGTTTACAATTTGTGGTTCATATTTCAAGAGAATCGGTGAATTAGTTTTAGAGATACGATGGAGATAGATTTTGAAAACGTTGTTTCGAGAAAAACGCGTTTGAAGTTTATACTATGAAAAACTCTTGCCTAAACTCAATCGGCAATTCCTGCACCGTACAAAATCCCTTCTGATTGCTCACCATCGTTAATTTCTTCAAGTCTTGCTTGCTTTCGATTTTTTGAAATTTTCAAAGTGGACTAGCCCCTTAAGGCCTTAGGCCACTCTAGAGGCCGAAAAAATAGGCTATTTGGTTTCTTTTTTTTTTCAAAAAAACTACAAAATAAAACGAGATTACAAAAAAGGTGTTTATCATACATATCAGTGACTGTATACAATAACTTTTTTGAAGTTGGCCGGAAACATAACTCAGACAATTTTCAACCGATTCACTTGGAATGTTGAATATACCTTGAAAAATACATTGTTTATGGCAGTACGCAGGATTTTTTTTATATCGCATAGTTTATTTGTTATTAACGATTTTTTAGGCAACTTTTTGGAAAGTAAAAAGATTTGCCTATAAAATCGTCAGATAATTGTTAATAACAAAGGAACTATGCAATATAAAAAAAAAAATCCTACGTACTTCCATAGACAATGTATTTTTCAAGATATATTGAACATTTCAAGTGAATCGGTTGAAAATTGTCTGAGTTATGTTTCCGGCCAACTTAAAAAATGTAGTGTTAAGATAAACGCTGCACAGCCGCCGTTTTGAAATTAATCGCTTCAAAAAAATTGTTGTATACAGTCACTGATATGTATGATATACACCCTTTTTATAATCTCGATTTTTGTAGTTTTACTGAAAGAAAAAAAATTCCAGAAAGCCTACTTTTCCGGCCTCTAGAGTGGCCTACCCCTTAAATTGAAATAAAAAAGTTGCTGTCGTGACGAAGCATTGAAAACTTTATAACATTGGAAACCGAAGGGTTGCAATTTGAAAAAAAAAACAGCACGTTTGGAAAAAAGCTCAGTTGCAATTTGTTGGTGTAACCATATGCACTAATGGTCCTCCACTTGAAACCTTAGGTGATGCTTGTACGAATCTCGGCGATTATGGTGAAGCGAAGAAATATTATACCGAGGCAATTCGCGAATCAGCCCAACCAAGCGGCAGTTACAATTTCTGCGTTTCTTATCGAATCTTGGATCGGGCTTGCAAACATAAATTTTACC
The DNA here is from genome assembly GCA_964007375.1 of Ophion obscuratus. Classification (NCBI taxonomy): domain Eukaryota; kingdom Metazoa; phylum Arthropoda; class Insecta; order Hymenoptera; family Ichneumonidae; genus Ophion; species Ophion obscuratus. The sequence goes on along the minus strand of OZ023312.1, from coordinate 85,389,571 downwards.
AGAGATTTCCAGATTTATTTGTTAATAGAATAAGAGGGCATGAAGTACTGACGAAGATTAGCGCTGCTGTGTACCTTTCTCGTCTCTCAACGATTCTTCTGGTACGCATTTAAATCTTCATCCTAAATGTATACAGAATGTCCCTTTATAATTGGATAATCCTGCGGCTGTCGATAGGTCAGATCATGGCCTACAATATGCTGCAATTTAAGTTATTTAAAGTCCCACCGTTTTTGAGATATTGGGCTTCGTCATTTAAAAAAAAATACCTGCTTTTGGTTTCTCGCATGCCATTTCTACAATTGATATAAATCGACCATAATTGAGGCCTTAGGCCGATCTAGCATTCTCCAACAATCCATTTTTTTGTTTGTTAAAAACGTACCTGTTATCCATTTTGTTGTTTGCTAAAAACAAAAACTAAAAACGTACCACTTAGTACCTATAAAATTATATTCTAAAAGATTATGGGTGTGAAAAATCTCCGAGTATTCGACTTTCGAATTATAGTGCAGCATCGTAGATTGAAGGTATTGAAACATTATTCATGTCGTGACTTTCTACTAACTTTGAACGCGTTTATCTCAAAACTACATTTTTCAAGTCGGCCGGACTCATAACTCAAACAAATTTTAACCCATTCACTTGAAAAGTTAACTGTATATTTATAATTACATTTTCTAAGGCTACGTAGGATTTTTAAATTATATTGCATACTTCCTTTTTTATAAACAATTTTCCGACGATTTTTTCGTGGCATTTTATACTTTTTGTTTTGGAAATGCGATATTTTGGCAAAAAACAATATATCAAAAAAATCCTACGTACTTCGACAGCCATTCTTATAAATAAAGGAAAAAACTTTAGTGTTTCATCATAACTAAAAAATTATAGGAGCTGTTGCACTGAGAAAAAAAATCATTGATCCAATATCATTGGTGTTATTGAATGAAATTTCGTTGATTCAATTGTAAAATTGTTGGTGTAAATAATCGGATTTATTAGTCCGAACAAAACGCTATTGACTTTAATAACATGATGTAGTTAAACTTTTTTTTTCATTCAAAAGATATATTATTAGTTGAGAACAATATATTATTGAAACTAGCTGAAAAATTATCGCGAACAAATTATATAGTTTTGAATGCATTTTCTGTAACGAAAAAAAACGCGTTTCAATTCATAACATGAATATTGTTGATTGGAGTACACAAGAAAAATTGAATTTCGCTCGTTTGATTCAGATCAAATTTCTATTGAATAAATATGTTATTTTATTTTTTCACCATATCCGATATTGATTTTCAAGTACATTATTCGTTGAAATATTAATATTTTATTTTGATTGAAAAGTATTAAGCAAATTTCTGAATTGGTTAAAAAATTATGCGAAAATAAAATTTGTTTCTTGCGCATTTGGTTGGAAAAATTCAACAAAATCATGGCCGAGCGCCACCGAAATTATAGGTGTGAGGAAACCCGTAGTTCTCGGAGTAACCGCTAAAAGACGCACGCGCGCTCGTTTCTCGTAAGCGTAGCGCGAACCGAAAATCTACTTAAACGCCGAAGAAACTCTAAAGATTATCGCTTATTGGCCTGTGGCTAAGATCGAAGTGTAGTATCTGTTCTTATCAGTCGAGTATCTGATATTCTCTCCACGGATATTCCATTGGATATCTGATATTCTCTCCACTATTATCGTGGATGATCATTCTAATGCTCACTTTTTTATCTAAGATTTCAAACAAATTGAAAACCTTACGTTTATGGCACATTCGTTTCGATTTAGTAAAGAAATAATTCATTCTATTGATTATATTTTTGTACGAAATAAAAAAACCTTGTACCAACCGCCTAATTATTTTATCCATACATCTACGGATTGTATATAGAATGATTTCAATTGAATATAATTTTATTTGAAGCATAATGTAGATATTCAGAGAACAGAAAACATTTTCAAATAAAATAATATGTTATTTGAATCAACCACACTTTCCAATATTTTATAGTATTGTAACAATCTCATATATCATTGACACTTCGCGATCAGACATTTATTTGAATCAACCAATATATTTTTTTGAGTCAATTGGTTGTTTTCTCAGTTTGGTCCGGCCGTTGACCTTCCAGCAATAAAGGCGTCATCGGAAAATGCTGCACAGTCGCAATTTTGACATGTATCGTTGTGAAAAAATAATTTTTCATCGTCAATTACGTGTGTAATAAAACCCCTATTTTGTAATTTCAATTTATTTTATGGTTTCGCCGAATAAAAAACACAAAATATGCCTTTTTGGCCTCTAGAGTGGCCTAAGGCCTCAATCAACTTTTTAAAGTAATTGGCACGATATGCGTAGTACATTTTTTTATACCGTAGGCCAAAATCTTTCTGCATAAAGGTTCCTTAACATTTAAGGTTGTAAAGAAGACTTTTCTAGATAAAACAAACAACCAAGAGTCTTTTTAAAAACCCGTGTCAAAAAAGTTATCATTTGTAGAAATGACATGTGAAAAACCTGTTGTGTCCGCAAACTTGTGAAATACAAAAGTGTTTGCGCAACTGCAAGAGTTCCACTTTGTTGCCCTCCTTGCGAGAGTGACACTTTATTGCCCTCCTTGCGAGACTTACACTTTCGCCAAAATGCAAACGTCAAAAAGACACTTTGCGACACATCCTGACAAAGCATCTTATGATGCTTGATTTGGGGCAAATTGCGATAATCAGAGTCGACAATTAAGAGAAGACACCAGGGAACAGACAGTCCTTGGTTGGCTTTTGAAGGGTTCGGTCCTAAGGTACGGCCGACACACTGTAAATTCAATTATAAGACCAGCCCAGTAATAAACTTATATTCCTATTCAACGAACTTGAGTTCCAACTCTTAATTTCGCAACGATCCCAAAACACCTATCCCGGGTTCTCGAGCCGGGGATACAACATTGGTGGCAGCGGTGGGATCTGCCGAAAAGTTCGTTCATTGTGCTTGGACACGCACAACAACCACTTAAGCATCATAAGCGAGTGACCGAGTCAACCCATGTGCTAGGGAGACATCCCGACCAAGTCGGAAGAGGAATCCAGAGGAAAGGCTACAGCCAAGCAGAGCCAATCCCAGAAAACCCGGATCCCGAGGATCAACGGAAGGAGGACTCAACAATCAGAAAAGTCGTACCCCGAAGCAGAGTACGAAACGGAGGAACGAAGACCAGGACGATCAGCAGATCATCTATCAGCATGCATCTTGCGATCATCTACCTGTAAGTGACGGAACATTTCATAAATAAACTCCTCCAAAGCCAGAGAATTCGTCTATGTCGGACGAAGAAAAAGCAGACCGGTATTGATTGCCCTTGAGAGACGAACTATCGCGATCGTTAGATTCGTTTTTTAATACTTTCGTAAGTTACGACGGTGGAGTGATTTAGGCCGAAAGCGTCGCAGGAAAAATCCAAGCACAGAAAAACTACATTTGACTCCCGAACGTACGCGAAATATTTAAATCCGAAGCGTCAGCATAATCGGCCTTCGGAACACAATTCGTCAGACGCGTCGTCCAGTGTTGACGAAACATTTAATCCCGTTGAAACTGAAAGAAATCGCGAATTAAATCACCAAGATTTAACGTTATTAAATCAACGGACAGTAACAATGGCCGAACACGACGACTATATGTCAATGAAAGAGGCTCGAATGAGCATCCCCATATTCGACGCATCCAAACCGGAAACTGTTACAGATTTTATACGAGCAATAAAATACGCGTCAACTCGAGTCCGTCCCGAAAATGTCGCGGATTTATTACAAGCTATTTTGCATCTCAAATTACAAGGCAAAGCCGCGGCAGACCTGCGTTACAAAGACGTAGAGACGTTCGACGATTTGCTGACGTTATTAAAAACACTGTACGAGGCGAAACGAACAGTCCCCGCGCTACAAATCGAATTCAATTCCTGTAGACAAAAACATGACGAGACTGTACAAGTTTACGCAAACCGCGTCGAATCTATAATGATGGATTTAATCAAAAGTTGCACGCCCATGGTCAATTCAGAAATTGGTCGAAAAGCAATCGAACAGTTAATTAGGCATTTTGCCCTAAATAATTTCGAACATGGACTTCGCAAGGACCTGCAGCTAATGGTAAGGTCACGCGGGCAATCGAAGACGAAATATGGATGCACAAGACGCATCCGAAATTAGCAACGAAATAAACAAAATAAATAAAAAGCAAAAAACAGTAGAAGACACCTTATAAAGGGAAATGTGCAAATTTTGAACTCAACAATAGATCTTTTTAATCGATTATCAATCCGTTTGGAAGACAATCAGAAGGTGCTACAAGCTCTCGTGCAACATATCGAACAACGGGTGGTCAACCAGTACAACGACCAAAACACCCGGCAACAATTGGATGAACGAATAGCGGCAGTAAGCCTCATCGTAGAATCATTACCGAATGACGTACGACAAATAGTTAATTTTTTAATAGGACTCACGAGAGGAATGGTGAGCCCAAGCATACTATCTCCAAGACAATTGACAAACTATTTGACTGACACTTTACCCAATTTGCCAATAGGCCATACGTTCCCTACCGCAATAAACTACGCGCAAATGCCAAAATTATTGGAGTTGTCAGAAGTAGGCGCGTATAGTACGAAAACGTACATTGTACTTGTAATAAAAATACCGTTAATTGGCACCGAAGAATATAAAATCAGCAAAGCCTATCCTCTGCCTGCCAAAATAAAAAATCATAGTTATCAATTTGTAGCAATAAAAAATGACCTTGTCGCGGTCGAAGCCACAAGAGAATCGTGATTACACATAACAAAAAATTGTAAAGCCATAGCGTCACATTGCCGGCCAAAGCAAGCAGCGCGTCCCGCTCATACTTGCTGCGCATCGTGCGAGGTGGCATTGTACATTGCACCTAAAGATAAATACGCGAATTGCGACCAAAGAGTTGCTCAGATAAATAGCACTCTAATTATTGCGTTAGAACGCCATGGTAGGTGGCTATACGTTGCACCGAAGCCCGAAACGCTTCTCATCCATTGCGGAAAACAACCAACCGCGTACGCAACTCTTACGGGTGCAGGGACTCTCGCTTTGGACGGAAAATGTTCCGTCACCGCCCCTAGTTTTAGACTAAAAACCGTCGGCGAAATAAGACAGAACGTATACGCCGATTTCCTACTGCAATATAATTTATCATTCTTGTCTACAGATATGAACATACTCGATCACACATCGACAAAAATTGCATTACCTCACGAAATCATAAAAGATCCGAAAGAATTAAACAGGATCAGCGAACGTTTAAAAAACACAGAAATTAAATTAAACAAAGAGTCAAGCGATTCAAATACATATAGACATATAATAGGTAACTATTCACTAAGTACAATCGCGCCGATAATACTCCGAATAGCCTATGTATGCCATTACCGCATAAAGCACGCAAGGAAATCTGTCCACGACGAGGACCACAACAGCGCCGAGCCGGCGCAACCAAGCGTAGCACAGTCAGCAAAAAGGAAGCTGCCCGTGCCCAAGTTGACACTAAAAATCAAGCGAAACACATCAACGACGAGTTCCGTGTAAAATGATCATACGAAAAATGTGTTTAAAAAAAATGTATTATAATTATGCGAGAATTATTTTAAGAAAAAAATATCTGCATATACACACACACACACACAAACACACACACACACACACACACACACACACACACACACACACATATATATATATATATATATATATATATATATATATATATGGGATAATCAGACGAGAACATGGATATAGAGATTTGTAAACCGAAGGACCAACCATAGATGCACAACAAATCCCAGGAGGGATTTGATCTTTTAAGGGGGAGGGATGTTGTGTCCGCAAACTTGTGCAATACAAAAGTGTTTGCGCAACTGCGAGAGTTCCACTTTCTTGCCTTCCTTGCGAGAGTGACACTTTATTGCCCTCCTTGCGAGAGTTACACTTTCGCCAACATGCAAACGTCAAAAAAAACACTTTGCGACACACCCTGACCAAGCATCTTATGGTGCTTGATCTGGGGCAAATGACGACAATCAGAGTCGACAATTAAGAGAAGACACCAGGGAACAAACAGTCCTTGGTTGGCTTTTGAACGGTTAGGTCCTAAGGTACGACCGACACACTGTAAATTCAATTATAAGACCTGCCCAGTAATAAACTTATATTCCTATTCAACGAACTTGAGCTCCATCTCTTAATTTCGCAACGATCCCAAAAATACCTATCCCGGGTTCTCGAGCCGGGGATACAACAAACCAAATGCAGATGATTTTTATCTCGAAAACCGTGGCCCTTTTACTAAACTGAAATTCCAGCATATAGTAGGACATGATCTGACCTATCGACAGTTGCAGGATATAAAACTGCAGGATATATTAATTACAACTGGACAGTTGTATACAAAATCTTGAACATTAATTCACGAATTTCTTACGTCAAAAATCCACCACGCGTAGCGAATGGATGAAATTTCTGCATCAAAGCTGACTGCACTTGAGAGCTTCAACGGTGCTTTTGCATGCTCCGGATGTTTTGTCGAAAAGTGCGATGTTTATTTGAGAATTTCCGAGATTTTTCGAAATCTCGACGATCTACCGTTCGTCCGAAGTCTCGAAAAACCGATGATGTACACTATAGCAAGAAAACATTGGTGGTCGGATGCTGAGGAATTGGCGATGGCAGCGATCACGTTCAAATCGATCTTCGAAGTCAGGTGTATTTTCTTTAGATATATCCCCAATTCACTCATAATTGGATCAACTATCGTAGTAAAAATTATTTTTTTGGGCATCAAAACCCGTTGGCACTTAATACAATTTTTGTTTCTTTTTGTGTGGTAATAAACCGTTGATTTTATAGCTTAGTTAGTAAAAAGCTGTGCGGAAATATTTCCAGCCCCGAATCTACCAAATTTGGGCATCGAATTAACTCTATTTTTATTCAGTTGGTACAGTTATGAGTATTGGCCCTTATTTTTCTGCAGCGGCAGCTCCGGGTATAGCCTGTCCATTAAAAAAAAGAATGTCCTAGAAAGTAGTGAAAGTCTAGTACACCTTAAAATAACCCTCTTACAAGGAACATCACTTAAGGGGTTAGGCCTATCTAGAGGCCGAAAGAATTGGCTTTTTGGGGATTTTTTTTCTCAGAAAAACTACAAAATAAATCGAGATTACAATAAAAAGTGTTTATCATACATATTAGTGACTGTATACAATAATTTTTTTGAAGCGGTTAATTTCAAAATGGCGGCTGTGCAGCGTTTATTTCAAAACTGCATGTTTTAAGTTGGCCGGAAACATAACTCAAATGTTGAATATATCTTGAAAAATACATTGTCTATGGAAGTACGTAGGATTTTTTTTGTATATTACATAGTTCATTTGTTATTAACAATTATATGACGATTTTTTAGGCAAATTTTTCACTTTCCAAAGATCTGCCTAAAACGTAATGTAAAGCGATAGAAAATTTATTATAGAATAATAGAAAATAAAATTAAGGGCGACACGCCTTTCTTTGAGCGATTGTTTCCCCCTTAAACACTTTTTCCCACAGATAAATAAAACACGTGTCTAATAGTTTTTAATGCTTTATCACATATATGAGTTTCAACAAAATATAAAGCGGACACTTAAGTGATGTTCCTTGTTGGAATGATTCGACTGTGATCTTGATCATTCTTAAAACTGTGAATGTAATTAATAATAATTAAAAAATTGTCCCCTGTAAATTATCGCCTCCGGTTGCGTTCTCCACGCCTTAGAAAAGTATGCTAGTGAATTGCAGAAGTTCCTTCCCTCACCCATTTCCTTAAGGGGCTATACCAGTATGACACTGTCAAAATATCGATTTTTTGTTCCCTTTTTCGACAGTTTATACTTTCAAGAATATCATTATCATTTATATCATTTTATCTTGCAAAAATCGATAGTTAAATCTTTAAACGCGTTTTTCTCGAAATGAGATTTTTCAACTTTGCCGATATTGTAACTCAAAGAGCAATTATGCGAATGACTTGAAATTCGAACTGAGTACTCTTGAATATATTTACTCTACAATGACGTACGATATTTTTTATTGGATGAAAATTGACGATTTGGTATTGAAAAAAACGACCATTTTATAGGCAAGGAAACAGACTTTTTTTCATAACTACGCCATTTTGTTAGATTTTGATATTTTTCGAAAATCCTACGTCATTGTACAGGAAATGCCTTCCAGTTTAACGACATTTTTGCTTTTTCGGTTTCAGCTACTCAATCGGCCGGAAACGTGTCAGCAGTGGACGAACTTTTTTTTGCGCCTCCGAAGGCAGCGCATAAGTCGCTTCGGTCTCAACATTTTTCTATGAAAAAATTATGTAATATAGGTCAAATACAGCCAAATATATTGTTAATTTTCCGAAACATTTCATTGAGTACTTTTCTTCCAAACAATTCCCGAAAATCACCAAAATTTTCAGCGTTCACACTGGTATAGCCCCTCAGATGGCGATACTATAATTGATGGTTTTGAAAATGTGACCTTCCAAATCGTCCAAAAAAGCTTTAAATTTACAAAAAAAACTAACAATAAAACAATTTTTTCTCTATAGTCACATCCTAAATTACCTTAAGGGGTCTTCTCACTTTAGACGCTAAAAAAGGCTATGTTCATGAATTTTTTGATAAGTTTATATTATAGATATTGATATAAAAGTTCTTACACTTAATAAATACACTTCCAAAATGCATTAAAAAATTTGTATGTATTGTTGTAACCCAAACAAACTTCAAACGCGTTTTTCTCGAAACAACGTTTTTGGACGGTTTGTTGATAAAATATTCGAAACTACTGAACCCATCCTTATGAAATTTTAACCACATATTCTTTACAACTATAGCTATAGCGCATATCAGGGATTTGTTTAAATTTTGATATTTAATATATTTTTTTGCCAAAAACGGTGAAAAAAACGTTATTTTTGTTTTTTCGAAAAATGTCCGCCATATTGTTATTTTTGCATATATTAAAAATCGTATGATATGCGCTATAGCCATTAACATACTGAATCTAAAACCGTTTGATTTTTTTGTTTCGGATGATCCATTTCTGAGAATTCATCAACAACGCAGACCTACAATTTTTTTGCACTTTTTTAACTACCATTTTCGTCTATAAATAGTGACTTAAGGCCTTATATACGCGACTTCGCCGATTATCGACGGTACTTTTCTAGACGCCGTTAAAAAAATTACGCATATATTGACAACATTTTTTTACAGATCATTCATGCACATGGTTAAGTATATGTAAAAAAATCAGAAGTATTAATAAATGGCGGAGATATAACATAATAAAGCAATGTATTTTTTTTCGCGCGCTTTGATGGTGAAAGTTCTCGACATCGATGTGGGTGCCTGCAAAAAATGAACATATTTATAATTGCATAATGAATGTATCTTCAGTGTGAACTAACAATATTATTATTTTTTTTTAATTATAAAAATTCGAAACAACATTTTTTTACTCAATTTTCTGTCGGTATTTTTTTTTTATATTCGTTAGTGTCGTTGAAATTTCTGTTTCTGTGGTTCACACAATAGGTGATGATACTAAGAATATGTTGTCAAAATTTCAAAGCGATCTGAACCTTCCTTCAAGAGTTAGAACTTTCACAAGGTTCCAGAAAGTAAATCGTGGAAAAACGGGTTTGAAGTTGGCGGTCGGGCGCGCCGCGCGGTATCTATTAACAGCTCTAAATGCTGTAACTTGAACAATTTTTGGAATTTTTCAATTCTGTAAAGCTTAAAATATTCCTAACCGTTAGGGCTAATGGAATAAAAAATAATGAAAAAATGAAATTTAAAAAAATGTTTCGCGTATTTCGAAAGTGTATTTATATAAATATCTATAATATCTAACAACTTTTATATAAATATCTATAATATAAACCTATCGAAAAAATTCATGAATATAGCCTTTTTTAGCGTTGAAAGTCAGAAGACCCCTTAATGAAATGTTAACTAGATTGCTCCAGGCGGAATACGAGGATGCCTTGATCATCGGTATCAAAGTACTCAAGCTAACCACAGCGCTAAAAATGAGTCGAATAAAATTGATGATTTTGCCTCAATTGATTCAACTCACGGTAGGCAATTATCTCGTCTGTCCTTTGAATTAAACGACAAAGAAAAAAGTGTCGGAGTATGAATCATGGATGCCAGATCGAACGTTTTCTCATGCAGATAAGAATGAAGCGAATATATGAGACGGTCGATTTGATGAGGGAATTGTTTCATTTGGCGCCGGAAGACGTCGACGAGTCGAGCATCACGTGGTACTACGCTCTGTCTCTGGATCTTGCACTTGATGCTGGAATAGTTTTGGAATCGTTCGAAACGTGTGTCGAGCACGCGAAAAAGATAAATGGTAGAAAAAAAAGTCAGCTCTCGAAAAAAATGTATCATAAATCGAAGAACTGAAACTTTTGACAGGGCCGAATTTTGGGGCATGCGCAGCTCGCGATCCTGATAGTTCGAGGCGATTGTTAACTTGCCTCTGGCTGTGGCAGCTGCGAATGTGAGTCGTGGAAATTTAGAAATGCTAACACTTATAAATTACGAATTTAAATGAAATCTATTTTAACACCAAATGAATAACATAAAGATAGAAGTAGCAAGTTTTATTTGCTTCGCCTTTTCGGCTTTTTACAAAGCTGCTATACCGTTAAGGGGTTAGGCCACAGTAACGGGTATAAAATCATGTGCGAATTTGACATTTTTTTCGTATTAAAAAGTGATTCACTCATAAAATCAATTACACATCTATTTAGTATGAATATCAAGCTGTAAGAAAAAATATATTTTTTTTCGATTTACAAAATGGCCGACTACTAATATTTTCTTTTATCTTTTTTTAGGCGCTCCGCGGCATGACATTTAGCATCCACAATTTATTATCTAGAACAAAAAACAAAAATTCTCGCCAATCTACATTAGAATATTAAGAGTAGTACGCACGGAATTTAAAAAATATTGTTTTATTCAAAAGTTGTAGGTATTTGAACTTAAGAAATGAATTCTCAGTAAAAAATTTCGTTATAACCGCTCACCAACTGCTCATAAAATGGAAAGTTTTCGTTTAATCAGAAATTCCGTACGTATTTCACTGCGAAATGCAATTAGGAACATAACTTTTAAATTTGAATTAAATCGAGCGAAAATTGTTGAAGTTTTTTGTCACGCCAATTGGAAAAAGCTGTTTGGAGAAGTTTCGAGTAGTCGGCGATTGTACATCGAAAAAAAATATATATATGAGCAGGGTTGCGAAATTTGTACTGAAAATGTAATGCATTATTCATTACTTTTTTAATGGGTAATGAAAAAATATTTCATTACCCATTACATTGGATTTTGTAATGGAAAAAATTCCATTACCCATTACATTGGATTTTGTAATGTAAAAAATTTCCATTTCTCATTACATTGGATTTTGTAATGTAAAAAATTCCATTACTCATTACATTGGATTTTGTAATGTAAAAAAGCAAGGAGCAATGGAATTTTTTTACATTACAAAATATAAAGTAATGAGTAATGGAATTTTTACATTACTTTTTCGCGTTGAGTACTCTCTCTCTCTCTCTCTCTCTCTCTCTCTCTCTCTCTCTCTCTCTCTCTCTCTCTCTCTCTCTCTCTCTCTCTCTCTCTCTCTCTCTATCCCTCTCTCTCAATGCGAAAAATTATACAAAAATTCCAGTACTCATTACTTTATATTTTGTAATGTAAAAAAAATTCCATTACTCATTACATTACCTTTTGTAATGTCAAAAATTTCCATTACTCATTATATTGGATTTTGTAATGTGAAAAAATTCCATTACCCATTACATTGTAATGAGCAATGAAAATGTTTCACATTACAAAATAGAATGTAATGAGGAATCGATTTTTTTACATTACAAAATCCAATGTATTGGGTAATGGAAATTTTGACATTACAAAATCAAATGTAATGAGTAATGGCATTTTTTTATATTACAAAATGTAAAGTAATGGGTAATGGAAATGTTTACATTACAAAATCAAATGTAATGAGTAATGGAAATTTTTTACATCACAAAATGTAAAGTAATGGGTAATGAAAACGGTAATGCATTACAAAAAGTAATGCATTATTTGTAACCCTGTATATGAGGTATTCCAGCCCAAATATGTAAACCCGTGACCCTGACTGATTTCTATTCGTATGATCGCATTGCGTCTAAAATCCACCCTCATATTTTTTTTAGATTTTTCCAAACATCCCTTATTTAAAATTTTTTTTTTTTTAAAACGCCATTTTTTAAAAATCTACAAAAATTCTAAAAAAAAACCGTGATAATATATAAAAGATTTCAAGATATTATCCGTAGTTGCCAGACTTTTTATCTGTATTTTAAAAGCTATTAACGTTCTCAAAATTCCAAAAAATCTCAAATAGCTCACCTTGAGCAGATACTGAATTATTTTGGTACTCAAATTGATTTCGTTGATGATTTTCGAATAATGAAATAGGAATTACCGGCTTTAACATGAAAACATTACCAGTATTTTTATTGGTGAGCTATTTGTGATTTTTTTGGAATTTTGAGAACGTTAGTAGCTTGTAAAACACAGAAAAAATCTGCCCACTACGGGTGATAGCTTGACATTTTTTATATATTATCACGGTTTTTTCAGAATTTCTTTAGATTAAAAAAAATGGCGTTTGTTTTAATTTTTTTTAAATAAGGCATTTTTGGAAAAATCTAAAGAAAGAAATCCGAGAGGATCGGGGTCACGGGCTTACACACATGGGCTGGAATACCTCATATATATTTTCAGCTTGATATTCATACTAAATATATGATATTCATCCTAAACAGCTTGATATTCATACTAAATATATGTGTAATTAATTTTATGAGTGAATCACTTTTTCATACAAAAAAAAAATTGTTAAATTCGTACATGATTTTATACCGATTACTGTGGCCTAACCCCTTAAACTTGTACTCTAACTTATGTTTTCTCTTTCATTATTTTTAATTTTCGTCACACTCTGCATTCTCGCTCTCCATTACCACCGTTTCTGTTTTCTTACACTCTTTTTCTATTTCCCTGGAAAATGTACACATATAATTTCCTTTAAAGGGCTATTCTACTGTGAAAGTATGGAAAAATATATTTTTTTGCATTTTCAACTCTGTTCCATCATAGAATTGATATCCAATTGCTGGTAAAGTCGATTTTCACTTTATCGACTCAGTACAGTGCTTTGAAGTAGAAGCGCTCGGTGCGCGCGCTCTAGTACGGCTAACCGCCGCGCGTCCCTGACAGCTGTTTTAAATTTATACCTGAGTATACACATATACACGTATACTTCTATACATTTACTATACAGGGTGTCCCTCTTAACTCTGCCACCCGAAATAACTCGGTAATTATCGACGGCACAAAAAAATGTTCCAGACAAAAATTGTACGGTCTGAAGGGGCTATCAGATGCAGCCTATTTTTTTTTATTTCGGTGGAGGCGCTGACTCACAATGAAGGTCACCTCCAATTTTCAAAATGGAATGGAACCTTTGTTTTCAACCATCTTGTGGAGCACCTCAAGCCGCATAAAAAACATTAGGGGGTCAAAGTTGTTCAAGGTCATTGAAGATCACCTATTGAAATGAAATACAATTCTAAATATCTCGGATCACTACCAAATATTTGGTAGTGATCCGAGATATTTAGATTTGTATCATCGATACTGACCTTCCATTCCCTTCAGGGAACAAATTCAGATTTGTTTTGCTTTTTTGAAATATATATCCTTTACGGTTTTTTTATGATTTAAAAAATATTCTTTTATAATATTATTTTTTGAAATATTTTTGAGATTTATTATTTACAAAAATACTTTTGAAATATTTTTTATGATTTTTAAAACCGTTCGGTAAATTTGGGTTTCTTTTTTTTTTTGACAAAGCTATATAACTTTTGGTACGGCAAAAAATATCGACTGGTGTATCCAAACTTTTGAGTGGCAGTGTATCTGGGAGTTCTTCTGTCGATTCCTAACGCCATTTTGCAATGCCTATTTTTTACTACCTTAAAAAGTGCTTTTTCATCGACATCCCATACCTCTACCCCGGAAAAAGCTCCTGATTGACATAAAGATAGTTTTTAAATCGTTTTCCTCCAACGTGCATTGTCATTTTTATGTTTCACATAATGTACTAGTAATCCTTTTTTTTTTCTCTTTTTAATTTGACAAAGCTGCAATTACAATGTCGTTTCTTTTGGGAAAAAGGAGTCTTCCTCCTACCTTCGCCCAGTGCAGGATTTTCTACACGGCAAACATCCGACAGAATTTCTGTCACGTGTTGACAGTGGCCAAAGTAAGAAGAAAAAAATCGAGTTGACATTTTCACGATTTTTCACGTCCCACTTTTTTTTGACAGGCTTTGGAGTGTTGTCTGCTCACACTGACGCGCTGCATAAACATGAAAAGAGCGGAACAACTCGTACCGCTCCTCGACGATATCAAAAGCATCGTGACGATTCTTGAAAAAAATGTTAAGCCTGCACGGTTTTTGAAACCGCGTTTTTACTTGCTGAGCGCATATTTCGAAATTGTTCGCAGTCACAAGCTCACGGCTATGCGATATTTGAAAAAAGCATCCAAGCTCGCGGCTGAGCAATCGAATGCGATGATGCTGGCGTGGATTTACCAGAACGAAAGGGTACGAAATATTGAGACGGTGGAAGAGGAATGAGAGTTTTTGTCTATTTATTTGTCTATTAATATTGTATGGAAAAGTCTATTTGCCTATTAACATTGTATGGAAAAGTCTATTTGTCTATTAACATTGTATGGAAAAGATGAGAAAAATGTCGGATTTTTTACAAGATTTTATGCACGGGATTATTTATACTTCCTATAAGACTTTTTCTCACTTTTCAACCTTTCATTCTTGTTGCCACTAGAAAAAATGTTGGCATTAATTCGGAATTATTTTTTAAATCCTTAAGCTTTTCATAAGTCCAATTAAAACTAAAAGTTGGAATAATTGAGCGCACTAAACTTTTCATAAGTCTCTCCAACAATCTTGCATACCAACCGCAGTACCATTTTTATACTGCTTCAAAGAAAATAAACGAACAACAATTTTTACAAATTATTACGTGACATTTTCTGCGCATTTTCGTGCTTATAATATTTCTCCTTAGCGATAATCGCTTCCTTATGTTCCTATGCGTTATCGATCAATCATTGTCATTCATATCGAAGTTTTCCAAAAATTATTTCCTTCTGGACGAGCCTTTTTATTACTGGTTTCTAAGATTTCGAAAGTTGTCTTCACCGATTATAATTTTATAGACATGGAGACTGAAGCAGTACAATAACATGGCAAACTACTGGGTCGAGCACGTTGGATTCAACGACGCCTGCGACTGGCAAAGTATGCATTGCTTCAATATCGAAACATGGTCGTCTACGCTCTACCCTATTCCACTACCTGACACGTATTTGTGATCATCTGTTTTATCGTGCACTAAGAATGACAAAAATTCCGCCTGGAAGGTCGAATAAAAATATCAAAATTGCTCCACGCGTGGTTTTTGACAGGTTACAAGAATTAGATACACTTGAAGTATGCCTTAGTAGAGCTTCGAACAACTTTCCATATACAGAACAGTTATGAATTAATAATCCTGCAACTATCGATTCGTCAGTTCATGACCTATAATCTCTGGAACTTCAGTTTAGTAAAAGTCCCACGGTTTTCGAGATAAAAATCATCAGCTTCTGATGATTCGCATGCCATTTCTACAAATGGCAACTTTTTTCACCCCGTTTAAAAAAAATGCTCTTGGTTATTTGTTTTATCTGGAAAAGTATTTTTCTTAACTTAAATGTTAAGGGAACTTTATGAAAATGGATCTTATGCAGAATTTTCATGCAAACCGATTCGAACATCTGACTTTGATGGCCTGCGGTGTAAAAAAAACAACGCATATCGTGCCAATTACTTTAAAAAGTTGCTTACCCAGTAAGAAACTTGGCGACAACACATTGGCAACACCACGCCAAGCGAGAGCAAGTTGTGACGGAAAAATGGCATCCTTTGCCGCCGCGTTAAGCTGTGTTCCAGCAGCACAGCATAGCGCATCATCGCGGGAATGCTAGTGTTAATATTGCAGTACGTAAATACAGAATATTGGCGGTATATATGGAGCACGTTCATTGCTGGGTTATTGCAGCATTGCGGCAGAAAATTTGGAATGCGTTATTTCGGCAAACTGAGGTTACATTGGAGGTACGCTGTGACGCTCCATTGCCGGTAGAAACGAGGCACGTTATCGCGGCATTGAGACGAAAAATTTGGAATACGTTATTCGGCAAGGTGAGGGCACATTGGCAGCATGCTGTGACGTTCCGCTGCCAGCAGATTTAGAACACCCCAGCTAACCAAGTATCGCAAATGTACCGCTCATGTGGAATGCGCCGTACCGGTACTGTTGCCACCTCGTACGTGCGTACGGTACTGGTACATGATCGGTACGCCGTACGGTACGCTGTACCGCCAATGTGCTAGTACACTACCGGTACAGTATCGCCACCGTGGAGCCACCGTAGACTGCAGTACGGTGTAACTCCACGGTAGCGATACCGTGGAGGTACTAGTACGCTGGTATCCCATAGCCGTAAATTATTGGTACTGTAAGGTACGGCGTACTCCACATTTGCGGTACGCTGTACTAATGGTACGCTTGGTTAACTGGGACAGCGTAACGCTCCCGCGTCGGCATAAACGAGGCCCGCTATAGCGGTGTTGTGACCGGCTAAATGGGGTTCTGCATAACCGGTAGCTGGACAGGTGGGAACAAAAAGAGGACAAAATAAATAATTTTATTGAATACAATCGCACACACGTACCGGTTCGTGTGTGCGACGCCAGCGTATGACTGAGAAAAACGCGTCATGCCCGTAATTATTTTTTTCCGAAAGTAAGAGGCTAGGATTCGAACCCGCAATTTTACGATGGGCAGGTTTAGAAGGGAAGCACGCTAACCACTCGATCATCCAACTGGTTCAACTTATACTACTGTGTCCAAAAAATAAGGTGACATTTGAATTTAAACTGCGCGCGTCGAAGGATTGGGAGAATTATTTTTTTTTTAGGTTGGTAGTACTGTCAGTGACATCTATGTCAAATTTACATGTCAAAATATTCATTAGTGTTTGAGATACGCGTCGTTTTGTGAGCTGCTAAAAGTGAGTTGAATTGTGGAAAGAAAATTCTTGGTTTTTACACCACGATAATGCACCATCCCATACTGCACTCGTAATTCGTGATCATTTCGCCAAAAACTCAACCCATATCGTTCCGCAACCACCGTATTCACCTGATCTGGCGCCGTGCGACTTCTGGCTATTCAGCAAGCTCAAAAGATCGCTCCGGGGACACCGTTTTGATACGATAGAGGAGATTCAAGCCGCAGCGAAGACGGAACTGAAGGCCATCCCGGAGAGTGACTACAATCAGTGTTTCGAAGATTGGAAAATCCGTTGGCATAAGTGCATTGCATCGGGAGGGGATTACTTTGAAGGGGATGAAATTGATTTGGAAAAATAAATAAAGAATTTTCGAAATAAATTCAATGTCACCTTATTTTTTGGACACAGTAGTATAACTAATTTGAGGATCATGACATTTGCCGTAGCGAATTTGCCTATGGTTATAATCATGTACCTTGTTTTTGCCGGCAATGGAACGTCACAGCGTGCCGCCAATGTGCCCTAACCTTGCCGAAATAACATATTCCAAATTTTCCGCCGCAATGCCGCGATAACTTGCCTCGTTTTCACCGGCAACGGAGCGTCACAGCGTGGTGCATTTATGACTGAAACGCGATATAAAGATGACATCACTCCAAATCTGGAGCTTGCCGCATCAGTACCGTTGTTGCAGCAGGTAATTGTTGCGTATATATGCTGAAAACTTGCCGTCTTGGCATCACACATTTATTTCGCCAAACCACGCACTGTGACAAATCACTGCGCAAAGTGATTTCGCCAAACACGCACAGACAGCAAATTGTCAAATCCACTTTCATATTGTCAAATTGTGAAATCCACTTTCAAATTGTCAAATCCACTTTCATATTGTCAAATTGTCAAATCCACTTTCAAATTGTCAAATTGTCGAATCCACTTTCTAATTGTCAAATCCACTTTCAAACTGTCAAATTGTGAAATCCACTTTTAAATTGTCAAATCCACTTTCATATCGTCAAATTCTCAAATCCACTTTTAAATTGTAAAATCCACTTCCAAATTGTCAAATTGTCAAATCCACTTTCAAATTGTCAAATTGTTAAATCCACTTTCATATTGTCAAATTGTCAAATCCACTTTCAAATTGTCAAATTGTCAAATCCACTTTCAAATTGTCATTTTGTCAAATCCACTTTCAAATTGTCAAATCCACTTTCAAATTGTCAAATTGTCAAATCCATTTTCAAATTGTCAACTTGTCAAATCCACTTAAAAATTGTCAAATTGTCAAATCCACTTTCAAATTGTCAAATTGTTAAATTGTCAAATCCACTTTCAAATTGTCAAATTGTCAAATTGTCAAATCCACTTTCAAATTGTCAAATCCGCTTTAAAATTGTCAAATTCTCAAACCCACTTTCATATTGTCAAATTCTCAAATCCACTTCCAAATTGTCAAATTGTCAAATCCACTTTCAAATTGTCAAATTGTTAAATCCACTTTCATATTGTCAAATTGTTAAATCCACTTTTATATTGTCAAATTGTTAAATCCACTTTCATATTGTCAAATTGTGAAATCGACTTTCAAATTGTGAAATTGTCAAATCCACTTCCAAATTGTCAAATTGTCAAATCCGCTTTCAAATTGTCAAATTATCAAATCCACTTTCAAATTGTCAAATTGTCAAATCCACGTTTAAATTGTCAAATCCACGTTTCAAATTTTCAAATCCTCCATATTGTTCGACCGAAATTGTACCGAACTCCACTGTGCAGAAGATTCGGACAATTCTAAAGTCACTGAGTGCGTGAAAAAAAACCTTCGAAAAGCCGGCAGCATATTTTTTGCATATTGCCAAAAAAAAAACAGAACAATCAAATTAGGTGCATAAAAATCAACGAATACAGCTCCAACACCTTCAGTGATCCCAATCTTCTATCAGTAAGTAAAATTGTCATCACGTTCTATGGTGAAAGGTATCAACAAAATCACGAGGGACAAACGAACAAAAATACGCAGATTGGTTATTTCTTCTTTCCAAATCAACATTGTATCCACAAAGTATGTATATTGAAGTCCTTAAAGCTTAAACAAAACACATATACATTTATCTAGGCATATATATTTTGATTCGAGGAAGAATTGTCTATCGAAGTCTTCAAGTGTAGGTGTAGATGCATCAACGATGAAAAAGCCTTTGCCTCCACGTGATCATTCCAACGGGATCTCCTTTAGCACCATCTGGACATAGAATTTTCCCATTTTACTACAACGATCCTCGAGTGATGACATCATATGACGTAATTGTGCAACAAAATTCGCCCATGATTGGAACAAACGAATTGATTTGAATAATCTCAAGAGATTGCGAGAAAGCGTGTATTAAAGTGAAATCATGATTTTTTTTTTATTTCGTATGAATCACCTGAATGCACGCCTTGAGATAATCCTGCTCGGACATTTCCTGGCCCTTAGCAGGCGGCACTTTTCCCCGTCGGCGCAACTCTTGCTTAGCGTCGTTCAAATCAAAGATCCCCACGGGGTCCAGTTTTCCCTTCAGCACCAGACCCGCCAAGTACTCAATGTAGTGCTGCCTGCGGGGAAAAGTACCCACACTTTAATTAAAACGACTTGCTCATATTTCTCTGATTTACCTCGACAAGTTCACGCTGATAGTCCTCCTGATCGCGTTTATACCAATTCGCCGGTAACGCCAGGCCCGCCCTTCTAAGGCAAGTCTCCAGATCATCAACGCTCAACAATTTTAGGGGCTCCAGCTTCGAGGATCGAATCTTTTTCACGAGATACTCAACGTAATGGGTCCTGATCGCGAAAACTCGTTATTGACAAGACATTAATCGTGGGTAAATAATCATAAAAATGATTCCGGGCAGAAAGTACCACTATTCGTGATGTGATGATAAATAAGTACATTTAAAAATCAAAATTGGAAAATTCCAGATTCACCTCTCTCTATTGTAATTTGAAAATCATCATTTGATTAATCAAGCTATGAAGATAACGACGAAATAAGAAAAAACTCGATGCCTGACAAATCAAAATCTACGCAACGTAATTCAGTCTACAAAATTTACGATAATTTCTATATTTATTGCGTGCTTTGACAATAAACTCGTGGGTGATGCTATTTGATTCATCAATAGATGAAGATAACAACGAATCGAGAAAAAAAAATTGATGTCTAAAAAATCAAAATCTACACAACGCAATTCAACGTCTAAAAAATTTACGATAATTTCTATATTTATTGCGTGCTTTGACAATAAAGTTGTTGATGATGCTATTTGCTTAATCAATTAATGAAGATAACAAAGAAACGAGAGAAAATTGATGCCTAAAAAATTAAAATCTACGCAACGCAATTCAAAGTCGTAAAAAGTTACGATGATTTCTATATTTATAGCGTGGTTTTACAATAAACTTATTGATGTTACTATTTGATTTGCCAACAAATGAAGATAACGATGAAACGAGAAAAAAATTGATTTCTAAAAAATCAAAATCTACGCAACCCAATTCAAAGTCTACAAAAATTACGATCATTTCTATATTTATTGCGTGCTTTTACAATAAATATGTTGATGTTACTATTTGATTCATCAATTAATAAAGATAACGACGAAACGAGAAAAAAAATGATGTCTAAAAATCCAAATCTACGCAACGCAAATCAATATGTAAAAAAATTACGATAATTTCTATATTTATTGCGTGCTTTTACAACAAACTCGTTGATGATACTATTTTATTAATCAATTAATGAAACGAAACGAGGAAAAAAATGATGTCTAAAAAATCAAAATCTACGCAACGCAATTCAAAGTCTAAGAAAATTACGATAATTTCTATATTTATTGCGCTCTTTTGCAGTAAAATTTTTGATGATACTATTTGATTCATCAACTAATGAAGACAACACCGAAACTAGAAAAATCTCGACGTCTGAATAATCAAAATCTACGCAACGTAATTCAGTCTACACAATTTACGATAATTTCTATATTTATAATGTGCTTTTATAATAAACTTGTGAATTATACTATTTGATTTATCAATTAATGAAGATAACGACGGGGCGAGACAAAAATGGATGTCTAAAAAATCACAATCTACGCAACGTAATTCAAAGTCTAAAAAAATTACGATAATTTCTATATTTATTGGGCCCTTTATAGTAAACTTCTTGATGATACTACTTGATTCGTCAATTAATGAAGATAACGACGAGACGAGAAAAAAATTGATGTCTAAAAAATCAAAATCTACGTAACGTAATTCAGTCTTAAAAAGTTACCATCAATTCTATATTTATTGCGTGCTTTGAAAAAAAACTATTTGATTCGCCAACTAATGAAGATAATGACGAAACAAGAAAAAACTCGATATCTAAAAAATCAAAATCTACGCAACATCAAAGTCATTCAAAGTCTAAAAAAATTAGCATCTCTTCTATATTTATTGCGTGCTTTTACAGTAAACTATTTGATGTTACTATTTGATTCGCCAACTAATGATAGTTGGCGAATCAAATAGTAACATCAAATAGTTTACTGTAAAAGCACGCAATAAATATAGAAGCGATGCTAATTTTTTTAGACTTTGAATGATGTTGCGTAGATTTTGATTTTTTAGATACCGATTTTTTTCTTGTTTCGTCGTTATCTTCATTACTAATGATAGTTGGCGAATCAAATAGTAACATCAAATTAAAAGCACGCAATAAATATAGAAGAGATGCTAATTTTTTTAGACTTTGAATAATGTTGCGTAGATTTTGATTTTTTAGATATCGAGTTTTTTCTTGTTTCGTCGTTATCTTCATTAATTGATAAATCAAATAGTATCATTCACAAGTTTATTGTAAAAGCACACTATAAGTATAGTTCACAATGAAATAAGAAAAATCTCGATGTCTGAAAAATCAAAATCTACGCAACGCAACTCAGTCTACGCAATTGACGATAATTTCTAAATTCATTGCGTGCTTTTGCAATAAAGTCAATGAAAAAAATGTACGTATGATTTAAACGATAATCGATTCCGAAAAAAAGATTCTTATATTTCTTTTTATGTTCGTTTGTTCTTAAAAAAACTGAACATAAACACGGTTCAATAAATCGCCAGACGATGAAGTTCATTCAATCAAAATAGAACGCAACAATTCAGAGTGTGGAATCGAAAATCTACTATCTTACTTGCTTCGCATGAAAATAATTGTTACAATGCTTGTGTGATGATATTTTTCGCATATTTGATTTACTTTACATGTTTAATTGTTATAATTCTGTTTGCTTTCATATGATTTTTCCTCATCTCGATTCTTATCTATATTTCATACCTGCACAATCCGGCGTGATCTTCAATGGCGTCCGAGTTGCATACGGTGTCAACGACACCCGTTGGCGTCTCTTTTTGCAGTTGAATCCTGCATTTCTGCTCGGCCGTCGGATTTTTCGTGTCGTATTCGATTCCGTGCTCGTGCAAAAGGTCCTGCAATTGCGCGGGCTCTTTGTCGCGTAGATAGAAGAGACAGTTCCTCGGATGATGCGCGTGGAGGCCGAGTTTAGCGCAGTAAGGGCTAATCGAACACTTGGCGCCCATCAAAAATGGCTTTCCGCAACCGCAGCAGAATTCATACTTGCACTGATTACAGGTGAAGTGCATGCAACCTGAATCAAACCGGAGAAACGATAATTACACCGGCAAATTGGTCATTTTCCTTAAATTCATTATTTCGCAGATCTTTAACAATCTCGATTAATTACCGTAAAAATTCTTTCAAATATGTATTTTTCTATGAGACATCATTTTTCGCTCCATGCAATGGCACGAAAATATCTACCGTTTGTTTTTACAGGAAAAAGTAATCATTTCGTATAATTGAAGAAAAAAACAATTATAATTACCCTAAATTTAGATTTTTAATGAGACATTACTTTTTGTACAATGCAACTGAGTGAAAATATTTATCGTTTGTTTTAACGATAAAGGATAACCATACGTTGACACACTGGGTCATTTTGACCCGGAAGAATTTTCAGTAAAAGGATCTCATTACCAAAATTGAAAATTCTTAATTTTTTTTAAGAATTCCATTTGATATTCTTCGAATTTCAAGTATGCAGACATATTGAGAGATGTTTAACCCTTAACAGTCATCGGGGGTTCAACCAACCCCAGCCGTTTATTCGACCTGCGCTACCTTCCAGAAATTTTGAGATTTTCGAATTTTTTTTTATATTAAAAGTTACACGACTTGAAAATAATCGGCATGGTCTTGCACACAAGGGTTGAAAATGCATTGTAGTATTTTTTTCTTCCATTTTTCAATTATTTACCACTCCAAAGTGAGTGGGGTTGACTACACCCCTAATGACTATTACTTCACAATCTGAAGATGTGACTGACAAGGGTTAAGGTTGTTATAGGGTTAAGTCAACATGTTGCCACCGAGCTGATTTTTTTTCCGGACCTCTATAACCTCTTTGCTGATCATCCTGTGCAGTTTGAATACGATCCACGGTACCGTTTTTTTTTATTAGGAGTACAACTTTGCAGTGACCGTTTTACTTAGAGAGCCACTGCGGCCGAAGTAGTGGCCCTAGCTGAATAAAAAAAGTGGCATTTTAAACTAGAGGCTCTTTTCAAAACGTCTCCGGGATATGGGTATGATCCAAAAGCAAGGAAACTGGGTCCCGCATGAGTTGAAGCCGAGAGACATCGAGCGCCGATTTTTCACCTGTGAACAACTGCTCCAAAGACAACAAAGGAAGGGATTTTTGCACCGGATTGTGATTGGAGATGAAAAGTGGGTTCACTACGATAATCATAAACGCCGAAAATCACGGGGACTGCCTGGTCATATTCCGTCATCGACGCCCAAACCGAATATTCACGGATCCAAAGTGATGCTGTGTATCTGGTGGGACCAGCTGGGCGTTGTGTACTATGAGCTGCTCAAACCATCCGAAACCATCACAGGGGAACTCTACCGACGTCAGTTGATGCGCTTGAGTGAGGCACTCAAAGAGAAACGGCCACAATTCAACGAAAGATATGACAAGGTGATACTGCAGCATGACAATGCCCGACCCCATGTTGCAAATGTCGTGAAAAAGTACTTGGAAACGCTGAAGTGGGAGGTTTTATCCCACCCGCCGTACTCTCCAGACATTGCCCCTTCCGACTATCACTTGTTCCGGTCAATGGCACACGATTTGGCTGACCAGCACTTCGGTACTTACGAAGGAGTCAAAAATTGGGTCGATTCCTGGATTGCCTCCAAGGACCAAGACTTTTATCGACGCGGGATTCGAATGCTACCTGAAAGATGGGCCGAGGTCGTAGCTAGCGACGGGCAGTACTTTGATTAAAAAATATATATCCACTTTTTTATAATAAAGCCTTAAACTTTTGAAAAAAACGGTCACTGCAAAGTTGTACTCCCAATAAAAATAACACGACTTGAAAATAATCGGCATCGTCTTGCACACAAGGGTTGAAAATGCATTGTACTATTTTTTTCTTCAATTTTTCAATTATTTACCACTCTAAAGTGAGTGGGGTTGATTACACCCCTAATGACTATTACTTCACAATCTGAAGATGTGACTGACAAGGGTTAAGGTTATTATAGGGTTAAGTCAACATGTTGCCACCGAGCTGATTTTTTTTCCGGACCTCTATAACCTCTTTGCTGATCATCCTGTGCAGTTTGAATACGATCCACAGTACCGTTTTTTAGAAGAAAAAATCGGCATCTCGACGGATTTCGTGGGCTAATTACATTACGCTTATGGAAAACTCCCGATGATTTTTCAGTACATTATTAATATCTGCTAAGTGAATGTTACCACGGAGTTGAAAAAATAGGTACGGTTCGACTAATTATCGTACTAACCCTTGGTACCATGAAAATGAGGATTCGCAGTACCGTTATAAAATTATTAATGTTTTTGATAGGGAATATGTGCGAAAATCAAGCACACAAAATATTAGACTGTGCAATCATGGCAACGTCGTAGACGGCACCAATGCTACCTATCTTATCGGTATTCGGTAATTATGCCCGGGAACCTCAAACGACTCGGTCAGGATAATTAACAACGAATATTATTGGTGCTTATTCTCTTAATTAGTAATAATTACTTAATACAAATTTGATAACTATGTTCAGCAATCATACATTTCTAGACATTTCTAGGTAAGGACAAAGTAACGTGGATTTTTTGTCATACATAATTTTTTTTTTAGAATATCGGAAAATTATTAATGTTTTTAATTTATTCGAGATTATAGACAACTTTAGTACACACTTTTTCATTCAGCGGAATTTTTTTTACCCGGACCGATATTTATCTTTGACAGCTGCTTGGGCCGATATTGAGGTTACGAACGGGGCGCGTATGTCTCTAACTTCGCGACACTTCTGCTAACCTGGGCATTATGATATACGCCGATTTACGACGTTGCCAATTCGTTTCGCGTTAATTGAGCGGGAAAAAGTTACAGAAAATAATTATATAAAGTAATGAAAACACTTAAGGGCGGGGTAAAGTATTAAAATTTTTTTTTAATTTTTTTTTAATTTTTAAATGAATGCATAATATATCAAGAATATTGTGTTAAAATTTCAAGTCGATCAGAGTAAAATTGACGAAGTTATGAGCATTTGAGCGTCTATTGCTCCATGCCGGGTTTTATACCTGGGCGGCAGCTGCGCGGCGCGCTATTGTATTTTTCGACCCCGAATAAATTTCTTGATAAACGGGCCTGTTCCGGTCCCGTTATGTATATTCGAGGCATGGTGTATATTAGTATACACATTAGTCTGTACAGAGGAGCAAGCGGCGCACGACAGTAAAGAAGAAAGATTATTGCGTAGACAAACGCAAAAAGATGCTCTCGATCATCTTGATGGGGGCCTTTTGCTCTACGGACCTGGCATCGACGACTTTGAGTGAGTATAAGAAAATTATCGAGTTTTATTTTGAATTTCTAAAAATTCAAAGATAATTGAAAAATCTGAAAAAATTCATACGTATTCAGAAAAATGAACGAATCACGAAAAAAAATTGGGTTGCGGGGAAATTTGTTGACTAATTTTTTTTTTCATCATTTTCTTAATAACACTTTGGAATTATTATTATGCAAAATTAATCTTTTAAGTACCTTTAATATGCATGAATTTTCTCAGATTTTTATGCAATCGAGAAGTGTTCTCAAACTTATGTGCAATGAGCGCTAAGCGACCAAACTCTTCTGCGTTTTTCAAACCGTTTTTCTGAGACTTGTCATATTTGAAGTCCGTGTGCACGATAACTCAAAATCTACTGGACCAATCGCTTTGAAATTTTGCACAGTACTTCTTCACACAATTCACCAGGTATTGTCGAGAGCTTTTTTGTTTTTTTTAATAATTACTAATTTTTCAACAACAAATTAGCCGATTTTTTTAGCGAAAATCAGGTTTTTGGCTCCCAAGTGCTACGAAAAATCGAAAAATCGAAGAAAAAAAATCCTCCCGTCATTACCTCGAGAAACATCTCCTTTAACAAATGCATTTTGATTTTTTTTTGTTTCAGATGATTCTGTTGCGAGTTATGGTGCACACCGCAAACCAACTTTTTTTCGAGGCGCCTCCGGGGTTTAATTTTCACTCGCTCAATTTTGAATATTTTGCAATGCAAATTTAGGAGAATGTTGTTCAAATGTTACTTTATTATATGTAAATTTTTCAATAAACGAACACTATTCGTTACGCCAAAAAAAAAAATCTTAAAAACATGCCTTTTTTTCGCCGAATTAACTTTACCCCGCCCTTAATGTACTCGGCGAATGTTCAAAAATGCATATTTTTAGAAATAGATGTAGAAAAATAGCTCGAAAACGTTTAATATGACGATTATTTGAGAGCTAACAGTTGGCAACAGTCATTCGGCTCCGTGCATAAGCATAGGGCGCTCCCCTCGTACTTCACCCCCGACGGCTGAACCCCATAACAACCTCAAGGGGCTATACCAGTGTGACACTTTCAAAAAATCGATTTTTTTGCCTTTTTCGACAGTTTATACTTTCAAAAGTATGAGATGAGAATTTAATACTTTCAACATTTATACTTTCAAGATTTGTATACTTCCAAGAAAATGAAATGAGATTTTTCAAATTTGCTGACATCTTAACTCAAAAAGCAACTATCCGATTGACTTGAAATTTGAACTGAGTAATCTTGAATATATTTACTCTGCAATGACGTAGGATATTTTTCATTGGATAAAAATTGACAATTTGGCATTGAAAAAAACGACCATTTGGCGTTGAAGAAAACAGACTTTTTTTCATAACTTCTCCATTTTGTTAGAATTCGATATTTTTCGAAAATCCTACGTCATTGTACAGGAAATACCTTCCAGTTTAACGACATTTTTTCCTTTTTCGGTTTCAGCTACTCAATCGGCCGGAATCATGTCAGCAGTCGACGCACTTTTTTTAGCGCCTCCGAAGGCAGCGCATAAGTCGCTTGGATCTCAATATTTTTCTATGAAAAAATTACGCAATATAGGTCAAATATAGTCAAATATATTCTTAATTTTTCGAAACATTTAATTGAGTATTTTTTTTCGAAAAAATTCCCGAAAATCACCCAAATGTTCAGCGTTCACACTGGTATAGCCCCTCAAAGCGTATCCCTGATTTTTTTTCAATCAAAACCGACCGGAGGGTTGTTAATGGCAGGTAGATGAAGTACTATCTGGGTGAAATTGACCGAGTGTGTCAAAATCGTGACCACATATAAGTCTGTCAACGAAGGCTTAATAATCTTAGGGGCCGTCCATATATTACGTCATCGATTTTTGCTGATTTTCGACCCCCCCCCCCCTTACAATCATCCTATCGTCATTTCCTAATGACCCCCCCCTCTCGCAAAACTGACGTCATTACCAGTTTGACAAAATTAAAACATTTGCGGATTTGAGAAAAATTGGGTAACATCAAAACATTTTGTTATAGAATCATCTTTTATTATTTTGTACTGTGGCAATGTTTATTAATATAATAATATTATTCTTCCCTATTCTTTAGTTTTCTTTGGATAGCTCCCACATTTTGTTATAGAATCATCTTTTATTATTTTGTACTTTGGCAATTTTCATTAATATAATAATATTATTCTTCCCTATTCTTTAGTTTTCTTTGGATAGCTCCCACGGAGTTTTCACCCATTCTTGCAAATCCTGGATCACGGGTAATATGTCCGTATCCTCCCCATATTCATTTTGGCTCGATCGAACTATTTTCATAGGTACGCTGTTATTTGAAGTTCTCGAATATAATGTAGACAAACCTTATGTAATAAATAAATAAATAATGAGTTCAATAATTAGTACCATTAGGTACTTGCAAAATATTTTTCATCACTCATGCGGGGAAACCACTCTAGTTGTACAATATACTATTGTACATTTTGAATTAACTGGTATCACAAGAATGACGTCAATTTCGAAACGCCCCCCCCCTCATCCATCATTTACCGCCATCCGCAGACGAACCTCCCCCCCCCCAAATTTATAATGACGTAATATATGGACGGCCCCTTACGTAACTGAAGGGATGATTATAATAGTCCTCAATCTATAATTTGACCCGACGTTACTTTTCGTACAATTCAATTGCATAAAAAAATTTATCGTTTGCTTTCACGAAAAAAATGAATACCTTTATGTAACTGAAAAAAAAATCATTTTAGTCAACCTCAATCTTCCCCTTCAATGAGACATTACTTTCTCTACAATGCAGCTGCATTAAAATACTCATCGCTTCTTTTCACGAGTAAGGGTGATCATTTCATGTCACCGAAAAAACAATTATTAAAATCACAAAAAATTCCAACTCAACAAACAAACAAAACAAATACGAGCATTCCGTCTTGGCAAGACTCACCGCCACGGGACAAAGAGTAACGGAACTTGCACTTGGGACAATCAATTCCATTGTCGTCCATGTGCTTGGCGAGACCAGCAGCTTGATTGTCGGGATCGTTCTCGTCTTTCCACGCGGCAAACTGTTCGCAATTTATACCCTCGTGTTGCTTCTCCCACTGAATAGCGAAATTTATAATACTTGAGCGAATTAATTGATTGAGGATTTAGCAAGTCAAGCATAAGATGATAAAGTAAATCGTTATAAATTTAATCGATCAAGACACAAACACTCAAGCCGAGCACACGTTTACTATTTAAATTTAAAAGTAACGTGATCCAATATTGCACTCAAACTATAGTTTAAGTGCAAGTTAAAGTATAACAAAATATAAAAGCTAAGTCCAATTGCATTGATTGAAATTTATTTTAGAATTAAAATTAATACTACAGGGTGTCCCATTTTAATCTTACACCTGAATTTTCTCGAAAAATATTGCTCGGACGAACTATTATGTGGAACAAAACTTCTAGGGATTGAAGGGGGACGTTTGAAAAAATTTTATTTGAGGAGCCAAAATTCAAAATGGCGGCGTTACAAAGGCTGACATGTTTTTTTCAAACGGAAACATAACTTTTTTTTATTGCCAAAAAATGTGTCAGCTGAAAACTAAAAACTTTTGTTGAAACATTTTTTTGATAAAGTTCATAGTTTTCAAGTGAGAACATCATTCCTCAGGGCCAGGAATGCTAGACAGACAAACTCCACGTGGTGTATTCTGGGTAACGCGAATGGTCTGCAACAGCCTCAGCCATGCAACCCCCTACGCTTTGGCTAACGCAAATACAATAATATTTTGTAGGGACAATTGTATTTGGTAGGGACAATTAGACTAAATGTCTCACGGCAAGCCGCTCAACGTTGTATTTTCGAATGTATGACCACTTGAACAAAAAAAGAATCAAATTTTTTTTTGAAAATTTTTTTTTTTGTTTTTTTGTTTTCAAATTTGGACGATATTTCATGAGAAAATTTTGGAGGAAAATCGATGAAAAATAGTTTTTTTTTTTTGTTTTTTTTTTTCCATTTTAATAGCGTTTGTGCCATTTTCAGGCCCAAAAACGTGTTTCTTTAAATCCTTGATGAACTTTGTTCACGATGGGTAGAAAAACACACACACACACACACACACACACACACACACACACACACAAATCCTGGATACATCTGAAATAATTGAAAATGATGTTCTCACTTGAAAACTATGAACTTTATCAAAAAAATTTTTCAACAAAAGTTTTTAGTTTTCAGCTGACAAATTTTTTGGCAATAAAAAAAAGTTATGTTTCCGTTTGAAAAAAACATGTCAGCCTTTGTAACGCCGCCATTTTGAATTTTGGCTCCTCAAATAAATTTTTTTCAAACGTCCCCCTTCAATCCCTAGAAGTTTTGTTCCACACAATATTTCGTCCGAGCAATATTTTTCGAGAAAATTCAGGTGTAAGATTAAAATGGGACACCCTGTATATCCAATTGCACTCAAACTATAGTTACAAACTCGTTTGACTTCTTTGTATATCGAAAAGAACAAAAAAATGTTGGCAATGTGAGACGAAACACTTCTGTCAACTGTAAGAATGTGAATAATAGTTCCAGAAAAGTTTCGTTTTGATGATTTTCGTAAGATTTCCAAGAGCGGTAACTTTTATGCATTATGTGTGATCTAACGATCACGAAGAAGTTGACCGAAAAATATTCTCTGTCAGATTACGTTCGAAATTGAACGACAAATAATTGCGTTGCTGTTCATTGAGGGAAACCAGTTTAGGAGTACGTTTTTGGTATGTTTTTCATTATTTTTTTTTACAAGGAATGAATCAATAGGATTAATGCAAACTTTGGGCATATTTTATACATATTCTCAAACGAATATTTTATTTTTTTTCCAATCATTTCCTCTAAAAATATGACATACGAAAAAATAGGAAATGCATTTTTCAGAGGCGTTTAATTTTTATAATTGATAATTTTTCCTATTATTTTATATCCTTTTATAATTATATAATTATAAAAGTAGATAAAATGTTATAATAAATGTTATAGTAAATAAAAAATGATAAATAAAAATATAATTTATATAAAAAAGGTATAATTTTTCTCATTATTTTGTAACCTTTTTTGCTATGAAAATTATACTTTAAATAATATTACCCCAAATTTAGGTTCATATATAGCGTAATTATATAAAGAAACTATCACTTCATAAAATGATGAGATAAAAACTTTTTGAGCGTACACAAATTGAAAAAAGTCGTTTCGAGAGAAACGCGTTTGAAAAAAAGTCACCGAAAGCAAAAAATGTAGGGCAGTAATGAATGATTTATACTGCTTACCGTTTAATCAGCGATTAGTTTTACTAACAATTTATAAAATAAAAAAAAATCATCTTTTTGAGTCATCTAAACTGGTTTTCCTCCTTAAATGAAGCAGGTGTTCGAAATATGATTTTTGTTTTGTACTTCTCAATATTTTTGACGTACCGGTCTTCTGCAAAATGCACAGGTCACGGACTGGCAGTCGGGACAGATTAAGCGCTTCTGATTCGGATTTGCATAAAATCCGCTAGAGCACTGCGGGGGAAAGGGGAAAAAGTGTGAAAAGTAAATCGCAAGCATGTTCGACGATAAGCTTCGTTTCGCCAGTTCGAAGTAAGGATGATCGCAAAAATGATTACCTGTGCACACCACTTGAAATTTGGATCCTGCATTAGAGTCCTGTCGCGCAGTTTCCTCTGAAAGAGCTCGTGAATCGGTGGATCGAGTAGGGACTTGAGTTGAATGTCGAGAATACTGAAATACTCCAGCACATCGTCCTCGTTGGCATCTTTGAGGTCTGGTTCTTTGCAAAATGGACACACCGCGTCCATTATGTTGCGATCGCTTATCTGAATCGTGAAGTAGTTTTTCGCACAATCGTTGCAGCAACGATGAACGCATCTTAGCATTGAAATCGTCTGAAAAAGAAAATCAATGCCTGTCTCAAAAGTCATCGTAATGCAGAAGATAAACGGGTCCACTGGAAGCGAGTTTTTTTTATCACAAGAAACGTTTTATAATTTTTTTTAATTGTAAGGAATACAAATTAATACAACTTCATATCCAAATAGAGATAAGTTTTGGTTGATTTTTTTATTGAGTAATAAATTATTTACATTGAGAGAAATGTATGGTGTTCTCAACCATACTTTAACTATTTCATATTTCCCTGAGAGGACAATGATATTTTGTAGCCATAGTTACTGCCAAGAGTATAGTACTGCTCATTGATATTTTAGCAGTTGCATGAATTACAAAGTTACAAACGTACGTTTATTCTTAAATGCTATATAATATAGTAGGTTTTCATAAAATGAATATTCCCTGATACTCTAAAAAATTACAGGGTGTCCAATAGGAAGTTGCTAAAACTAAATAAGTGTCTCTTCCCTCCATGAATTCAACAGGGGTCCCTTTGTCTACGGCGCATACCTGAGGCCCCGTAGTTTTATTCCCGTCGTGGTTGAAGCAAGTACGCGCGCGTCAAAATGAGTGAGCTCACCACGGAAGAAAAAGTATATCTTATTGAGTGCTTCTTCTCGAGGGGAAACATTTATAGTAATGCGTATACAAGGTGTACCGGAAAGTTTTTACCGGTTTTTCTGACCGATGCCGCTAGCCGTCAGTATGGAATAAAATAATTTGGCATATATGTCATTTTATTCTACTGTCATTAACCTTCAAAAACTACTCATTTTCATTCTGACTAAATAATAGTGTCATAGTGTTGTAGCTCTGTGAATATGTCGAATTTCGTACCTGACAAAGAGCATTTGCGGCATGCATTGCTTTTCTTATTTCATCAAAAGAAAAAGGCCATTGAAACTCATCGTTTGCTGGTAAAAACTTACGGAGAGCATGCTCCAAGCGGAAAAAAGTGTGAGACGTGGTTTCGAAAATTTAAAAGTGGGGTTTTTGATTTAACAGACAGTAGACGTTCGGGTAGACCAAAAAAAATTGTGGACGCGGAATTGCAGGAGTTATTGGACGAAGACCCAACCCAAACTCAAAAACAATTGGCAGAACGGTTAAATGTGGCACAAGAAACGATTAGCGACCGCTTACGAGCAATGGGAAAGATTTAAAAACTAGGAAGATGGGTGCCACATGAACTGAATGATAGGCAAATGGAAAATCGAAAAACCATTTGTGAAATGCTGCTTCAACGGTACGAAAGAAAGTCATTTTTGCATCGGATTGTGACGAGTGATGAAAAATGGATTTTTTTCGAAAATCCAAAACGTAAAAAATCGTGGTTATCGCCTGGCCAACCTGGCCCATCAACTCCAAGGTCGGATCGCTTCGGAAAGAAGACAATGCTCTGTGTTTGGTGGGACCAGGGTGGTGTGGTGTATTACGAACTTCTAAAATCTGGTGAAACAGTAAATTCTGATCGCTACAAACAACAAATAATCAATTTGAATTATGCATTGATTAAAAAACGTCCAAAATAGGCCCGAAGATACGGTAAAGTGATTTTGTTGCATGATAATGCACCATCACACACAGCAAAACCGGTGAAAGACGTATTAAAATCGCTTGGATGGGACGTATTATCACACCCGCCGTACTCTCCGGACCTGTCTCCGTCCGATTATCACCTTTTCTCATCAATGGGGCACGCACTGGCTGAGCAGCACTTTGCAAATTTCGAAGAAGTCGAAAAATGGGTCGTTGAATGGTTCCGCTCAAAGGACAAGCAGTTCTTTTGGGATGGCATTCATCATTTGCCAGAAAGATGGACAAAGTGTGTAGAATCGAATGGCCAATACTTTGAATAAATACCATTTTTAATTTTTTTAAAATTATGTGTCTTTTCATTTAAAAATCCGGTAAAAACTTTCCAGTACACCTGGTAGAGGGTTTCGTACTAAGTTTAGAACTCATAGAGTTGTCAGCGAAAACACTCTGAAAAGGTAAGAATTTAATATTTATTCATATTCATCTATCACGCAACTTGTGTTTCAATTCAATTAAACTGCATTGAAGTAATTTTACGTTAATTTTTGTAGGATAATCGATAACTTCGTGAAGTATGGTACACTCCAGGACCGTAGACACGAGTTGCCAGGTCCATCTGTTACGGTGACTACACAAGAGAAGATCAACGAAATTGAGAATTATTTCAAACAAAATTCCAAATGATTCGATTCGGAAAGCTGCTCAAGCATTAAAAATAACCAAATCATCATTAAACAACATTTTGAAATATTTTTTAAAGTTTCATCCGTATAAAATAAGCACCCATCAATTGATAACTGAACATGCCATGACGAAACGCATCGAATTTTGTAACACTTACGGGAATGTTGAAGCCGAAGAACTTAATGAGAAATTGATTATTCATTCCGATGAAACACATTTTTGGATGAATGGGTCGTAAACAAGCAAAATTACCGGTTTTGGGGAACGGAAAATCCCAACATATCGCTAGCGAAGTCCCTTCATCCACAGAAAGTAACGGCATAGGCAGCGATTTCAGTAAAAGGAATTTATTTGCAATTCTTGGAATCTACGGTAACAGCCCCCATGGAAATTTATATACGCAAAAATATACGGCAAATTTATTTTATTAATAATTGTAATATATGTGAAATGTATGCCATATATTGAAAATATATGTTGCATATATGTGCCAAATTCTAATTTTCGTAAGGTTTCTATATATGAGATATATATGCGTGGTATTACTGTATATCACTGTACCATATATCAATGATATATGTAGCATTTACCCTGCATATATACCACATATATTTAGCATATATGTTGCATACACACTGCATGCATACCACATATATACTGCATAAGTGGTACATATATGCCACAAACTATATTGAAAATATACTTACAATGTACTCAAATTACCCTCAAAATATACTACAAATGTATTTTAACTGTATTCGACTTATAATCGAAATATACTTTAAATATATTTAAACGACATCTAAAATATACATGATATATGTTCATACTGTATTTAAAATATTATTGAAATATATTCAACGTGTATTTAAGATATACTTGAAATATATTTAAACTAAACTTGAAATATTCTTAAAAATTTTGTTATGACGTTATTTTCATCATTGCACCCTTTTACGATATTTTTCTTTGTCATTAATTACGATTATGGTGTCTGCGGTTCAAATATATTAATGGTTCAAATTTAAATTATATCAGACGCTTACACACCGTAAGGTGGTTTCGAACCCGGGACCTCTGAGTGATGAGCTGGGACGTTCCCCACTGAGCTAATTCTACTTCTTAAATTAACTTTCGTATCGTCTGCATATCGTATAATACACAATGTTAGTTTATTGAGAAATGTGTGGATTTACAAGGGTAACTAACATTATCGGATCAATTACTTAATTGCGTTCGCATAGAGAGCGATAATCGAATAGAATTGCGAGATTACATAACTTTCAATTTTTTTGTCAGATCATTTATTCCGGCTAGTGCGTCTAGGTCTTCGCGAGATATCGACATGAAGATGTTTTTGATTTGCAACGTCATCTGTTACTCAAGTTGCTTAACCAACTATATTTAAAATATATAAAACATACATTCAGTTTGTATGTTTAATATATTTAAGATGTATCTTTAATGGAATTATATTTATATATCGTATAGGTTTTACTCTTGCCCAAAATTATAATTGGCATATCCAACTTTTCGAACCAATTATATTTAATTCATGTTTTATATATTTTTCGATATATTTTTTATATGTTTTATTTTCATGTGGGTGTATATAGTGTTTATATGTAATAGTGTACTTTAACTGTAAATTAAGTTTTATTAAGTTTAACTGTAATAGTGTTTGTTCACAGCATATATCGAAAATATATGCGTCGTATATGCCTCATATATGCATCATATATAGTGTTTATACGTAGCATATATTTTTTTGGTCAGAAAAATATATCGACAATATATGGGTCATATATGCGTCATATATTTGGTGCATATATACTGAATATATACGTATTATTCTATTTTTCGTCACTATATATGCGACCGATATATATATATATGTAGCATATATTTTCTGCATATATTTTACATACATAAATTTCCATGGGGGAGGAGAGAGTTACAAACAGCTTTTGGAAACGAAATTCTTCCCTTATTCAAAAAAGAGGGAACTGGTTAAAAATGTTTACTTCATGCAAGATGGAGCGACGCCGCAGCGGACTCATGAGGTGTTTGAAGCTATTCATCGCGTATATGGGACTCGAGTAATCGGTCTGGGGTACCCTAAATTTGCTCAAGGCAGACTAGTAATGGCCTCTGTACTCACCGGACCTGAACCCTTGTGATTTTTTCTTGTGGGGTCACATTAAAGATCATTGTTACGCTAAAAACCCCAGCATAGTAGAAGAACTGATCGCGGCCATCCAGGAAGTGGTTCGCGGCATTACGAACGATATGATGGACACAGTTTTTCACAGTTTTCAAAAGAGAATTGATTTTTGTGCACAATCTGACGGTTCGCAGTTCGAAAGTTAATTTTGTACATTATTGCATAATTGTTGCATTAATCACTGTACTTTTTCGTTATTTTTATAAGATGTAATAAATTGACATAAAAAATATTTGACTGGGTTTTATTTATGTGCGTTTAAAACTGCAGAGTTTCATCTATTTAAAGCAATTTGGCTTTTCTGATTCCGTGCACGTGTTTTAAAATGACAGTCGATTAGTTTCAGCAATTTCCTATTGGACACCCTGTACAACGATGCTAATAGTGAACTAAAGTATATATACATTGATTGAAAATGTTGCCTGTGATTTGCGACGATGTTTATAATGATTTGTACCATATTATGAGATACTACCTGCTATATGCGTATTTGGTGTGTTATTCAAGTGTTGGTACAAGGCATCATCTGACGATTTTTTAGGCAAATTTTTCACTTTCCAAAAATTTGCCTTAAAAATCGTCAGATAATTGTTAATAACAAATGAACTATGCAATATAACAAAATAGTCCTACGTACTTCCATAGACAATGTATTTTTCAAGATATATTCAACATTTCAAGTGAATCGGTTGAAAATTATCTGAGTTATATTTCCGGCCAACTTAAAAAATGCAGTTTTGAGATCAACGCTGCACAGCCGCCATTTTGAAATTAATCGCTTCAAAAAAATGATTGTATACACTCACTGATATGTATGATGAACACCATTTTTTGTAATCTCGATTTATTTTGTAGTTTTTATGAGAAAAAATCCTAAAAAGCCTATTTTTCAGCCTCTAGAGTGGCCTTAGGCCTTAAGGGAGCTTTCCAGTGTGAAATTTTCAAAAAATCGATTTTGTTTTTTTTTTGCTTTATCGAATAGTATACACTCTTCCCATCGCTTCTTTGGCATCGCTGATTGACCGTAAGTAAACGATTTACCTAAAATTTCCTCACTTGAAACTTTGAACGCGTTTTTCTCGAAACAGCATTTTTCAAAACGGTGTCCAACTTGGAGGGCAGAGTTTTAAAGCTATCGAGTTGAATTTTTTACACAATATTCTTAACGTCATTGTTTATCGTGCTATGGAAGCTTTTTTTTTGACATCTTCCTATTTTTTTGTAAAAAAAACTGCCAAAAAAAATGCTAAAATCGATACTTTTTGTTCAAACCGGCGCCATTTTTGCAAAAAAAAAAAGCCTCCATAGCACGAAAGCCAATTATATACCGATCAATAATCTTTTTGTGTTTTTTGTTTCAGATCAAAATTGTGAAAATGTGAAAAATGCACATCCAAGTGCATTTTCTGCAACAATTGTTTCATCATTTTTATAGATATTAATTAATAAATAAATTGATCTTTAAAAAATTGTTTTGTATTCTTCAATACCCAATTAATATACAAAAAAAAACCAGACCGATTAGATTATTTTTTCTTTAAAAAAAAAAATCGCGAAAAACAGCGATTTTTCGGGCTGTCACACTGGAAAGCTCCCTTAATTAACCATATTTATAAAGTCAAGTCTTTTACAATAGTGAAAAATCATTTCGAGGGATAGTCAAATACGCCACCCAAATCGCAAGTTTGGGTATACTTTTTCCTCACAGTCGTCTTAACCATATGATGATTGCGGTGTCAATAAACTACAAGGAATTTTAGTATCCCCCCTTTTACCATGGGCGTTTCTTGTGAATGCCATGGACTTTTTTTTCTCAGCGTATGAATAATAGAAAACAGCGGGTATCGCGACTAACCTGACTGGCAGCAAATCGGCCTGTACAAAGTTCGCACTCCTGTTGCAAAAATGCAATCGCCGATTCGACGCTTGTGCACTGCGCGGCTGCCTGAATGGCTTCGTTGTCGGTGAAATCAAGGCTGAGCAAACTGGCGGCAATTTCCGCCTCGCTGTAGCTTGAAACTTTTCCCTCGGCGAGCAAACGTCTTGCAGTTCTCTGCATCAATTGCACAATGTTCGATCATTTTTCAAAGCGCTCGATACGGTCCGACAACCATCTTGACGTTCAATCGGAATTTTGTATACTAATATTTTCTAATAAGTATTTCAAGAGAAGTTGAACACTGCAGACAGGTTAATCCAAGTCACGTTGGACATTTTATTTTTTTAATTCTTAAGGGGTTAGGCTACTAGGAAAAAAAACATCGTGCGTTGCGTGATGAAACTAAAATTGTGGAGGGAGGTTCGACATTAGGTGCAGGAATCGCAGATTGAAGGTAAACTGATGATTACGACGATAGAACTGCTAGTAAAACTTTAAACTCCTTTTTCTCGAAACTCTGTTTTGCTAAACGATTCACGATTTCTCGATATCTATAAAACTTTGATTAGTGTAATAGAAATAAATGTCCAAAAAAATTGTCCCGTTTTTTGAACCCGATTTTTAAGGGTTGAAACGCACCCTCGAAAATTGGGGTGTTTATCGTTTTTCGTCGATAACGTTTTATCGGTACGAGATGTGAAAAAATTTCTAATTGCAACAATGTTTATTTTTTCGTGTACTATACATTGGAGATGAGAACGATAACGTTATCGACGAAAAACGAAAAGCACCCCTATTTTGCGAGGGTGCGTTTCACCCCTTAAAATCGGGTTCCGCAGATATAAAAAAATACGTGTCGCCTATTTTTACCCATTGTACAAGCATGCCGAATTTCATCGAAATAAGAGAGATCGGCCTCGCAATCTTTCCTTGTTAGTCCTTCGAAATGAATTTGATTTGAACCCTGATTTTCGGGTCTTTCCAGTAGACTAACCCCTCAACTTATCAATTGAACGTACGTAATTAAGCTGTTTTTTTTTCTTGTACAGTGATA
This sequence comes from Ophion obscuratus, assembly GCA_964007375.1. Classification (NCBI taxonomy): domain Eukaryota; kingdom Metazoa; phylum Arthropoda; class Insecta; order Hymenoptera; family Ichneumonidae; genus Ophion; species Ophion obscuratus. The sequence continues at coordinate 85,349,884 of OZ023312.1, read as the reverse complement.
TTCTGTATATAAAGATAATGCTACAACGAGCTGCTGAATTTGACAGGAGAATTTGCATATCCTCAGCCGATTGAAAATAAAGGTGGGCTAGGAATCCCAAGTGCCAGAAGTGTTGAAATCCAATGCATCGCGAAATAATTGAGCAAAAAGGTTTGAAGCCATTGTGTCGATGAATACACAAACCGGATAAAAATTTCCTTAAGAACAATGCTGAATAATTCGTTTCTCCTAACTACCATTTTATTCTGATTGTGTGATCTTCAAGAAAAAATACTACGAACGTGAAATGTCGCCAGCTTTTTAAATTTCGTGTCAATATTTATATTGGCATAATAATGTTCTGGAATTGACAATAAAAAATAGCCAGGGTGCCTGTTGAATATTTCAAGTGGTAAAAAAAATCAACCTGGTAAATTCGATTCTGCATCACCTTAATTAAGGCGGGCAAACACTTTAGATGCTTCAAAAATTCAATTTTTGAAATTTTTATAAATCGTTACCAAAATATCGTAAGAATACACCCTGAAAATTTCTAAACGATATTCGGATTCCTTCGATTTTCTTTTGCTTTCTTTCAGATTGTGTATATTCGAGGATATGTGAAACAAAATTGCAGTTGAAATATTGAAAAGTGACCAAGTGACAGACGACTTAGTGAGAACAGGAAGCGCAACGATTTACATATACAAAAATTTTCAAACGCGTTTTTCTCGAAACGACATTTTTTCAATTCGCGGGTATCATAACTCAAAAACTAATTGATGGATCATCTTCAAATTTGGAACACGTTTACATAATATAATTTATTACAATACGAACCTAAAGTTGGAAAGATTAGATTGTTTAAAACATATTTATTATTGCGAAATTGTATTATTAAAAATCGATCATTTTTTTTCAAACACGTTCCAACATTCAATTATCGATTTTTTTTCTCCAAATTTAGGTTCATGTTTTTTAAAAAAATCTCAAGAATACATAAAAATTTGTCGGACTATTTGTGATGCGAATTGCGAGCTGCACAATTCCCGCAATTCAACAACGACGATTCGGACACGCCAAGGGACTCAGCGGATTACACCTTAGTTAATGCGTGAAATAACTTGAAAAAATTACCAGAGATGTATGAAAATATGAATATTGTCGGAGTTGCGGAAATTTCCGTTTTATTTTCACAATTTAAAAAATCCAGAAAATCACCTAATTTTCGATCTCCTAAAGTGGTTGCCCGCCTTAAGGGAGTTTTCCAGTGTGAAATTTTCAAAAAATCGATTTTTTTTTGCTTTTTTTGCTTTTTTTCGAAGAAGCAGAAGGGATATTGTATGGACCTGGCATCGCTGATTGACCGTAAGTAAACGATTTACCTAAAATTTCCTCACTTGAAACTTTGAACGCGTTTTTCTCGAAACAGCATTTTTCAAAACGGTGTCCAACTTGGAGGGCAGAGTTTTAAAGCTATCGAGTTGAATTTTTTACACAATATTCTTAACGTCATTGTTTATCGTGCTATGGAAGCTTTTTTTTGACATCTTCCTATTTTTTTGTAAAAAAAACTGCCAAAAAAATGCTAAAATCGATACTTTTTGTTCAAACCGGCGCCATTTTTGCAAAAAAAAAAGCCTCCATAGCACGAAAGCCAATTATATACCGATCAATAATCTTTTTGTGTTTTTTGTTTCAGATCAAAATTGTGACCCCCAACGTGGACACCACATCCAAGTGCATTTTCTGCAACAATTGTTTCATCATTTTTATAGATATTAAGTAATAAATAAATCGATCTTTGAAAAATTGTTTTGTATTCTTCAATACCCAATTAATATACAAAAAAAACCAGACCGATTAGATTATTTTTTCTTTAAAAAAAAAATCGCGAAAAACAGCGATTTTTCGGGCTGTCACACTGGAAAGCTCCCTTAAAACACGTATTCGAGAAAATAAATGCAAAACAATCACGGCCATGCGCGGTATGAAAAGAATAGCACACGACACCAACGTCTATAAACGAGCTTCCTTTACAGTGCGATGTGCAGTCGACGAGATCACGTGATACCTTGGACTTGGTAATTTGATGATTTCATGATCATAGAAGCACAAATATATTCCATGATGAATAAAAGCGAAAATAATCATAGAAAAGTATGTTAGTGAACGAAATATACTTACTGCAAGCGTTCTGTGACTCTTGTTAATTTGTTTGTTTAATAGCAGAATAATAACACACGTTGGTTAATCAAGAAGACATTTCTCGTTTGTATCGACAGAAACGTGGATGAAATAAATTCGTGCCATTTCTTACTGCACGGAATACAGTTCATATTGATTATTCAAATGTTCTAGCTGCGTTTGTAGACATTGGTAGGTCGGGAGATTGACAGTCGACATTGTGGATTGTTGGTATCTTGTCAACCGTTGTTACTGACCTCCCTCTCGTTTTTGGGAGAGTTATCCGGCTGGTCCTCAGAATTCTTGTACGTGCTTTTCTTCTCGACTCGCGGTATTTCGTTTTCATATTGTTGCACGTAACTCGCCACGATTGAGAAACGCTTCGTCGGTATTGTCTTCTCAACGATAACCTCAGGCTCCGAAACTTTTATCGCTCTTGAAGTTTTAGTTTTACCAGAGGTATCTTTGGCCTTATTCACCTTCGATCTTTGAGGTGTGACTTTCGCTGTGACGCTTTCGACAGTGGTAGATTTCTTTAGACGCTCATTCGCATTGGAATCGTCAGTTTGCCAATTTTCTTGTCTTCCATTTGTTTCTTTTGGTTCATCAGTGACCTCTTCTTTGGCAGCTACTTCATTGCGTCTGCTAAGCTGAAGATCAAAATCGCTTTCTGTTTTTTCTATTGCACGATCTGTTATCAATACTTCTATGACGGACGGTTGTTCATCCTCGTCTGCGGATTCCGTTTCAGCACTTGCTTCTTCCTCTTCTTCCGCTGCCTCTCGTTCTTCAATTTCAGAGCCGCTATCGACACTCTCTTCGCCCGATAATTGTTCAGCTTCCGCACTCTTCGACCAGTCTTCGCTCACATCCGAATCATCATCATCACACGACTCTTCATTCTCTCCGCTGGATTTTTCAGATTCGCTGTCCGACATCACTGATTTGATGCCGTCCAGTGTTTTCTGCAACATCAACTCAGCATCCGTCATATCATCATCCGAGTCATCCACGTTTGATGATTGACCCGATACTTTTGAAATTTCAGACTTGTCGTTCTCATCCGATACGTCCGATTCGTCAGTCTCACGTGTCTTGTCGTTTTTCAAAATTTCTCCAACTTCCGAGTAAACGGAATCTTCCGAATCGTTTTGAAAGTCATCCTCAACTTCAGATTGATCTAGTAATGGAGATTCTTTATCGTTGACACGTTCACGGACTTTCTCGGATTCCAGTGGCTTTTCGGAGATTTCAGAATTATCCGAAGAGATGGAATCGTCAATGGAAGCCATCAAAGGCGTTGTAGCAGGATTCACCCCTTTTTGCACCTCATCGATCTTCTGATTCTCGAAATTGCCAGGAGCAATGTCGTGGTCCACATTGCTAGCATCAAGCAACCGTTCGTCATCAATATCTACCCCTAGAGTCTGAACTTTCTCGACGCCATTGACGTTTTCGTGGATGATTATCTGACGTACCGCAAGCGGTGCCGAGACTGGTATTTTCGGCTGGGGAATGAACTTTGCCGTCTGAATGATTGATGTCATCGACTTGGATGGCTTGGAAGACCTAACGTCGATGCTTTTCTTATTAGGAACCGTTACATTTTGCGTTGCGACACGAGGTGCGCCCTTGAAGATTGGAATTCTCGAAGGCGCTGCGTTTTTCCGTGACAACTCAATGGGCATTACCATCTTCATTGATCTATTGGACGACTGTGCAATCTTAACAGCCAAAGACTCTTTATCCTTCGCTATCTTTGTGGGAATATTTGTCGTCCTCTTCTGATGAGTTGGCGCAACTTTTAGTTTCATCGTGCTTGAATCTACGGGTTTGATGTTTGCCACAAGAGTTTCTGCTTTATTCGTAATTGACGATCTATTGATGTCTGTCTTAATTGCTTCGTTCAGCTTCTTGCCGGTCTTCAAGCTTTCCGGCCTTTCGGGGTTCCTTGGCGACATCAATTTTGATCCAAGGGACTTATGTTCTTTGTGAGTCTCATCCGAACCGGAGGAATTATTGGCAACTTGCTCAGCCACTTCTTTGGCTTTTGTTATCGTTGTATTTTTCGGTACACTGCCAAACATCGCGGCCACTTTTCTCGAGGCTGGCGTTGACTTTTTAATTGACGATCTCACAGGGACTCTCTTAACGACGGATCTCTTGATTGGTGATCGCGGTCTAGTTCGCGCCTGATGGACTGATTTCGAACTAACATTGGCGCGAGCTTGTTCTATTTTTAATTTCTTAGATGGCAATTGATGTTCGACAATTTTGTTGAGTTTGCGAGGAGAATTGAGTGGTTGGCCAACCGCAGGTGATTTGGGAACATCAATCAGCACCTGACTTTGCTTGTTTGGAACATCAACTTCAACTTCTCGGGGCTTTTCGGTGGAAGGAGGGCAATCGTTAACTGCTATGGCTGGAGAACCGGTAACTTTGAATTCAAAAGTATGAGCAAGACTAGTAGTATTGAATAGAGGACTCGATTCCTTCCTATTTTCCGGCAAACAGATTTCAATATCTAAGGGAGTTTCTTTAGGATCGGGGCTTGAAAGCAACAGATGTTGGGTTTCTGGTACAACTTGTTGATCGTTAGGACCGATTATCAGGGATTCGCTGTCCACAGGCGGATTTACAATCTTCACAAATTGACTGATCGCGTCAATATTAAAACCAATTTCACACTGACTATGGACAGGGACTACAGGGATAATTGTTTGGCTCAGAGACTCTACTTTGATCTCAGAAACAGATGGCTGGATATAGATCTCGCTACGTTTCGTCATAGTTGGCGCGACGGTCGTTCCGTTTGTCTGTAAGAAAATTGATGATACCTTTGGCCTCGTTGTAACAACGCAATAGGGATGATTATTACGAACGGGAGTTTCATCGATCATCGTTGAAATCTCAAGTGTCTCCGAGGTGTTCCGTGCCTCGGCTGACTCGACTAGTTTATCAGATGATCGATGGTTAGGCGAAACAGCATCGTTAGGGGTCAACAAAACACTGTCATTCGTGACAGAAGATGACAAAGCTTCGATAATCGGTAAAATGACCACGGGAGAAGCTGAAGGATCGATTAAATCGTTCACCAAACGAATCTCACGACTATTCTCATTATCCAGAGAAGTCTCTGGGGCCTTCGAGTGCGGATAAGCTTCGGTGATCGAAGAATCGATCGTGATAGGAATTTCAACATTCGGCGCAGCATTATTCGTAAAAATTTCAATATTGTTCAACTTGCTCAGAGGAACATCGGATACTTCATATTTTCCGAGGCTCGACGGCGTTTCGGGAATTTGATGTTGCACGTTCAACGGTGCGTTCGGTTTCAGGGACGTTATGCTAGCTTTGGACAATGGTAGTCTAGCTATCATGCTTGTCAATTTATTTTTCAGAGATCTCAAGTTCAAGCGGGATTGCGGGGCTTCCGGGAGTGGAGTCTTTTCCAACAAGGGGTGACTACTATCTCTAACATCTACACGCAGCTCAGGGGTCGTTATAGTGGGTATCAGCGGAATTTCCTTCTTCGCAAACTCATCAGGGATGCGAATAATGATTTCATCGTGCGATCCAGAAGTTTCAAGCTCCACTTCTCTCGTGTCTCTCGTGGCTGAATTTATTTCAGTCTCACGAACGTTATCCGCGGTCATGACGTTAGTACTGCCAGTTTGTTCAGACACGATTTTACGTACCGTAGCATCGTTCACCATCCGTTCGTTCTCTTCCAAGCTTGTCTTCTTCGCATTTTCAAAAATGACTTCGTGCTCGATCGAACTAGGTACATTGGTTGCCGATTTCATCGACGGATCGTTTAGTATGAAATTACTCTCGGGAATTGGCTTATTTTCTTTTGAAGTCTCCGAAAGATCGGACAGTGTCGTGACGCGAGATTCGTCCAGTTTTTGGTTCGCAATATCGTCTTTGGCAGATTCGAGCTTATTTGATTCTACAGATTTCTTCGGTGACATTCCTTGCAACGCCATGGTCAGAGGCCGAATAAGCTGCTCTGGAAGTCCCTTGACTGCTGACAATAGTTGTTCAACGTCAACTTGATTCGTAACGGTTCTTTCCGCATCATCGATCGGTCGAATCGGGGCGGTATCAATTTGTGGTTCATCGAACTTCTGCTCGGAAACCTTCACTGTTTTCTCGTCCTCGGTATCTGAAGTCTCTTTTCTCGCGTTATTTTGGACTTCTACCGCCTGCGAGTTTTTTTCCGTCAAGGACAATTCGGATTGAGGCACAAGATCAGGCGTGGTGGTTATCTCTTTAGCGTAGATGACGTCCTGCTGCTCCAGTATTTCATTTCTAGCCGGAGGACTTTTCTCTTTATTCTTGGGGATCTTGTCTGTGTCGTAACTGTCGAATGAACCGTTCGGATTATTACCGACTATACCCCTCGTCGCATCATCCTTCACTGAGTGTCCCGATCCCTCGCTCGGAGTCGAATGCTGTTGAAAGCTGGCCTGCAACGCCACCAAATTTGGAACTACGGGAGACATTACCTGCTTCTTTGCTTCCTTATCCGATCCATCCGGTACCCGGTCCCCCATTTCCGTTAATAAACCACCGATCGCAACAGCTGCATCTGCAATTAATCAAATTGCGCAAACTTTGACGATCTAAGAGTCCGCAGATTCTCAAATTGAAAAGACTGGCGTAGTGATGTATATTGGGCATCAATGATGTTCGACTACTAGCTAACGAGCACCATCACAAATAATCATACGTGGGAATGTTTATGTAAATTTTGATTTGATGTAAATCTGCAATGAATCAAAATGCGAAAACGTTGACGTCCGATTCGTCAGCAGATTCTCAAATTGAAAAGACTGGCGAAGTGATGTCTATTGCGCATCAATGATGTTCGACTACTAGCTAACGAGCACCGTCACAAATAATCATACGTTGGAATGTTTATGTAAATTTTGATGTGATGTAAATCTGCAATTAATCAAATTGCGAAAATGTTGACATCCGATTCGTCAGCAGATTCTCAAATTGAAAAGACTGGCGAAGGGATGTCTATTGGGCATCAATGATGTTCGACTACTAGCTAACAAGCACCATCAGAAATATTTATACGTGGGAATGGTTATGTAAATTTTGATTTGATGTAAATCTGCAATTAATCAAACTGCGCAAACTTTGACGTCCGATTCGTCCGCATATTTTCAAATTGAAAAGGTGGCGAAGTGATGTCTATTGGACATCAATGATGTTCGACTACTAGCTAACGAGCACCATCACAAATATTTATACGTGGGAGTATTTATGTAAACTTTGATTTGATGTGAATCTGCAATTAATCAAATTGCGCAACTGTTGCCGTGAAATTCGTCCGTAGATTCTCAAATTGAAAAGGCTGGTGAAGTGATGTCTATTGCGCATCAATGATGTTCGACTATTAGCTAACGAGCACCACCGAATAAATATTCATACGTGGAAATGTTTATGTAAATGTTGATTTGATGTAAATTTGCAAATAATCAAATAGCGCAAACGTTAACATCCAATTCGTCCGCATATTCTCAAATTGAAAAGGCTGGCGAAGGGATGTCTATTGGGCATCAATGATATTAGACTACTAGCTAACGAGCACCATCACATGAATATTCATACATGGGGATGTTTATGTAAATTTTGATTTGATGTAAATCTGCAATTAATTATATTGCAGTCTGATAGGTTAGACAATATTTTTCCCAATAACAGTTGTTACCTCACCCTAAATACACATACCCACGCGAGGTGCAGCTTCCTCATTCTCCACCCCCGAAGGCGGACCCCAAATCCTCATCAAAAACGGTTTCAGCTGATTCTTCTGGAGTTCCAACAACGCGGCATCCTCGTTGCCCGCATTTTCGTTAAGAGCTTTGACGACTTCTATCATCGTAAAGTTACCTCTCGTCATTATATCTGCGCACTGGGGACGACGACGAGACAAATAATCGTTGTAGCGTGGACGGTTTCTTCGAATGATTGTATTCATTCGTCAGTGATATTTGGTAAAACGAATACGTACTTTTCTCTGCCTCTGCTGAATGGCTCGAGCCACAGCGGACCACACATCACCTTTGGAGAGTCTCAGGCTTTCCTTGGCTTCTCCAGGGCTGAGAACGCCCACGTCGTCAGCGCTATCGGGCACCTCTTTGCCCCTGGTCGTAACCAAAACCTGTACGGTCTCGATTAGATGGGGCCACTGCCTGTTCAGCCAATCCACAGGATCCGTTGCACCCTGTGCCAGGGCGACCTGAATGTCGTCAGCGGAAAAACCGTATTTTTCAGCGTCCCGCAGCAACTCGACGAGTTCGAGACCCTGACGGGTCATAGTCGAGACACTCGGCTGCAGAATGGCGGACGTTGGTGTGTCCGAAATGTATCTGTGCTGGCTTGGCTCCTGGAACGAGAGATTTCCAGCTAAGTCAATTAGAGAGAAATAGGTGAAAAGAGAATTCACAAGGGGAGGACGCCAATCGGGGCCCACCGATTTCGCCTGAACTGCGTGGGTAGAAGGAGGTGGTTTCCCACTCAACGTTCCTAAAAATGTTCGTCTATGTTGGCCATAGGAAAGGGTGGCCAGTAGGAACGCTCTCTAAAGCTTTCCGAATAGAGCTTGAAGGATATTTTTTCAACCATTTCCAAGTAAGCGTCGTAGCGCAGTAGTCAGGCGCATACCGGTCCAAGTCAGCGGCGTAGCGCAGTGGTCAAGCGCATTGCCGGTCCAATTCAGCGGCGTAGCGCAGTGGTCAAGCGCATTGCCGGTCCAAGTCAGCGGCTTAGCCTAGTGGTCAAGCGCATTGCCGGTCCAAGTCAGCGGCTTAGCGTAGTGGTCACACGCATTGCCGGTTCAAGTCAGCGGCGTAGCGCAGTAGTCAAGCGCATTGCCGGACCAAGTCAGTGACGTAGCGCATTGCCTGCCCAAGTTAGCGGCGTAGCGCAGTAGTCATACGCATTGCCGGTCCGAGTCAGCGGCGTAGCGCAGTGCTCAAGCGCATTACCCCGCTGACTTGGGTTCGACTCTTTCTGCTACCGTTTTTTTAAATCTTTTTTTTATTTCTCGCAATGTTTAACTATTTATTGCAGAATTTGAATATATTCAAGCAGTTAATTTATATAATTGGGTGCAGTTTTGAATGAAAATAAAAATTTCGAACATTCTTGCAATTAATTATGCACCCTGCTTTTTATTAATTATCAGGAATAATTTTACAATTTTTAGGTAGGGCGAGGATATTACGTCAACAGTATGATTCTATTGAAGAACAGTTGAAATCGCAAACCACGTTTCACAGAGAATACAATTCGAAAATGTGTCATTTAAAACAATTCCTCAATTCGATTTTGAGATGAAATTGATAATTATATAAATTAACTGCTTGAATATATTTAAATGCTGCAATAAATAGATGAACATAGCGAACAATTGGAAAAAAAATTAACGGTAGCAGCGAGAATCGATCCCAAGCCAGCACAGGGAATGTGCTTGACCACTGCGTTACGCCGCTGACTTGGAAATGCTTGAAAAACATCCCTCAAGCTCTACTCGGAATTCTTTGGAGAGCGTTTTACCCTTTCCTATGGCCCACCTAGGCGAAATATTTTAAGAACGTTAAGGGGGGACCCACCTCCTTCGACTTACGCAGTGTGGGCAAAATCGGCGGGTCCTGGTTGGCGTCCTCCGCTTTCACATCTATCAGGTAAAATCGTGAACCTTGTAATCATTTTATGAATTGTGTTAAGGCGGGAAACCAGTTTGGATTACACAAAAAATCGATTTTTTTCTTATTCCATAAATTGTTAGTAATACTATTCAAGAATATGTTCCCAAAGTAGTATAAATAATTCATTACTGCCTCGAATTTTTTGCTTTCGACAATTTTTTTTTTATCAAACGCGTTTTTCTCGAAACGACTTTTTTCAATTTGTGTACACTCTAGCTCCAAAAGTTTCTAACCTACAATTTGATTAAGTGATATTTTCTTCACATAATTACGCTCTATATGAACTTAAATTTGGGGTAATATTGTTTAAAGTATATTTTTTTTCAGCAAGGTTATAAAACAATTGAAAAATTGGGTTTACAAATAAAGCACGGTAAAAAGCCCTTTATTCACTAAATTCCGTTGTAATGCTGCCGGACAACGAGCAAATTCGTAAATAAATCATTAATCCTTTTCTGACACACTTTCATTTAGCCACGATTTTGACATCTGCCATTAAAATTTTTTTGGTCGATTTATATTTTGAAAAAATCCGGGATACACTTTAGACATCCCTCAATATGTCTGCAAAATCGAAGTTCGAAAAGTATAAAATTAAATTGTTGTAAAAAATTATCGAAAAGTCACTTTTGGCAAAGTGAGTATTTTATTTCAAATTCGTTCGGGTCAAAATGAGCCAGTGTGACAAAGTAGGGAAAAAGAGGCAACCGAAATTTCGTAATCTAGACTGCTGATGAGGAATTATTTGATTAGCACAGATGATCAGAGTCCAGGGTAAGCGATGATAAATAAAATATGGCAGCTTCTGCTTCGCCATGAAACTCGTCGATGTTGCTTCGCAAGCCTGCGAAGTAATTTTAAAAAAATCGCATGCTTTCACATCGCCCCGGAGATTTATTTTTCTCCTCAATCCCCAAAGTCGAAGACTCATTGAGAAGGTGTGCTAGCTTATTAAAATAATCGCGTAATTCCAATAATTGATCATTATCAGAATTAAACCTATTTGATATACAGATGCGTTCACACCGAGGCTACGTAAATATAAAATACTGTTCAACAAGCGTTAGATATGTACGACATAATTAAGGCACGACGATGAAGCGCACGAAGGGAATATCCAACGAGAAAAACGATTGGGAATGGGGGCAAAAAAACAAATTGTCAGGTAATTCAGGACGATGGTTATCGGAGGCACAAGTGACATTCTTTTTCACTTTAATTTACCCTAGAATGATAATAGAGCTGCGACGTTGAATCGACGGAGCTTCTTCTCGTGCAATGAGACGAGTTCGATTGCACGAGATAATGATGTGGATGTTGTTGTTGCAGTTGCTGGTGCGGCATTTGCCTAGGATAGAGATCCGGACTGTTCAGGAATCTGCTTCCTTCCTGAAAGAAAAAGAAACACTCTCGTTCGAGACTTCAATACTTGTTTACAAAAGCTTTGGATCAAAAGAAAAACGCACATTTTCTACCTCAGAATCGCTGTAGTCACGATTGAGAGATAGATTTGATCTCTTCGTGTTTCTGTTTGACTTTAGTGGCGATACGTCGTACGTCTGAAAAGAAAATAACAAGTTTTGCCTCGTTAAGGGGCGCGATCTTTTTGGCCTTTTTCGACAGTTTATACTTTCACGAATATCATTATCATTTATATAATTTCTATCAATATCATTTTATCTTGCAAAAATCGGTAGTTAAATCTTCAAACGCGTTTTTCTCGAAATCGTTAATCTTATCCGATTAACTTGAAATTTGAACTGAGTAGTCTTGAAAATATTTACTCTACAATGACGTCGGATATTTTTGATTGGATGGAAATTGACGATTTGGAATTGAAAAAAACGACCATTTTATAGGCAACCAAACAGACGTCATTGTATAGGAAATACCTTCCAATTTAACGACATTTTTTCCTTTTCCAGTTTCAACTACTCAATCGGCCGGAATCATGTCAGCAGTGGGGGAACTTGTTTTTGCGCCTCCGAAAGCAGCGCATAAGTCGCTTGAATCTCAATATTTTTCTATGAAAGAATTATGTAATATAGGTCAAATATAGCCAAATATATTCTTAATTTTCCGAAACATTTAATTGAGTACTTGTCTTCCAAAAAATTCCCGAAAATCGCCCAAATTTTCAGCGTTCACACTGGTATAGCTCCTTAAGGGCGGGGTAAAGTATTAAATTTTTTTTTTTCATTTTTGTTTAATTTTTTAAATGAATGCATAATATATCAAGAATATTGTGTTAAAATTTCAAGTCGATCGGAGTAAAATTGACGAAGTTATGAGTATTTGAGCGTCTATTGCTCCATGCTGTTCTCTTCTCTTCTGCGTTTTTCAAACCGTTTTTCTGAGACTTGTCATATTTGAAGTCCGTGTGCACGATAACTCAAAATCTACTGGACCAATCGCGTTGAAATTTTGCACAGTACTTCTTCACATAATTCACCAGGTATTGTCGAGAGCTTTTTTGTTCTTTTTTTTAATAATTACTAATTTTTTAACAACAAATTAGCCGATTTTTTTAGCGAAAATCGGGTTTTTGGCTCCCAAGTGCTACGAAAAATCGAAAAATCGAAAAAAAAATCCTCCCGTCATTACCTCGAGAAACATCTCCTTTAACAAATGCATTTTGATTTTTTTGTTTCAAATGATTCTGTTGCGAGTTATGGTGCACATCGCAAACCAACTTTTTTTCGAGGCGCCTCCGGGGCTTAATTTTTACTTGCTCAATTTTAAATATTTTGCAATGCAAATTTAGGAGAATGTTGTTCAAATGTTACTTTATTATATGTAAATTTTTCAATAAACGAACACTATTCGTTACGCCAAAAAAAAATCTTAAAAACATGCCTTTTTTTCGCCGAATTAACTTTACCCCGCCGTTAATGGCTATAGCGCATATCATACGATTTTCGATATATGCAAAAATATCAAAATGCCGGGCATTTTTCGAAAAAAAACAAACAAACAAAAACGTGTTTTTTCACCGTTTTTGGCACAAAAATAGTAAATATATTTTTAAAAATGTAATCCTTGATATGCACTATAGCTATAGTTGTAAAGAATATGTGATTAAAATTTCATAAGGATCGGTTCAGTAGTTTCGAAGATTTTATCAACAAGCCGTCGAAAAAAGTTGTTTCGAGAAAAACGCGTTTAAAGTTTGTTGGATTACATAAATACATCAAAACATTTTTTTAATGCATTTCGAAAGTGTATTTATCAAGTGTAGCAACTTTTATATAAATATCTATAAAATAAACCTATCAAAAAAATCATGAAAATATTGGGTTGGTACAAAAATCTTGCAACACTTTTTTTTCAATTAAAATATTTTTCCTAATAATGAAGATCGAGAACATTCGAGAATAGGAAATACAAGAATGGTCTAGAACCTTCCATGCCGCAGGATATATAAGCGAGTCGGATGTTCCGCGGAGTCAGTATGAACAAAGATGGATCAACGTGCACTTCGAGCAATCGCATATTACGAATTCTTGCAAGGGCATTCTGTAAGAGCTGCAGCCCGTAATATGTGCAGTGCGTTCAAGGCTAATGTAGTTAATTATTCAACGATCTCCCGATGGTATCAGCGTTTTCATTCTGGCGATACATATTTTGAAGACAAACCTAGGTCCGGCAGGGAATCGATTGTGGACGATGAAGAACAGCGAGCACTTATAAAGGCAAAGCCTAATATGTCGTCACGAGAATTAGCCAACAAACTCAACTGCAGTCATCCTACTATCCTTCGACATTTACAAGAGATGGGATATAGGAAAGTTTATTCGTCTTGGATACCGCACAATCTCAGCGAATCAAACAAAGGAACACGCATGTCCATCTGTCTTTCACTCTTGCATCGTCCGCAAAGAAAGGATTTTCTTCAAGAAATAGTCACTGGGGATGAAAGCTGAGTGTTGTATGTTAATCACACGCGCAAGCGTCAGTGGCTATCGAAAGGGGAAAAACCAGAACCGACCCCTAAACAGCCCCGTGAAATGAAGAAAGTTTTACTCTGTTGTTGGTGGGATTCTGAGGGCATGCTCTATTACGAATTTCTGCCAACCAACACCACAATACAGGCAGAGATTTATTCTGCACAACTGCAAAAGGTGGCTAAAATTATGAAACGGAAAAGGCGTAAACGTCTTCACGTTCGGCTTCTCCATGACAATGCTCGACCCCACGTCGCTAAGATGACACAAGAAACTATTTCGCAGCTAGGATGGGAAGTTCTACCACACCCACCGTATTCACCAGACTTAGCACCTACCGACTATCACCTGCTTCGAGCTTTGAAGAACTATTTACGGGATAAAAAATTTGATGATCTGTCAGATCTCAAAAATACATTGGACGACTTTCTTAATTCACGATCAAAAGAATTCTGGTCTGCGAGCGTGCAAAGTCTACCAGAGCGTTGGGCGAGAGTTGTAGATGCGGAGGGAGCCTACGTTACTGAATAATCGTTTATTGTTAAAATAAAATATTTTTCTTTTTTACTCGTGTTGTGTGTTGCAAGATTTTTGTACCAACCCAATAGACTTTTTAGCGTCTAAAGGGGGAAAACCCCTTAAAATGTTCTTAAAAAAAATATTAGTACTATAAATACAGCGATATTTTTTTAAGAAAGAAAAGTTTACAATAGAACATTTTTTACAAGCAATTAGAGCATAATGTATATTATTATGTCGTTGTATTTTGGTTTTGGATGTCTATTGGAAGGGAATGGACAAATTTTCATTATATCGAGGTTCTTTATATCGATTGGGGTAGAATATCCATAAGTCGAATTTCCATAACCGAATATCCATAGGTACGAATATCCATAAGTGCCATTATCCATAAATAAATATCCATGAGTGAATATCCATAAGTGAGTATAGAGTAGAAATGAGTGCCACAAATGGCGGAAGGTAGAGGAAAAGTGAGTATAGAGAGAACCCAAACAAACTCACTTGTCTCTACCTCCCACCATTTCTGGCACAAATTTCTACTCGATACTCACCCATTAGTACAGTCGTGCTGGCGCTGAAAAAGCCTGGAATCGGAGAAAATTGGAAGACGGCTAGTTTTTTGACAGGTGTTTTTGTAGGTGCCGCTGGTGCTAAATCCAAGTTTGCCTAAAAATCGGGGTGCAGGGTTCTTTTTTAGGGGATGAAAGGATATGGGGGTGGATTAATGCCAAACTACAATCCCTACGAGGTCGGCGCCGTGAGACGAAATGTTCAGAAAAATCCGGGTTTTGTCCACAGCGCCGAAGTTGTAGAAGATCATTTTGGGGGTGAAAAAGTGCGGTGAAATTTTGAAAAATCAATTTTAATTCAATAACTCTTTTAAAAAAAATCGTACACTTTTTGTTCAAATGGGAACGTTGTAGCCCTTGAAAAGACGCGTCGATCGAGTATTCGATCATCACTCTCCGATAATATCTTCACCCCCAAAAAAATGGTTAAAAAACCAAAAGAAAAATGGTTTATTGAATAACTCAAAAACAATCGGTTTTTCGGGTATGGTTCAAACGTACGAAATGTAGAGAATAATTTTCTCCATATTTTCGTTGCTATGGACCACCCTTGAATTTTGATTTTCCAACCCCTCTCGGGGGTTGAACATTCAAAACGAAATTCTGGGAAAACTATTGACCGCACGAATTCGCCGCCGTGGAAGAATTTGTAGCTTGAACCCTCAGCTACATTTTTGTCCAAAGCGCCAAACTCGTATCTCTTTAGTTTCGGTCAATAGTTTTCCCAGAATTTTATTTTGAATTTTCAACCCCTGACAGGGGTTCGAAAAAGCAAAATTCAAGGGTTGTCCATAGGAACGAAAATATAGAGAAAATTATTCTCTACATTTCGTACATTTGAACCATCCCCGAAAAATCGATTGTTTTTGAGTTATTCAATAAACAATTTTTTTGTTAATTCTTCAACAATTCTTTTGGGGGTGAAGATATTATTGGAGAGGGTTGATCGAATACTCGATCGACGCGTCTTTTCAAGGGCTACAACGTTTCCATTTGAACAAACATTGTATGAATTTGTCCTAAAGAGTTATCGAATGAAAACTGATTTTTCAAAATTTCACCCCACTTTTTCACCCCCAAAATGAACTTCCACGACTTCGGCGCTATGGACAAAAATAAAACCTGGATTTTTCTGAACATTTTGTCTCCCGGCGCCGACCTCGTGGGGATTGTATTTTCGAATTAATCCACCCCCAACCCCTAAAAAAACCCTACACCCCTATTTTTAGGCAAACTTAGTTTTATCACCCGTGGCACCTACAAAATCACCTGTCAAAAAACTAGCCTTCTAATTTTTTCCGATTCCAATATCCAGCACGACTGTACTACATGGATATTCGACTTATGGATATTCGACAACAGCGTTTCGATGTTCGACTCTAACAGTAAAAAGTTATGCAGAAACTTCCGATTCCTAGTTTTTTGAGATTTTTCATCTTCTCAAAAGACAAGATTTCCAAAATAAAAGACAAAAAGTCAAAAGTTTTCAAACTAAAAACGTTTTTTTACACACAAACATCGTGAAAAAGCAGCCGGACATTTTGTTGTCCAAAATGAACATTCACAACCATCATCCGTTTAAATTCGATTTCGAATACCGAGACTGTTTTTTTTTCACTCCAACTCAACGAAACCCAATCAAGAGTGGCTAACCTGCGTCGAGATACTTTGGGGTGGTGGTGAAGTTCCCCTTTCGATGGAAATGGCACCGGGAGCGGTGACCGTACCATCCCCCGAGGCTTTTATCTCTTTTGCAACCGGAAGTGGCTCATTGGAGGCCATGGGAGGTTTCGCCGTATCGTTGATCGACGAAACGATTTCTCTGATCGGCGAGGTTGACGTCGACATGGTCTTAGTGTCGTTTTTTCTCGACGACACGATAAAGCTCGACGGTGAATCGATAATTCTCGTTGTCATCGCGTTCGAAGTGTTTTTCTCATCGGAATGAAAATTCTCTCCGGCTTCCGAGTGCTCGACATCGACGTCGAGTTCCTCTGCAAATCGGGAATAACTCGTGACGATGCAAATCGCGGCCCGAGAGTGCAAAAGAAAAAAAAAGCATTGCGTGGGTGCGAAACGATGCAACGAGACTCGAATGAATAATAATGAGCGACGTTTCGATTAAACTCTCGATAATTCATCATCGTTCTGCAATAATCATCATACCGATTTTTCAGCTTTGACACATGTCTCTTTATTATTCATTCAACGTACATTGCGACAGGACAACAAAAATCTCTTCGATGTTTGTGTAGATTATATTAAAATTATGTATGTAGATGTGTTTATCATATACGTGTGTGTGTATATTTTTTTTTGCTTAATTACACTGTCGACGAAAATTGGGAGATTCGCTGCACGATGAACATTGGGCGAATGAAGTTAAAAAAAATGCGGGCCTTTGGGGTGGAATTGGAGGGATCGTGATTTACGAAAATTGAACAGCATTTACTCGCACTGTGTTGTCGTTTCTCCTCGTGACGGAATCGCGTAATTTTCTTCTGTATATTTTTCCAATCAGTGCGAAAAATAATTTTCGCGAATGTACCAGAATTGTTTCTTTCCTTGTGTGGAACGCCGAATATGGAATTGTCTCGACGAAAGAACAATAACGCAGGTCGACAAGATTTTTTTTCTTATTTTGTATTCTGATAAAACAATTTTGATTCGACTTTTGAATTTTTAAATAAAAATTTTGATTTGACTTTTTGAATTTGAAATAAATTTTTATTTGAAATTTTGATTCTCTTTGCAATAATCGAGTAATTTTCTCCTGTTTATTTTTTTAATCAGTGCGACAAATAATTTTTACGAATGTACCAGAATTGTTTCTTTCCTTATGTGGAACGCTGAATATGGAATTGTCTCGACGAAAGAACAATAACGCCCGTCAACAACATTTTTTTTCCTTATTTTGTATGCTGATAAATGAATTTTGATTTGACTTTTGAATTTTTAAATGAAAACTTTGATTTGACCTTTGAAATTCAAATAAAAATTTTGATCTGACTTTTTGAATTTGAAATAAATTTTGATTTGAAATTTTGATTCCCTTTGCAATAATCAAGTAATTTTCTCCTGTTTATTTTTTTCATCAGTGAAAAAAATAATTTTCACGAATTACCCGAATTGTTTCTTTCCTTATGTGGAGCGCTGAATATGGAATTGTCTCGACGAAAGAACAATAACGCAGGTGAACAACATTTTTTTTCTTATTTTGTATGCTGATAAATAAATTTTGATTTGACTTGTGAAATTTTAAATGAAAAATTTTATTTGACCTTTGAAATTCAAATAAAAATTGTGATCTAACTTTGTGAATTTGAAATAAATTTTGATTTGAAATTTTGATTTCCTTTAGAATAATCGAGTAATTTTCTCCTTTATGTTTGTTTAATCAGTGAGAAAAATAATTTTCACGAATTACCAGAATTGTTTCTTTCCTTATGTGGAACGCTGAATATGGAACTGTCTCGACGAAAGAACAGTAACGCACGTCAACAACATTTTTTTTCTTATTTTGTATGCTGATAAATAAATTTTGATTTGACTTGTGAAATTTTAAATGAAAAATTTTATTTGACCTTTGACATTCAAATAAAAATTGTGATCTAACTTTGTGAATTTGAAATAAATTTTTATTTGAAATTTTGATTCCCTTTGCAATAATCGAATAATTTTCCTGTTAATTTTTTTCATCAGTGAAAAAAATAATTTTCACGAATGCACCAGAATTTTTCTTTTTTTTTTGTTGAACGCTGAATATGGAATTGTCTCGAGAAAAGATCAATAACACTGGCCAACAAAAAAAATGAATTTTGTATTTTAATAAATGAATTTTCATTCTGTACATCGAATAATAACCAAAATCTTCGTCTGCTACATACAAAGTTTGCTTTTGTCTTTTTTACGTTGATAAATGAGCATTGAAATTTTTGGTTGATAGTTCGAGCAGCAGATGGCAGCACGTTTGAATAGCAAAAGCAAACTCTATCTGGTGAAACTATTTTTTTATCTGATTAGTTACGTGAAAAAAATCAAAATTTGACATCGAGAAGCCAGACTCAAAATTTGTGTCAACCGGTATAATCAATATGGCTTTGACTTCCATGGAATAAGTTACTTCGACTCCATTGAATAAGTGTAAAAAATGTACAAACTACCAACAAATTTTTATTTTCTCCCTAATAGTGAAAAAATAGTGACTTGGTAATATCCATCGATAGAAACGTGTTTTTTTTTGTTTGAATCGCGATGTATACAAGAAGAAAAAATTCATGAAGGAGGAGACGTGAGAAAAATGATCACGAGAGTAAGTCGTTGCACTTTTTGGTTGTTTCAACGTAGTGCTCGTGCTACGAGAGTGTGAAAAAAAATGTCCTCTTAAAGATCATTACAATGTAAAATTGTCAAAAAATAGTTTTTTTGCATAATCCGATAGTATTGACGATTATAAACATGCTGTTCAATTTTTGGGGGCGAAATTCGAATAATTTTGGTCACTACGGCCCTTTTTAGAGAAAGTGATCCGAGCAGTGGCGTGACACCTGGCTCGGACAACCAACTTTAAGGAGTCTTCTCACTTTAGACGCTAAAAAAGGCTATTTTTATCAATTTTTTGACATGTTTATATTATAGATATGGATACAAAAGTTGTTACACTTAATAAATAAACTTTCGAAATACATTTAAAAAATGTTTTTTGACTATTTATGTAACCCAAACAAACTTTCAACGCGTTTTTCTCGAAACAACGTTTTTCCGACAGTTTCATAAAATCTTCGAAACTACTGAACCGATTCTTATGAAAATTTAACCACATATTCTTTACAACTATAACTATCAAGGATTTTTAGAAATTTTGATGTTTACTATTTTTTTGCCAAAAACGGTGAAAAAAGCACGTTTTTTTTGTTTTTTCGAAAAATGTCCGCCATTTTGTTGTTTTTGCATATATCAAAAATCGTATCATATGCGCTATAGCCATTAACATAATACTGAATCTAAAACCGTTTGATCTTTTTGTTTCTGATGATCCATCTCCGAGTTTTCATCAACAGCGCAGACCTACAATTTTTTTAGGACATTTTTTAACTACCATTTTCGTCTGTAAATAGTGACTTGAATAAATGATTTTTTTTACATATTTCGAAAGTGTATTTATTGAGTGTAACAACTTTTATATCAATATCTATAATATACACCTACCAAACATTCATGAAAATAGCCTTTTTTTAGCGTTTAAAGTGAGAAGACCCCTTAAGGGGTTAGGCCACTCTAGAGGCCGAAAAAATAGGCTTTTTGGGGATTTTTTTTCTCAGAAAAACTACAAAATAGATCGAGATTACAAAAAAGGGTGTTTATCATACATATCAGTGACTGTAGACAATAATTTTTTTGAAGCCATCAATTTCAAAATTCATATTAAAACTTGGCATATTTTTGGAAAGTAAAAAATTTGCCTAAACAATCGTCAGATAATTGTTTATAACAAATGAACTATGTAATATAAAAAAAATCCTACGTACTTCCATGGACAATGTATTTTTCAAGATATATTCAACATGTCAAGTGATTCGGTTGAAAATTGTCTGAGTTATGTTTCCGGCCAACTTAAAAAATGCAGTTTTGAGATAAACGCTGCACAGCCGCCATTTTGAAATTAATACCCGAGTAAAAATGAATATATATAATCATATATAATTGTATACAAAAATTGGCCCGATAGAATTGTATACAATTGTATATGATCAATTAATATACAATTATATATGATTATATATATATATATATATATATATATATATATATATAATCATATATAAGTGTATATTAATTGATCATATACAATTGTATACAATTCTATCGGGCCAATTTTTGTATACAATTATATATGATTATATATATATTCATTTTTACTCGGATAGCTTCAAAAAAATTATTGTATACAGTGACTGATATGTATGATAAACACCCTTTTTTGTAATCCCGATTTATTTTGTAGTTTTTCTGACAAAAATCTCCAAAAAGCCTATTTTTTCGGCCTCTAGAGTGGCCCAAGGCCTTAAACGCGTTTTTCTCGAAATGTCGTTTTTCAAAACGGTGTACACTCTCAGAGGAAGAGTTGTCAAGTTATCCGTCTCAAATTTTGACACCACGGTCTTCACGCCATTCTTTATCTTGCTATGGAAGCTTTTTTCAACTTCATATTTTTTTCCAAAAACTGTCGAAAAAATTGGTTAAATTCGATACTTTTTTTCAGACCACCGCAATATGGTCAATTTTGATTTTTTTAAAACCTCCATAGCAAGATCATCATACTGATTAATAATCTTTTTACAAATTTTGTTTTTTTCGAAGACATGTTCAACCGTTAGAAAAAATTCAAAAAAAATTAACCAAACGTTCGAAAATTTATTTTTCTTTCTTAATGAGTGCTTTGATTTGACATAAGAAAAATCAGACTGACTATCGTATTTTAACCATGGAAGAAAAAAAATCTCATCATCATCTGCGATGATCCCTTGACAGATGCTAAGACATAGGGACAGTCGAACGTTGATCTTTTGGTTACACATAAAAGAATTGTCTATGCGGACACATTCGCATAGTACAAAGTGTTCTCCCGAGTGACGATCGTACAACTTCGCGCTCTACTACCTCCAACTACCCTCCGTTCTAATTTAATATTTTTGTAATTGTATTTCGGAAACATAATTTTGATTTTGTACTAGATTGGACATTTTGTAGATTTTCGCCCATGTACGTCATTCCAAAAAAGGACTTTCATTTCATCAGCCGCTGCGCCGCCATTTTTTTTTTAAATAATTAAAAAAAACATTTCTTGTCCTTCAAGACTTACATGAATATGCATGGCAAACCGAATTTTTAAATATCGCTTCGTTTTTGTTAAATAAATTGGAGAAAATGACAAGGTGTTGTTACCCCTTAAGGGCGGGGTAAAGTATTTAAATTTTTTTTTAATTTTTTTTTTAATTTTTAAATTAATGCATAATATATCAAGAATATTGTGGTAAAATTTCAAGTCGATCGGAGTAAAATTGACGAAGTTATGAGTATTTGAGCGTCTATTGCTCCATGCCGTTCTCTTCTCTTCTGCGTTTTTCAAACCGTTTTTCTGAGACTTGTCATATCCTGGGAAAAAAAGATCATATCTGAACATATCTGAATCATATCTGTAGAATCAGATATGATCAGACAAGAGATTTGGTCATATCTGTTCATATAGTGTCATGACAGATCATGTATGCTTATATCTGAGCATATCTGTAGAATCAGATATGATCAGACAAGAGATTTGGTCATATCTGTTCATATAGTGTCATGACAGGTCATGTATGCTTATAGCTGAGCATATCTGTAGAATCAGATATGATCAGACAAGAGAATTGGCTATATCTGTTCATATAGTGTCATGACAGATCATGTATGCTTATATCTGAGCATGTATGATCATCCCGAGAAAAAATTATCAGACCAAATCACATCTGATTATATCTGGATTATATATGATCCAGATATGATTGATCATATCTGGATCTTGTCTAATCATGCATAAGAAAAATGGCCATATCAGAGCATACATGATTAGATTTGACGATATCAGAGCATGTATGATTAGACTTGACGATATCAGACCACCCGGGAAAAAAAGTTCATGCCTGAGTGGATATGTTCATAAATGTTTCAGATATCGTCATATATGATTCAGATATTGTCATATATGTATCAGATATATTTATATCTGACATTTTACAGTATCATATATGATTAGGTCTGATCATATTCCACATCACATATGCTTAAAGAAGATCATATCTCATCACATATCCCGGGGAAAATGGTCATATCTGAGCAGATATGCTCATGTAGGTGTTTATCTGCAACATAAATGAATCTGATCTGATCATGCATGGTCAAAGATGAACATACATGTATTTTTATGCGCTCAAGGGTACCTCTATATCTGGTCAGATATGATCGCGCATAAGTAAATATGTGCAGATATGAATTTATAGCTGAACATGTCTGCCCATATGTGGTCATGTCTAACCAGATATAGTACAATTCACGACTACATTCGAGCTCACACATGAATAGACTTGAATATGTGCGCGCATGCATGAACATATCCAACCAGGTATGGATGAATACGTTCAAATATGAATCAATTGATGAAATATGAATCAATTGATTCATATTTGATTAGATCTGATCACACGTGGGCAAGCATGTTCAGCGATGATCATATAGATCCAATTGGATGAATTCGAATATAATTCCATATCTGGGCAGATACAATCGTACATGGGCAAATATTTTCAGACCTGATCATGCACGAGTTGGGTTCGGTTGCGTATTCATCCATACCTGGTTGGATATGTTCATGCATGCGCGCACATATTCAAGTCTATTCATGTGTGAGCTCGAATGTAGTCGTGAATTGTACTATATCTGGTTAGACATGACCACATATGGGCAGACATGTTCAGCTACAAATTCATATCTGCACATATTTACTTATGCGCGATCATATCTGACCAGATATAGAGCTACTCCTGAGCGCATAAAAATACATGTATGTTCATCTTTGACCATGCATAATCAGATCAGATTCATTTATGTTGCAGATAAACACCTACATGAGCATATCTGCTCAGATATGACCATTTTCCCCGGGATATGTGATCAGATATGATCTTCTTTAAGCATATGTGATGTGGAATATGATCGGACCTAATCATATATGATACTGTAAAATGTTAGATATAAATATATCTGATACATATATGACAATATCTGAATCATATATGACGATATCTGAAACATACATGACAATATCTGAAACATATATGAACATATCCACTCAGGCATGAACTTTTTTTCCCGGGATTTGAAGTCCGTGTGCACGATAACTCAAAATCTACTGGACCAATCGCTTTGAAATTTTGCACATTACTTCTTCACATAATTCACCAGGTATTGTCGAGAGCTTTTTTTTTTTTTTTTTTTATAATTACTCATTTTTCAACAACAAATTAGCCGATTTTTTTAGCGAAAATCGGGTTTTTGGCTCCCAAGTGCTACGAAAAATCGAAAAATCGAAAAAAAAAATCCTCCCGTCATTACCTCGAGAAACATCTCCTTTAACAAATGCATTTTGATTTTTTTGTTTCAAATGATTCTGTTGCGAGTTATGGTGCACACCGCAAACCAACTTTTTTTCGAGGCGCCTCCGGGGTTTAATTTTCACTCGCTCAATTTTGAATATTTTGCAATGCAAATTTAGGAGAATGTTGTTCAAGTGTTACTTTATTATATGTAAATTTTTCAATAAACGAACACTATTCGTTACGCCAAAAAAAAATCTTAAAAACATGCCTTTTTTTCGCCGAATTAACTTTACCCCGCCGTTAAAAAACAAAATTTCCACGTTCAAAGGAAATAAAAATATGTGTCTAAAGTATTTACGTAAAAAAAGTCGTCAAAATTCGCTTTTTCTACTGCCGAAAGGACGTCCCTCCCGCAATTCAAGCCAAAGGTTATAAAATAATAATAACGCGTTCACTTCGGCATTTTGGTGCCGAATGAAAAGCTAATTTTTCGCCTCGTTCTACCTTTGCCGTTTCCCGTCTGAGCGCTGTCCCCGCTCTCCTCGCTGTTCGAAATCTTCGCGTGACTTCCGGTCCCCTTATCTCGCGGCTGCCGAGTCGCGTTGTCGTGCGAGCTTTCGGTTTCCTCGTCGTTCGACAACGCCATTGGGGGCAAAGCGCTGCTGCGAGTTTTGCAACAAACGGTGCATACTTTTTCGGCCGCCGCGTTGATGAAGGTGCAATGCTCGCAGGGCCATTCTTCCTCGAGTTCCTTGAGACTCTCGGCGTGCTCGGTGCCGTCGAAAAGCTTATTTTTCGCTTCCGCCGTTCGCGTGACATCCTTGACGATCGTTTCTTCGAGGCCGTTGTTTTTCTTGGACGTTCTCGTTGCTTTTTGAGCGGGGATGAAATTTTGGCGCTGCTGTTGGTGGAAGTCGATTTTCTCCGGATGGTCGGTTGATTTTGGACTTTTCGGTGTGCCGGGCTCGCTGGTGCTTTTTGGCGGGCTCGCCGGGGGAACTTGACGCCTGGCAGCGACCGGTCTCGCGACGACGTCGCGCTCGTCCGAGGACGAAGCTTTCATCGACTGTCTCGTCGGGTCTTCGTGCTCGGAATTGCTCAACGAGTTTCTCCTCGATCCGGAAGCTCTCGTGATCGCGATCGGCAAGTTGGGATCGAGCTTGCGCAAGCTTGGGTCGAGCTTTCGCAAGCTCGGGTCGAGCTTTCGCATGCTCGGGTCGAGCTTTCGCAAGCTCGGGTCGAGCTTTTGCAAGCTCGGGTCGAGCTTTTGCAAGCTCGGGTCGAGCTTTTGCAAGCTCGGGTCGAGCTTTTGCAAGCTCGGGTCGAGCTTTTGCAAGCTCGGGTCGAGCTTTTGCAAGCTCGGATCGAGCTTTTGCAAGCTCGGATCGAGCTTTTGCAAGTTTGGGTCGAGCTTTCGCAAGCTCGAGTCGAGCTTGCGCTCCCTGGGATCGAGCTTGCGCTCCCTGGGATCGAGCTTGCGCTCCCTGGGATCGAGCTTGCGTAAGCTTCTCGACGAGCTTTTTCTCTCGTTGTAATCCTCGGACGAGCTATTCGCCCTGTAACGTGGCAATACGGCCGATCTGCGATCCAACGAGTCCTCCGCCGCCTCCACGCTTCTTCTTCGCCTGCTTTCTCTCGCAATCGTTTCGTCCTCGTCGCCTCGAGAACTTCCGCCAAGCTCCGACGCAACGCTGCTGGCGATCTCGTTGATCCTTTGCTGCCGCGAAATAATTCCTCGCTCGTCCTCGTTCTCCGATTGCTGTCTCGATCTTCGACCGTCCCTAGCCTCGATCGATCGTGAATCGCACGGAGAATTTCTTCGCAACGTCGATCTCGGATCGTCCTGATAAGACGAAGAAACTCCTCGGCTTCGCGTACCACGATCCACATCCGAGTGCTGGCGAGATCTCGTCCCACGACGAGCATCTACGTCCTCGTAATCGTAGTTTCTCGATGACACACTCGACTCGCGCTTCCTCTCGAACGAACTTCCCCCTGACCATCTTTTAACCTCCGAGCCGTTTATTCTGTCCTCCGAGCACCATTTCCTGAAGGACAGTAGAAAACGGTCACCTTTGCTTTTTTACGTGACATTTATTCCTGTCGCGGGATCAGTAGAGTTACATCTGAGAAGTAAAAACGGATTTTCGACTGTTTTTTTTTTCATTGACTTAAGGGATCGTCTCAGTGTGAAATTTTCGAAAAATCGATTTTTTCTTGTTGCATTATAGGATAGTATACACTGTAATAAACATTCTCTCAAATTTTTAAATCGAAATTCAAATTATTACGGTCGCTACAACGTTTCTTGTAGAAAGGGAACGGAGCGAGACATCTGCCTCGCCAATCTTTAAACGCGTTTTTCTCAGAATAGTGTTTTTCAAAACGGTTTCCACTCTCAAAGGAAGAGTTTTGAAGATATCTAGTTCCCCTTTGAAGAGAACATTTTTAACGTCATTCTTTATAGCGCTATGGAAGCTTTTTTTTGGAAACCTTCCTATTTTTTTTACGAAAAACTGTCGAGAAAAAGGGCCAAATTCGATACTTTTTGTTCAAACCGCCGCCATTTCGTCAAATTAAAAAAAAACCCTTCCATAGCACGATAGCGACTTTCCTACAGATTAATAATCTTGTTGAAATTTTTGTTTCAGATCAAAATTGCGGCCGCAATCGTGGAAACCGTACAGGACCTTTTTTTATTACGTGTCATTTCAACAATTTATTTAACTATTGTACATCCAATAAATAAACATAAAAAAAATCATTTTGTATTCGTCATGAATGTATTTATTTATTTAAAAAAAACCGGACCGATTAGTTTATTTGAACATTAAAAAAAAAAATCGCGAAAATCAGTGATTTTTCGGAGGGTCACACTGAGATGATCCATGAATTACGTAACGCAATTGGGGGATTCGGCCAAGCGTTACGGTCTACGTACGTAGGGTGGGGGGGGGGTCAAGGTTTGCGTTACGTCACGATGCGTTACGACAGGATTGCGTTATGTCACGATGCATTACGTCCCGATGGCGTTACGTCACCATGCGTTACGTCACGATTACGTTACGTCGCGATTTTAAAACTGCCAGAAATAGCAACATTTCTGCATGTTCAAGTTTTTAATTTAAACCTCGAGTGCAATTTTACCGTGGACAGCTCACAGCTTTCTATGCGCAATGTCAATTAAGGGGGAAAATCACTGTGGAAGAACTTGCACAGTAGCTTTCCCACATCCTCCGAGCAAAATTTGAAAGACATTTTTTAAAAATAATTAACTTATTATTTTTAATTAAAAATAATAACATTTTTATTCACAAGTCCGAAAATTGACGGAGTTATAGTCACTATAGTGAGAACAGGTAGCGCGACCAGCTAGTAGCCTCAGTCCCCACAGGTGTGGCATCATTTACAATAGATAAAGTACAGGCTCTTATTATTTTGTGAACTATCATGAAAATGAAGAACCGCCATATCACCCGCGACTAGATACTTCAATGTAAGTATCAATATTCCAGAAAAAATCGTAACTTTATATCAAGAAACACGGAACGAACATTTTGAACGCGTTTTTTCTCGAAACTAGTTTTTTCAACCTTGTCCGAGCGAATACTTAAAAACTTATCAACCGATTTTCAATTAAAAAAAAACATTTTTATTATCGCAGTGACTAAGGCTGTACGTATCCGCGTTTTTAACATTTGATAATTACTATTTTTAAAGACTGCTTGAATACAGAAAAAGGGCCTTGAAAATAGAAAAAAATGTTCAAACTGTCGGCAGTATGTAAAAAAAATAAAAATAAAAAAACGGCTACGCATAACGATACCTAGAGTTGTATAGATATCGATAAATTGTTGACTTTCAATTTACAGATAACCTTTCATAAAGAGATCGATGGGACAATGGAGAGAACATTTTTGTCTCGTCGTAAAATCAAGTCATATATCTCGGTTATTTTTCAAGATTTTGTCAGAAAAATTGGTATAAAGCTAGATGAATATATACTTCATAAAATGAGTATAAACCCGATCCTTTCATAATTAGTTATGTCTATGAAAAAAAATCGCAATTATTGACGACAAAGCACCCGTTACGTAACGGAATAGGGGGGGGGGTCTGGCCAAGCGTTACGGTCCCGTTACGTGGGGAGAGGGGGTAAAAATTGGGAAATGTCGCGTTACGTAATTCATGGACGGCCCCTTTTGAATAAAACAATATTCTTTAAATTCCGTACGTACTTCTTTAGGTATTCTAAAGTAGATTGACGAGAATTTTTGTTTTTTGTTCTAGGTCAAAAATTGTAAATGCTAAATGTCACGTCGCGGGGCGCCTAAATAAAAAAGATAATAAAAGAAAATATTAGTAGTCGGCAATTTTGTACATCGAATAAAAAAAAATATAACATCTTGATATTCATACTAAATAGATGTTTAATTAATTTTATGAGTGAATCATTTTTTCATACGAAAAAAAATTGTTGAATTCGCACATGTTTTTATACACGTTACTGTGGCCTGAGGCCTTAAAAAAATGTGAAAAAAATTTAAAATAAACGTTAAGAAAATTATTTTCCGTTCTCCACGAGTGCTTTCATTTGACATAAAAAAATCAACCAGATCAGCGTATTTTAACGATCGAAAAAAAAATCGCGAAAATCAGTTACTTTTCGACTCCTTACACCGTGATGATCCCTCAAGATCCCATGAAAGAAATTCTCTCGCATATAAATGTGTGTCTGTGTGTAAGTCGAGGCTCACCCGTGTCGAGTCTTCGAGAGTAAAGACCTGTCATCGTCGTCCTGATAAACTTTGTGTCTGCTTCTCGAAGCGCTGTTGCGTCTCAGGTTCCTCGAGCTTCGCGACAGACGATCGTCAAAGTCGGACGAATCGTCGGATTCCTCGGAGCTCGCGTCCGACGGCGAGTCCGGTGATCTTCGCGATCGCGATCGCGAAGCCAAAGATTTTCTCGATTTCAAGCTGGGCGAGGGTGACGGAGGTCTGCTACGCCTGTTGGATTTGACGCTTCGGGCTGGGCTCTGGCCTCGCGACAGAGTGCCAGGATAATGAGGTGGTAACATTTGTTGCGTATTGTAACCCATCGGGTAGGCCCACATCGGTGGATGATTCAGACTCATGGTCGAACCACCCACAGGTGCGTCCCAAGGATTCACCGGTGGATACCAAATTACGGGCACTCCCCTGGGTCCCAAATGTGCCATGGACTGAGCCTGTAACAACGAGGCACTACTGAACGCACGAAAACTTAAGGGGTTACCCCCACTTGCAATTTTGAAAAAATCGCCCCCCCCCCCCCCTCATCCATCATTTACCGTCATCTGCAGAC
Organism: Ophion obscuratus; assembly: GCA_964007375.1. NCBI lineage: Eukaryota > Metazoa > Arthropoda > Insecta > Hymenoptera > Ichneumonidae > Ophion > Ophion obscuratus. Next base: position 85,320,476 of record OZ023312.1, on the reverse strand, counting down.
GAACCTCCCGCCCCCCCAAATTTAGAATGACGTAATATATGGACGGCCCCTAATGAATTTTACTATCCCCTCTTTTACCATGGGCGTTTGTTGTAAACACCATGGACCTTTCTCTCAAGAACAATAATAATAATGACAATCACCTGGTGCATGGCAGGATTCCACAAGTGGGACGACGACAAGTCGCAGACGCTCGCCGACTGCATCATGTTTCTAGGAGGAGGTGGCGGTGGAGTCGGTGATCCCGGAAAGCTGTTTCTCGGGCTGGTGACGTTCATTGGTCTAGGACTCGCTACTGTTTCCTTGTTCGTATCCTGATGCGACGAATTCGGTAATCTTCTTCTGTTCGCATCCTGGGCTCTCATGGCTTCCTGATACCTCCGATATCTCTCCTAAAAGGGCGAACAAAATCGCATGAGGATAGCCGATTAAGGGGTCTTCCCACTTTAGACGCTAAAAAAGGCTATTTTCATGATTTTTTTTTTGATAGATTGATATAATAGATATTGATATAAAAGTTGTCACATTTAATAAATACACTTTCGAAATAAATTCAAAAAATTATTTATTTAATTGACTATTTATAGACGAAAATGGTAGCTAAAAAAATGTCCTAAAAAAATGGTAGGTCTGCGCTGTTGATGAAATCTCGGAGATGGATCATCCGAAACAAACAAATCAAACGGTTCTAGATTCGATATGTTAATGGTTATAGCGCATATCATACGGTTTTTCATATATGCAAAAATAACAAAATGGCGAACATTTTTTTGAAAAAACGTGTTTTTTCACCGTTTTTCGCAAAAAAAATAGTAAATATCAAAATTTGGAAAAATCATTGATATGTGCTATAGCTGTAGTTGTGAAAGAATTTTGTGGTTAATATTTCATGAGGGTCCCCCCATGGAAATTTATATACGCAAAAATATACTGCAAATTTATTTTATTAATAATTGTAATATGTGTGAAATGTATGCCATATATGGAAAATATATGTTGCACATATGTGCCAAATTCTAATTTTCGTCACGTTTTTATACAGGGTGTCCCAAAACTCAACGATAATCTGAGACCGGATGAAAGGCCAAGTTATACCAGTTCTGGGAAAAATACAAAAAAAAATCCATATCACTCAGTTCAGCGATAATAGACATTTAAAAAAAAAGTTGAAATTCGACACCCTTGGTCGCATTTTCAAGTCCTGTGATCACCAATGTCACAATTTCGCTGTGATTTTTTTAATTTCGTGATCTTCATTAACGATGCTATTAATCGCAACTACAAATTAATGCAAAAAACATTGTTAATTTAATAAAATAAGTTATGTTTTAGTGAGTCATGGTTCACAAAAATATTGTTACTTAACTTTGACACTTCATTTTGAAAAAAAAATGTACTACACTACCCTTGGCAAGTTGTTTCAAAAGATGGCGCATTTAATCAAGATTTCAAAATGGTGCAACACTTGCCACTTTTCTTGCCATTAAAAATTTTTTTTCTTATTTTTTTCAAATTGAGCTCATTTTGAACAACTCAACATTAGGAATTTTTGTTACTAAAATTTGTTATTTTTTGTTTCTGGTCTGAAATAAAATTATTATTTTTAGTAAAGAGGTCAGTTAATAACCAATTTTTAGTAAAGTTTAGTCAGTTAATAATAATTTTTAGTAAAAAAGTCAGTTAATAACCAATTTTTATTGTAAAAAACATATGTTTTTTACAATAAAAATTGGTTATTAACTGACTCAATTATCTCTTTACTAAAAATAATAGTTATTTCAAAAGATGGCGCATTTAATCAAGATTTCAAAATGGTGCAACACTTGCCACTTTTCTTGCCATTAAAAATTTTATTTCTTATTTTTTTCAAATTGAGCTCATTTTGAACAACTCAACATTAGGAATTTTTGTTACTAAAATTTGTTATTTTTTGTTTCTGGTCTGAAATAAAATTATTATTTTTAGTAAAGAGGTAATTGAGTCAGTTAATAACCAATTTTTATTGTAAAAAACATATTTTATTAAAAAACATATTGTCAAAAACATATGTTTTTTACAATAAAAATTGGTTATTAACTGACTCAATTACCTCTTTACTAAAAATAATAATTTTATTTCAGACCAGAAACAAAAAATAACAAATTTTAGTAACAAAAATTCCTAATGTTGAGTTGTTCAAAATGAGCTCAATTTGAAAAAAATAAGAAATAAAAGTTTTAATGGCAAGAAAAGTGGCAAGTGTTGCACCATTTTGAAATCTTGATTAAATGCGCCATCTTTTGAAACAACTTGCCAAGGGTAGTGTAGTACATTTTTTTTCAAAATGAAGTGTCAAAGTTAAGTAACAATATTTTTGTGAACCATGACTCACTAAAACTTAACTTATTTTATTAAATTAACAATGTTTTTTGCATTAATTTGTAGTTGCGATTAATAGCATCGTTAATGAAGATCACAAAATTAAAAAAATCACAGCGAAATTGTGACATTGGTGATCACAGGACTTGAAAATGCGACCAAGGGTGTCGAATTTCAACTTTTTTTTTTAAATGTCTATTATCGCTGAACTGAGTGATATGGATTTTTTTTGGTATTTTTCCCAGAACTGGTATAACTTGGCCTTTCATCCGGTCTCAGATTATCGTTGAGTTTTGGGACACCCTGTATATGAGATGTATATGCGTGGTATTACTGTATATCAATGTATCATATATCAATGATATATGTAGCATTTACCCTGCGTATATACCACATATATTTAGCATATATGTTGCATACACTACTGCACACGCACCACATATATACTGCATAAATGGTACATATATGCCACACATATACACTGTATATACTGTTTATATGCAATAGTGCACTTTAACTGTAAGTTAAGTTTTTTTTTAAGTTGAAGTTTTAAGTTTTATTAAGGGCGGGGTAAAGTATTAAATTTTTTTTTTTTTCATTTTAAAAATTTTTTTTAAATCAATGCATAATATATCAAGAATATTGTGTTAAAATTTCAAGTCGATCGGAGTAAAATTGACGAAGTTATGAGTATTTGAGCGTATATTGCTCCATGCCGTTCTCTTCTTTTCTGCGTTTTTCAAACCATTTTTCTGAAACTTGTCATATTTGAAGTCCGTGTGCACGATAACTCAAAATCTACTGCACCAATCGCTTTGAAATTTTGCACAGTACTTCTTCACATAATTCACCAGGTATTGTCGAGAGCTTTTTTTTTTTTTTTTTAATAATTACTAATTTTTCAACAACAAATTAGCCGATTTTTTTAGCGAAAATCGGGTTTTTGGCTCCCAAGTGCTACGAAAAATCGAAAAATCGAAAAAACAAAAATCCTCCCGTCATTACCTCGAGAAACATCTCCTTTAACAAATGCATTTTGATTTTTTTGTTTCAAATGATTCTGTTGCGAGTTATGGTGCACACCGCAAACCAACTTTTTTTCGAGGCGCCTCCGGGGTTTAATTTTCACTCGCTCAATTTTGAATATTTTGACTCGCTCAATTTTGAATATTTTGCAATGCAAATTTAGGAGAATGTTGTTCAAATGTTACTTTATTATATGTAAATTTTTCAATAAACGAACACTATTCGTTACGCCAAAAAAAAATCTTAAAAACATGCCTTTTTTTCGCCGAATTAACTTTACCCCGCCGTTAAGTTTAACTGTAATAGTGTTTATATACAGCATATATTTCTTGTCAGGAATATGAATTAAAAATGTACGCGTCATATATGGCGCATAAATGACATAAATATGAGTCATATATGACGCATACATTTTTGATATATTTTTCAGACAAAAAATAGATTGAAAATATATCGAAAATATATGCATCGTATATGCCTCATTTATGCATTATATATAGTGTTCATACGTAGCATATATTTTTTTGATCAGAAAAATATATCGAAAATATACGGGTCATAAAGGCGTTATATATTTGGTGCATATATACTGAATATATACGTATCATTCTATTTTTCTTCACTATATATGCGACCGATATATATATATATATGTGTGTGTGTGTGTGTGTGTGTGTGTGTGTGTGTGTGTGTGTGTGTGTGTGTGTGTGTGTGTGTGTGTGTGTGTGTGTGTGTGTGTGTGTGTGTGTGTGTGTGTGTGTGTGTGTGTGTGTGTGTGTGTGTGTGTGTGTGTGTGTGTGTGTGTGTGTGTGTGTGTGTGTGTGTGTGTGTGTGTGTGTGTGTGTGTGTGTGTGTGTGTGTGTGTGTGTGTGTGTGTGTGTGTGTGTGTGTGTGTGTGTGTGTGTGTGTGTGTGTGTGTGTGTGTGTGTGTGTGTGTGTGTGTGTGTGTGTGTGTGTGTGTGTGTGTGTGTGTGTGTGTGTGTGTGTGTGTGTGTGTGTGTGTGTGTGTGTGTGTGTGTGTGTGTGTGTGTGTGTGTGTGTGTGTGTGTGTGTGTGTGTGTGTGTGTGTGTGTGTGTGTGTGTGTGTGTGTGTGTGTGTGTGTGTGTGTGTGTGTGTGTGTGTGTGTGTGTGTGTGTGTGTGTGTGTGTGTGTGTGTGTGTGTGTGTGTGTGTGTGTGTGTGTGTGTGTGTGTGTGTGTGTGTGTGTGTGTGTGTGTGTGTGTGTGTGTGTGTGTGTGTGTGTGTGTGTGTGTGTGTGTGTGTGTGTGTGTGTGTGTGTGTGTGTGTGTGTGTGTGTGTGTGTGTGTGTGTGTGTGTGTGTGTGTGTGTGTGTGTGTGTGTGTGTGTGTGTGTGTGTGTGTGTGTGTGTGTGTGTGTGTGTGTGTGTGTGTGTGTGTGTGTGTGTGTGTGTGTGTGTGTGTGTGTGTGTGTGTGTGTGTGTGTGTGTGTGTGTGTGTGTGTGTGTGTGTGTGTGTGTGTGTGTGTGTGTGTGTGTGTGTGTGTGTGTGTGTGTGTGTGTGTGTGTGTGTGTGTGTGTGTGTGTGTGTGTGTGTGTGTGTGTGTGTGTGTGTGTGTGTGTGTGTGTGTGTGTGTGTGTGTGTGTGTGTGTGTGTGTGTGTGTGTGTGTGTGTGTGTGTGTGTGTGTGTGTGTGTGTGTGTGTGTGTGTGTGTGTGTGTAGCATATATTTTCTGCATATATTTTACATACATAAATTTCCATGGGGGTCGGTTCAGTAGTTTCGAAGATTTTATCAACCTTCGAAAGTTTGTTTGGGTTACATAAATTCATGAATTTTTTTTTAATTGTATTTTGAAAGTGTATTTATTAAGAGTAACAACTTTTATATCAGTAGCTATAATATAAGCCTATGAAAAAAATGATGAAAATTGCTTTTTTTCAGCATCTATAGTGAGAAGACCGCTTAAGGGGTAAGGCCGAAAAAATAGGCTTTTTGGGTTTTTTTTCCAGAAAAACTACAAAATAAATCGAGATTAAAAAAAGGGTGTTGATCATACATATCAGTGACTGTATACAATAATTTTTTTTAAGCGATTAATTTAAAAATGGCGGCTTTGCAGAGTTTATCTCAAAACTGCATTTATTAAGTTGGCCGGAAACATAACTCAGACAATTTTCAACCGATCACTTGAAATGTTGAATATATCTTGAAAAATACATTGTCTATGGAAGTACGTAGGATTTTTTTTTATATTGCATAGTGGGTTTGTTATTAACAATTATCTGACGAAATTTTTCAATTTCCAAAAATTTGCCTAAAAAATCGTGTATATAAGGCCTTAAGGGGCTATATCAGTGTGAAACTTTCAAAAAATTGATTTTTTTTGCCTTTTTCAGCTACTCAATCGACCGAAATCATCTCAGCAGTGGAGGAACTTTTTTTTGCACTCATATTTTTTGGACCTCAATATTTTTCTATGAAAAAATTATGTCATATAAGTCAAATATAGCCAACCATATTCTTAATTTTCCGAAACATTTAATTGAGTACGTTTCTTCCAAAAAATTCCCGCAAATCACGCAAATTTTCAGCGTCCACACTGGTATAGCCCCTCAATCAATCCGCCATCATCTCATAATTACTTGGAGGGTCGACATTTTGTCCATTCCCGTTGACGCGACATCACCAGTTGCGGGATTCACCAGCGACTGCGCCGATCTCGCAGCTGTCAACGTTGACGGACAATTCGGCGTCATTGGCAGCGGTCTCGTCTGATGATTTCCGCCTGCTCTTTTTATACTCCCGTTCTTATCGCTCAACTGCTTCGCAATCTCTCGATTAATCGGCGAACTTCCCTACGTACGAGTAGCGAAAAAACTTTTGCATATTATTCCGTTCGAGCACCGTTGCTTTTGTTGTTGTTGTTGTTGTTTCTGTGAAAAACTGTGTGAGGAAAAAAATTAGACTGTTGGCTTCGAAGCTGAAGACAGACGAGCCGTTTCCTCGACGACGATCGACGACGACCACGACGACAACGACGAAGACGAGTCGTTCGGCCGAACGATCAAAAATTGTCGTTTCGGAGCTTTGGGAAAGCCAACATAGGCGGGAAGGATTTCTCACACGCGCTTTATGGATTTCTGATAATTCGTTAATTATATTAATTAAGTGTGTACATTGGAGCTTTCGATGTTTCGAGAAGGGATCTCTCTCTTCATCGTGTATGGAGTAACGTATATACATGTTTCTGGGCAATTTTTTCCATGTGTACTCTTTTTGTTTATATTGTGCCAAATGTATACACAGTCGAAAAGTCATAAAAACAATGTGAACGGTAATTGAAGTACTTTCAAGGGGCCAGTATAGGATATTTTTCTGCCCTATATATATATATATATATATATATATATATATATATATATGTATGTATGTATGTATATATGTACATATGTATGTATATAATGTTTTAAGTAAAATTCCATATCGTGGCCTCGGTGTGACGCATTCGTATATAAATATAATTTTCAAGAGTACCCAAAATCTCTCTCAATTTTATCAATCGTTTTGTTCATTTTTACCGGAGAGGCGAGGTTATATTCTCAACCTTTTGCGGGATAGTGTAACACCGGTGTTACACCTAATTCAATTCAGGTTTTGACGATTAAAAAGTGTTTTTTTAATGAAATATAACGGTTGTAAATGTGATTCAAGGTTCCTAGGACTTCAATAACTACTAAAACATACCTATCAAATTTTTATTTTTCACGTAGCGGGTGTCATCAATAACGAAAGTGCAAAAAAACGAACTTTTTACACGATGAATCTGATTACGACTAATCTAGCAGGCAAACCATAACCAAGAAATAGGTGAAAACTTGGTTTTTGATCCACTGAATACGAAGCCGAAGTCTAAACCACCAAATTGAAAATAGGCGATCCGATATTGGAGCTGTAAATGGCAAAAACTATAGGATTTTTTTCCAAATTTGATGATCTATTTTTTTGGAGGAGCTTATGTCATGTAACAGCGACCCCGAAAACCCCCGAGTACCAACTTTCGCTATCATCAAACAACGTTTTGCATTTAAAGTCCGCCATATTGGATCCGCCGTCTTGAATTCCTGAATTTCGAGTGCAGATTTGTAATCAGCGACCCCGAAAACCCCCGAGTACCAATTTTCGCTATCATCAAACGACGTTTTGCATTTATGGTCCGCCATATTGAATCCGCCATCTTGAATTCTCGGATTTTGAGTGCAGATTTGTAATCAGCGACCCCGAAAACCCCCGCGACCAACTTTTGCTATCATCAAACAACGTTTTGCATTTATGGTCCGCCATATTGGATCCGCCATCTTGAATTCCCGAATTTCGAGTGCAGATTTGTAATCAGCGACCCCGAAAACCCCCGAGTACCAACTTTCGCTATCATCAAACCATGTTTTGCATTTATGGTCCGCCATATTGGATTCGCCATCTTCAATTCCCGAATTTTGAGTGCAGATTTGTAATCAGCGACCCCGAAAACCCCCGAGTACCAACTTTCGCTATCATCAAACGACGTTTTGCATATGAGGTCCGCCATATTGGATCCGCCATCTTGAATTCCTGAATTTTGAGTGCAGATTTGTAATCAGCGAGCCCGAAAACCCCCGAGCACCAACTTTCGCTATCATCAAACGACGTTTTGCATTTGAGGTCCGCCATATTGGATCCGCCACCTTGAATTCCCAAATTTTGAGTGCAGATTTGTAACCAGCGACCCCGAAAACCACCGAGTACCAACTTTCGCTATCATCAAACCATGTTTTGCATTTATGGTCCGCCATATTGGATCGGCCATCTTGAATTCCTGAATTTTGAGTGCAGATTTGTAATCAGCGAGCCCGAAAACCCCCGAGCACCAACTTTCGCTATCATCAAACGACGTTTTGCATTTGAGGCCCGCCATATTGGATCCGCCATCTTGAATCCCCGAATTTTAAGTACAGATTTGTAATCAGCGACCCCGAAAACCCCCGAGTACCAACTTTCGCTATCATCAAACCATGTTTTGCATTTATGGTCCACCATATTGGATTCGCCATCTTGAATTCCTGAATTTTGAGTGCAGATTTGTAATCAGCGAGCCCAAAAACCCCCGAGCACCAACTTTCGCTATCATCAAACGACGTTTTGCATTTGAGGTCCGCCATATTGGATCCGCCACCTTGAATTCCCGAATTTTGAGTGCAGATTCGTAATCAGCGATCCCGACAACCCCCAAGTACAAAATTTCAAGCCAATTGCATGTAAAAAAAAATGTTTGCTTTAAAGGGTTAATAGTCCAGTAAAAGAGACGAAAACCCAACGATTTTAAAAGTAGAATATGAATTTTTGACTGAAGGTAGATGGTTGCATACTGAAAGTAACCCCAATAAAATGTTGCCCTCAATCGCCCCAACCCTAAGAAATAGGGGTTGAAAACTTAAAAATCCCCGTATCTGGATAATTAATAATCCGATCAAAAAAAGTTTCAAACAAAAGTTGTTTGGAATAATAATATTCGTGTAAAGTTATCTGACGTCCAACCCCCTATCTTTGACAATAGCGGCACAAAAACGATTCGAAAAAACAGTGGTGCTCTCGTGTTTTTGTGCCGCTATTTTCAAAAACAGGGGACTGGACGTCAGACAACTTTATACGTGTTTTATTATTCCAAACAACTTCTGTTTGAAACATTTTTTGTTCGGGCTATTAGTTATCGAGATACGGCGATTTTTAAGTTTTCAACCCCTATTTCTTAGGGTTGGGGCGAGCTGAGGTGCACCATTTTGTTGGAGTTACTTTCAGTATGCAACCGTCTTCTTTCAGTCAATAATTCATGTTCTATGCTAAAAAGTGCTGGGTTATCGTCTCTATTACTATAAGGCGGGACACCACTGTGACGGATCAAGAAAAACGATTTTTTTTTGCATTTTCTCAAAGTATACACATTCGAGAATATGTGAAAAAGAATTTAAGTTAAAATATTAAAAATTTACCAAGTTACAGCCGATTCAGTGAGGGCAGGTAGCGCCCTCACTGATTTACGTATACTGAAACATTCAATCGCGTTTTTCTCGAAACGGATTTTATCGACCTGGTCGAAATCTTGACTCTTTTTATAATTGCATACATATTTTTTTTAATTCCGTTATTATAGCAGTTATTGTACGTAGCCGTTTTTCTTATTTTATTTAGTACTTTTTAACCTTTCGTTGTCACACTTACTGGAGAAACATGTTTGTCACACTGGGTTAATCTGACCCAATGTGAGAAGCGTATCAGTTGCACGACGATGAAAAAATTCATGAACATACTTTAAATATTGCATAATATGTGCCAATAATTATTATATCGAAAATCAGATGGCAAAATGCAAAAAAAAATTGTCGAGAAAAACTCGCAAAAAAACCAAGGGTTAATCCCCCGAATATAAGTAAAAATTTCACCAAAATTACACTTTATTAACCCCGCTATTTTGTGAAAAAAAAAATCGAAACACGACTTCGCACAATGACAACTACATTTATATGGATTATAAAATGTTTTTATTTTTATTTGCGAGACGAATGTTAAGTTATCGATCCCAGCTGTTGGACGACATTTTTTCTACAGAGGCTTTATTATACCTCAATAATGTTGTTAATCGTTATTTTTTTTTTCAACAAAAATTTACACGAAGTAAGTTCAATGTATGCCTAATGCCATACCTTTTTTTCCAAATCCCAAATAAATAATCGGGGTACAAGTGAGCTTTGAAAGATTTACAACAGAGGGCGTTACTAGTATTAAATCGCGTCGAACCATAACCTAACTGTCATGTTAAGCGTGATCATTAGGCTTTAGTTTTCAGCCCCTCTGATTTTATCGAAGTGTGAACAACATAGTTTTTTCGAACTCTAAAACTACTAAAATGGCAGATCCTTTTGTGACACCCTTTGGAAGACAAAAAAATGAAAAAAAAAACGACCTTCTTTCGGACCGTGGTGATGTCCGCCCTTAGGGATCCTAAAGTAAACTAAAAAACATGTCAGCTCAATGGATATTTTTCGAAAAATTCTGAAGTTTGTTTAGGTTGAAGTGTGACTGAAAATACTGAAGTTGTGACTATCGCAATTTGATTGTTCGATAAATATGTTGAAAACATTATAAAATACGTCGACTAATCTCGATGCATGTGAATAACCTCGCCTCCGGAATTCTCTCCAGGAGAATTCGATGCGCCCTCTTCAATGAAATACGCGATATTCATGCATATCCTACTCTCACTGTTTGGGTTTGTTTGGGTTTGTATAAATTTCATATAATCCGATCCAAAAGCAAGGAAATTGGGTGCCATACGAATTTTCACAAAAAAATTCATTAAGGGGTATCTTCACTTTAGACGCTAAAAAATGCTATTCGCATGAATTTTTTTGATAGGTTTACATTATAGATATTGATATAAAAGTTGTTACACTTAATAAATACATAATACATTTTTTAAACGTATTTATGTACCCCAAACAAACTTTAAACGCGTATTTCTCGAAACAACGTTTTTCGACGGCTTGTTGATCAAGTCTTCGAAACTACTGAACTCAATGAAATTTTATGAAATTTTTATCTTGTGAAACTCAATGAAGTTTTATGAAATTTACCTCATGAAATTTTTATCTTATGAAACTCAATGAAATTTTATGAAATTTTCCTTATGAAATTTTAACCACACATTCTTTACAACTACGCTTTTTTTTAAGAAAAATGTCCGTCATTTTGTTATTTTTGTGTATATAAAAAATCGTATGAAATGCGCTATAGCCATTAACATACTGAATCTGAAACCGTTTGATTTCTTTGTTTCGGATGATCCTTCTCCGAGATTTCATCAACAGCGCAGACCTACAATTTTTTAGGACTTTTTTTAACTACCATTTTCGTCCATAAATAGTGACTCAAGTAATTACGTTTTTTAAATGTATTTCGAAAGTGTAACAATTTTTATATCAATGTCTATAATATGAACCTACCAAAAAAAATCATGAAAATAGCCTTTTTAGCGTCCAAAGTGAGAAAACGTGTTTTTCCACCGTTTTTTGCGAAAAAAATAGTAAATATCAAAATTTGTAAAAATCCTTGATATACGCTATAGCTATAGTTGTAAAGAATATGTGGTTAAAATTTCATAAGGTAAATTTCATAAAATTTCATTGCATTTGATAAGATACAAATTTCATAAGGTAAATGGTATAAAATTTCATTGAGTTTCATAAAATTTCAATGAATTTCACAAAACAAAATTTAATTCGGTAAAGTTCATAAAATTTCATTGAGTTCCGTAGTTTCGAAGATTTCATCGACAAGCCGTCGAAAAACGTAGTTTTAAGAAAAACGCGTTCAAAGTTTGTATGGGTTACATAAATACATTGAAAAAAATTATTATGTATTCCGAAGGTGTATTTATTAAGTGTAACAACTTTTATATCAATATCTATAAAATAAACCTATCAAAAAAATTCATAAAAATAGCCTTTTTAACGTCCAAAGTGAGAAGGTGTCTTCTCACTTCCTTCTCACAAAGCTTACTTGTACCTCTAATAAAAGGCAAAAAAAATCGGAAAACGACCTTTTTAGGCCCTTGGTGGTGTCCTTAGAAATCATAAAGTAAACAAAAAATCAAAAACGTCAGTTCAATGAACGTCTTTTAAAAAATACTGAAGCCAGAACTATCGCAATAAGATTCTTCGATAAACATGTTGAACAAATGATGAACTGCATCGACGATGTTCGATGCATTTGAAATAACCTCGCCTCCGGAATTCTCTCCAGGAGAATTCGTTGCGCCCTCTTCAATGAAATGCGCGATATTCATGCATATTCTACTCTCACTGTTTGGGTTTGTTTGGGTTTGTATAAACGTCGTATAATCCGATGGGTTGTAGTCGACGCGGGGCTCGGATTACGCGAGAACGCAGCCTACCTGAGTATTTCTACGATTTCTTCTCGGTGGCGGAACAGGCGGTGGATTCGGTTGGGTCTCGCCCTTCGGTGGCAGAGGCGGCCTCGTTCTGAAGCTCGCCGACGACGCGCCACCGTCGTTGTTCGACATTACCGACGGATGGTCACTCGACCGATGCTGAATGACGATTCGGCGACGCGTGTGGCCGCGTCTCTTCGGATGTTTGTGGTTCACGTCGTCGCAGGTCTCGCAATAGGACTCGTTGCACGTGTCGCATCTGGCGAATAAGACTTTCGTGCCGCAGAGGGCGCATTTTTGTTGATTGGCGGGATTCATCGAGGAGTGCGCATTTGTGTCCACATGTGGAAACTTGTGGGTTGATGAGGTTGACGGGGCTTTGGGGGTGTTGGGGTCGGTGGAGCTGTGCGATCGGACCGGAAATTCGATGACCTCGTAATCGGGATCGCCGCAGTCGCCGGTCAACGAGGGCGGTGGTGATCTAGGTGGCGTTGGTGGTCGTCGGGCGCCCAATGGAACGTCCTGCGTTGATCGCCCTGGCTGCTCCTGCTGCTGGTTAAGAAGTGAGATGCAGTCAGAATCTTTGGCCCTTAGCAGTTAGAATTAAAAGCCCTATTGTGTGGGCCAGGAATTGATGATTCGATGTAAGTAATTTTTTAATTAGTATTTCTATACATAAATCAAGTGTAAAATTGGCAAACTCTTTCAGAAATTTTCAAAAATTTATTACTCAATAACTATTTCCTTTAGCAAAATTTTATAAAGAATACTTTCGTTTTCAAATTGACCAAAATGTTTTTTAAAAATAATTCATCCCGAAAAACTTTAATTGTTTGAAAAATTGTTTTACCAATTGGCTATAAACAATTGAATGCTCGACTTTTCGGCGAAAAATTGTGATATTCGGATTCAGCGGATCAAAATACATAAAAAAAAGTTTAGCTTCATCCATCGAGCTGAACATTTTACGAATATATAATACCGTATCCACATCGAAAAACTTTAAACGCGTTTTTCTCGAAACTATGTTTTTCAAGTCGGTGACCACTATAATTCAAAAACCACTCGATGGATTTCGATAAAATTTGGTGTGCTTATTGATGGCATTGAAAACTAGTCCTTAATCGAAGGATTTTCATTTTTGTTGAAAATTTCTATTTTTTTTTTAACAATAAACGAGCGATTTTTTGGTCGAAAATCGAAAGTTATCTGTCGGAAGCCGCCATTTTGTTAATTAAAAAAAAAGCTTCGATTAAGGACTCGTTTTATTATTAAACCAGTGATTTATTTTTTATTTTTTAATTTCAGATGATCCAGTAAAATTTTATGATGGTCACCGCAAAGCCCTATACGTAGGGGGTCCGACAAAGATAGCGATATTTTTATAAATAATCAATATTTTTCTTTGAAAAATTGTACAAGTCAATTTGAAATATAACATAAAAAGTCTGTGTAAACCACTTTTGTGAAAAAAATTCAATTACTATAAAAAAAATTATTAAAAATGCTCGTTTTTTCACGCCACCGACTGCATTTTACCCCTTAAGGGATAATCACAGTATAAAATTTTCAAAAAATCAATTTTTTTGCATTCACCGATAGTATAGACGGTTATAAACATGCTTTAATTTTTGGCTCGAAATTCGAATTATTCCGGTTGCTACGGCCATTTTTGGAAAAAGGAATTCGACCAGCTCGAAATGTCGTTTTTAAAAACGGTGTAAATTCTCAAAGGAAGGGTTTTCAAGCTATTGGCTTCAAATGTTGACACAACATTCTTTATCTTGCTATGGAAGCTTTTTTAAAAATTAAATTTTTTTTCAAAAAATCGGCTATATGTGATACTTTTTTATGGCAATTTTAATTTTTTTAAACCTTCATAGCAAGATGGCGGCTTTCGTACTGATTAATAATCTTTTTGCAAATTTTGTTTTAGATAATATTTACGATCACTACCGTGTACACCGTGAGGACGCCTTTCCTTAAGACATTTTCAATTGTTAAAAAATGTAAAAAAAAATCAATATAAACGTTTAAAAATGTATTTTCTGTTCTTCATGAGTGCTTCGATTTGAGATAAAAATAATCAGACTGATTAACGTATTTTAACCAACGAAAACAAACCTTAAAATCAGCTATTTTTCGACCCGTTACACTGTGATGATCCCTTAAGGCGGAAGCCTGAATTAGACGGTCCAAAAGAAGCGTTTTTTCGGGAATTTTTTTAGAACGGATAAAAACAAGTAAGCCCGGTAAACATTGAGGTATCTTTTCACGCATAATCGAAACGTATTTTAAAAAGTTCAACATGAAAAAATTAATGAAAATATGTCAAAATCGGATCTTCTAATCCAAGCTCTCGCCTTAAGGACAGGTTACAGCTCATGGCGATGGAAAATACGATTTTTCGAACATAATTTGCACCCTTAAAGCGTTTAGAACACGTGAGATTGTTTGGGTTGGCCAAAATAAACATTAAATACGATTTTTTATAATTGTAAACGTTAAGGGGTATATATATAATAAAACCTTGTGAATTTTTTTTGTTTCATTTTTTTATTAGCTCAAATGTTTCCTTAACTATCCAAAAGGTTTTATGTGGGGGAAAATTTTAACGATTTTATGACCGATTCTTAACAAATTTTTTCACGAACAAAAAACTTTTACTCAAAAAAATGAGTAAAAGATGATTTACTCATAGTAAATCCTTCATATTGACGACATTTTTGTAAAAATAAATATTCCTCAAAAATCCTACATACTTAACTAGATTGTGACAACTTTTTCAATTTTTTTTCTCGTTTTTTATTCTAAATTGAAAATTGTGACCTGTAGATTTTTGTACTTTATCTATTCATTAATTATTAAGTTCCACATCATTACAATATTCAAACGCATTAAGGACGAAAAATCCATCTACACACGATCAATTGTTTTGCGTTTATTCTTAAATTTATCGAATCTCGGACCACTCACCACCACCCAGTGGGGCATGGTACGCGCCATTCGTAGACGAGTCGAAGGATTTGAGATGGCCATCGGTCGCCATCTTTCCGCTCCGGGGTTCTGCGAACAATCGACACGAAAAAAAAAAGTGCAAATCAACATACGGGCACAAAGCTAGAGGTAGGGTAATTCCGAGCTTGCAGTTTCTTACTTTAGTTCTTACTCTACCTTACTGTACTTCTTAACATTGACGCTATCACAAGTGATTGAATGGCTTCATAATATGTATGTTGAAAAAAAAATTTAACCACGTACATATATAAATATGGGAAAGGGGAGATTGGGGAATAAGTATATAGGAATAGCCACGTTCAGATTAGACGAATAGCCTCGCGAGGCAGCCGCGGGCGAGGCAGTTCGTGCGCGGCAGCCTCGGGCGAGGCAGCTCATGCACGGCAGCCTCGGGCGAGGCAGCTCGTACGTGGCAGCCTCGGGCGAGGCAGCTCGTACGTGGCAGCCTCGGGCGAGGCAGCTCGTGCGCGGCAGCCTCGAGCGAGGCAGCTCGACGCGGCAGTCTCGGGCCAGGCAGTTGTGCGCGGCAGCCTCGGGCGAGGCAGTTGTACGCGGCAGCCTCGGGCGAGGCAGCTCGTGCGCGGCAGCCTCGTGCGCGGCAGCCTCGGGCGAGGCAGCTCGTGCGCGGCAGCCTCGTGCGCGGCAGCCTCGGGCGAGGCAGCTCGTGCGCGGCAGCCTTGGGCGAGGCAGCCTCGCGCTCATAGTAAATCGTCATAAGGCTTCCTCGCGCGGCGAGTGCGATTCATAAGTTGGCCGAGGCATGTCAGTATCCTCAAAAGCCCCAATGTACGAGTCTCAGTTGTCATAGTAGTGGTTTTTTTGGCAATACATCGAAATTTAACGAAAAGTAAGCAAATATAATGTATCCGGAAGAAGATATTTTTAAATCGTATGAAATACGGAATCACATTTTTATATGACAACACAATTTTACGAGGATGATGCTAGTGCTCGTAACTCGTCCAGATTGGCCGAGCGAATCATGACCGAGGCAACTTTGCACATCGCGGAAACAAGACCCGAGCCACCGTTGACCGCTCGAACCGAGGCTGCCGCGAGCGCGGCAACGAGCGAGCGAGGCACGTCCACATAGTCCGAGGCAGCGTCGCGCGGCACTGCCTCGCACTATCTGGACGTGCCTCAATGTGCCTCAATGGCAAAGTCCACATAGTGCGAGGCAGCGTCGCGCACACGAGACCCGAGCCACCGCCGACCGCTCGAACCGAGGCTGCCGCGAGCGAGGCACATTGACATATTCCGAGGCAGCGTCGCGCGGCACTGCCTCGCACTATCTGGACGTGCCTCGCTCGCATCGTTCGTTTGGGTTGTCGCCTCTCGAAGTATACGTACCGAGGCTGCCTCGCGAGGCAGCCTCGGCCGGTCTGGACACGGCTAAGTAGGTGCACATTCGAACGCAATTCCCTGCCCATCAACTGCAAACCAGGATTTTTGCAGACCGGCCGAGGCTGCCTCGCGAGGCAGCCTCGGCCGGTCTGGACACGGCTAAGTAGGTGCACATTCGAACGCAATTCGCCAACTGTTATCCGAGACCTATGCCAATGAGAGTGTAAATTGTGTACAGTATAGCAAGTGTATACGCGCGAAAACGTTAGTTCTATTAATAAAATGAAATATGGCAAAATGTAGGATGGTCTCAAGCGTGTTTCGAATGCGCTGAGACGCACACCAGCTCCGTCGAACATTTTTGTGTATATTATGATCTTACGTATTACACCGTCGTATATAATCACACCTCTCTCCCCCTCTTTTTCCTCCTCTGCCTCTCCATCTCTACGACAAGTTTTTAACAACTTTGCCGCCATCAAATCTCAATTATTTTATAAGTAAATAAGATGAATAATCGTAGAATGAATTTGTGCTCTCCACGAAGATTTACGCTGAAACACCCAATAACGACGCCAGTCTTATCAGTTGATGTTGATGTCTGTCTTTATGAATGTGATTTTAGAGTTTTTTTTCGAGCGTCAAAAATTCGATGCTGTGGCCATTGATCGGAGAAATTGCGGTCCATCAAGTCCCGATAATCGATCGCGCCGTTTTCGTGATTGGGTGCTCTGGACTTTGGGAGAAGAGCGGAGTAACAGCATTTGTGGCGAATACTCCGCGTTAGAGGCGACCGATGACGGTCTATTTGTGAAACTGAGGAAAAGCAATGCTCTCTCGCTCTTTCCCTCGCTCTCTGTTGCTCGCACCCAACGTCCAAGAATAAACCTTAAGCGTCTCTTGATCTAACGAACTGTGCTATGTCGCGATCCCACATGCTTTTTGGGTGTCGATCGTTAGCGTGTACCACATTTACTTTTCCGCAATTTTGTTCACCAGCGATCGCCCTAACGACGTCCGAAAAGATGCGGCACTTAGGGACGAAGGAGGAAACGACGAGCTTAATATTAAGGCGGGAGCCTGAATTAGGAGGTCCAAAAAAGCGCGAACTTTTTTAGAAGAGAAAAAACAATTGGGTCCAGTAAACATTGAGGTATATTTTCATGTATATTGGAAATGTATTAAAAAAATGTTCAACGTGAAACAATAAATTACTCAGATTTATCAGCCTATTCCATGTGCGTCTTGCCACCGCATTCGCTAATCGGCGGGAAAGATGCAGCTCGTTATTCTTGAATGAACCAAATAAACCAATGAAATTTTCAATTGTCATATATTTTTCGTCTGGGTGAATTAAGGGGCTATACCAGTGTGACACTTTCAAAAAAACGATTTTTTTGTTGCCTTTTTCGACAGTTTATACTTTATACTTTACGTTTATACTTAGCACTTTTTATGGTAAATATAATTTTATCTTGCAAAAATCGATAGTTAAATCTTTATACGCGTTTTTTATAGCCAAATATATTCTTAATTTTCCGAAACATTGAATTGAGTGCTTTTCTTCAAAAAAATTCCCGAAAATCACACAAATTTTTAGCGTTCACACTGGTATAGCCCCTTAAGAAAAAGCCCAAAAAATCGTGAAATTATAACTTTTCTCAGGTTAGAAAAAAATGTGTTAAAAAAATCACTTTAACGTGCTATAAAACTGATTTAAAAAGACTTTTTCAACGACTCCTTTAATTCACTTTGAAGAGATTTTTATACTGAAGAAAATAAAATTTAGTTTGATTCAATAGGTCGTTTAGTTTTTTTCCTATCACGCCCGCCAATTTGGATAAATCGTGAAAATGAAAACTGGAAAAACGCACTTCAACGTTTTCAATAGGAGGAAATATTACAATTGGCCTCTGTAACTTTGTAAATATATTCTTGGATAATTTATCGATTTAAGCGATAAAAAAAGATTTTTCGGACCTTCTAATTCATGCTCTCGCCTTAAGGGCGATTCACATGCTTGCTAATTACAATGAGTATGCCTGTGAGGAAGAAAACATCGGCGAAGTTTATTCGTCAGCCAAGAATCTCGTATATTTTCGCTCCAAATTGATGCAAAACGTGAACGAGCCATGCCCTACGTCAATGTTTCTGTGCCCCCCGCCACCCGCCCGTCACGCTGTCATTTGCCTACAGAAAGGCTTTTCGGAAAATTCTCATCCGACAGTTCCAGTAGACTTGTCAGGGAAGGACATTTTCCTCGTATTTTTGAATTGCTGCTTCGTCACTAGCAAAGTTCGTCACATTTTGGAAAACGAGTCGCGCGTGTCGTTTGTCTGACCAGCAGTGTGTCTCGCCGCGGAAGTCCGCAAATAGCAAAGCACCCGAGGAATATACGATTATGACAGCGGGGTGACGGGTCGTCGCGACGTCTGCGATATCGGAGTCCACCGCACGATCGACCCCCTCTTTTTCTTACTTTTTTCGCGCAACTGTCGTCACGAGCTGACGAATCCTTTGGACCACCGATACGCACTGTGGCCATTGCGGATCCGTGACACTTGGCAGACTTTGGCAAGGAAGGCAAGCGACGAAAGGGGGATGCAATCAGAGGGTGTGGGGGTGGGGGATGAGAAACGGCGAGAGACCGTGGGAACGAAGAAAAATGTAGCAAAAGATGACTGCAGTAAGCAAGATGACAGAATCAGGCAGGAAAGTTGCCATTGAGATGGCTTTATTTAGACGAGGAGGCCCCGGCTCGCTCGACGCGTCTATATCCACACAGAAATCTTTTCAGCCCCGAATCCCAAGAGGATCGTAGAGAACCGGATATCACGGAACGGAAACAAGCGGACCAGGTCATGGACCTTCGGAACCTTCATTGCGTCGCATTTCCAGCGGCATCAGCGTATCAACAGCCGCGCCCGGACTGGCCGAGGCAAGAACCGAGGCAGCCTCGCGCGTCACCGCCTCGGACTATATCGACGTGCCTCGGTCTGAGCGGTCGGCGGTGGCTCGGGTCTCGTTTGCGCGACGCGCAATGCTGTGTCGGTCATGATTCGCTCGCTCACCCTGGACGTGTTACAAGCACTAGCGTCATCCTCGTAAAATTGTGCACCGTGTTGCCGATGACAGTTTCTCCTAACGGGCAATTTTCGTATTTCATACGATTTTAAAATAATTTCTCCCGGATACATTATCTTTTCTTACTCTTCGTTAAGTTTCGATGTATTACCAAAAAAAGCTACTGTGGCAACTGAAACTCGTACGTGTGGTCTCATTTCGGCTTTTGAGGATACTGACATGCCTCGAATAACTTATCGCACTTGCCGCGCGAGGAGGCCTCATGACGATTTACCGCGAGCCCGATGCTGCCGCGCCCGAGGCATACACACCGAGGCTGCCTCGCCCGAGGCATACATACAGAGGCTGCCTCGCACGAGGAATACACATCGAGGCTGCCTCGCCCGAGGCATACATACCGAGGCTGCCTCGCCCGAGGCATACATACCGAGGCTGCCTCGCCCGAGGCATACATACCGAGGGTGCCTCGCCCGAGGCATATATACCGAGGCTGCCTCGCCCGAGGCATACATACCGAGGCTTCCTCGCCCGAGGCATACATACCGAGGCTGCCTCGCCCGAGGCATACATACCGAGGCTGCCTCGCCCGAGGCAACTCGGCCAGTCTGGACGCGGCTGATCAAATCGCGACTCACTGCAGCGTCACACTTATTCCCAATTTTCGTCATTGACGCCTGCGCACTTATCACCGATCTCGATCAAAATCCAAGTGAAGTAAACGAATAAAAAAAAAAAAGTGCTACGTATTTCGCAACTGTATCACCGGGGCTTGCTCTTTTCTCGAGTTCACTCACAGTCATGGGACCTCGCGGAGGTCTGTCTCTTCGCCTTTCTCGTCCTCGTCGTCACTCGTTAATTCGTCGCCTCCGAGGTCCAGCCGGCGACGCAACACTGCCGTCGCTGGGCTCGCCTCTCGCACGGTGTACCCTCCAACTCGCGTGAATTTCCTACACCAGCAGTGAATAATGCTGCAGCTCGGTGTAAGTTGTAGAATAAAGAGCGAAAGTGACGATGCGAAGAGAGAGAGAGAGAGTGAAGAGAGGGAGGGAGCGAGGGATATAAAAATAGGGGTTGCTATTTTCGTAACGGAGGCTGGATCTCTGCCCATCAACTGCAAACCACCTCTCTTTCTTGTCGTCGACGTCGCCGTCGTCGCCGTCGTCGCCGTCGTTTCTTCGCTTCTTACTCGGAGTATCCGCGCTCGCGTAAATTTATCGTTCAGCCACGATTCGCCGTTTGTGTCGCGCTGTTATCCATTTTTCATGCCGCACTTCGCGACACTTCCTGGTGGACGTGGTGCGCCGTCCGGGGAAAAAATGGATACGAGAAACAATTTTTTTTCGTCACTCTACCACGTATTGCCGAAGAGGGAAATAAGTATTGTGACAGTTCTGAGTGGGAGCGCGATGGATTATTTTTTTTTGCGAAATCTCCAGGCGAAATAAAGAAAAGGCCAGCCACGATTTGGGGCTTTTTTTTTAACATCGGCACATTTGGTAGTCTAGGTTAAAAATCCGGAACTTGTGCTCGACTTGGTGCTTAGCTACCTTGTCGTAATATTGACTCCGTTCTTTGTGTTGCATTTTGATTTTCGTTGTGAATTATTCGAGAGTCGGAAATATTCGGAAAATAAAATACGAAATTGACAAAAAAACGATTTTTTTATCCAAAGCTCCCTCCCCCCTCCATTACGATATTAATTGTCGTGATGTTTTTTACGACTTGGAAATGTTTTAAACAATTGTGCAACGCATTTTAAGGTAAAACGTCAAGTGCAATATTTAATGGGCGGGGAAAACCGGCAGGGCCTCAATGTTTAAATGTTAGTGACTTAATAGAATCGAGTTAGTGATTCAACGTACTATTTGTCTTGCACTAGTAACAGCTAATGAGTAACTTAAATGCGGCCACTTTTTGCTGCCCGTGAAATATTAGCTAGACTCGACATACATTTGCTGGGAATTTTAGCATTGACGAATATTTAGACGACTATACGCCCAGATTATCCACTCTGGAGACATAATTGTTTCAATATTCGTGAAAGGAAATTTTTTTAGTGAGAATATGTTAAATTGAACGTTCACTGCAAAATGCATTGCAGTTTTATTGTTATTTTTTCCAAGAAACTGGGAGTTTTATAATTAAAATCGGTGCGAATTAAGTGTCGGGTACTGTACAGAGAAGTTACATTTTTTATTTTACTCTTTTTTATTTCCTCTCCATTATTGCAATTATTATAAATGCCAAGAAAAAAACGGAAGCAGGTGTCAAAATGCGTGCATCGAATTATCAAAAAATTCACAAACTTCCATTATGAGCAAATAATTCGTTGAGTTCTTCGG
The DNA here is from genome assembly GCA_964007375.1 of Ophion obscuratus. Taxonomy (NCBI): domain Eukaryota; kingdom Metazoa; phylum Arthropoda; class Insecta; order Hymenoptera; family Ichneumonidae; genus Ophion; species Ophion obscuratus. Next base: position 85,298,364 of record OZ023312.1, on the reverse strand, counting down.
GTAATCGAGGAACTGCGAATCGAAAGAAATTACCAATATCGAAGATTCCCCATTTCATTTTCAATTTGCCATATTTGGTCCAAGCTATCTGCATACTTCAAATTGAATGAGCGCCCTAGTTGAGCAGTATCCACGGCAGATGGCGAGAAGCGCATGGTAATGTTACGGCCGATATAATTGGAACGGATATTCCTCTGTCGATAAGTTAGTTCCCTAGGTCTATCGTTGAAACGGAAATAGAAAGTAAAAGATTTCCTCTCGACCGATAACGACTACAATGGTAATAGTCCAGGTGCCATTTGGTAACGTTGGTTGAGTCATATTTACAACAGATGGCACTACGATCACGTGGAGTTATAGTTACCAACCTCTCTAGGCCACGGCCAAATAGGAACATGCTCCCAACGGCGTCTCCTACATTTTATACTTTCAATAAATTAAAAATATATATTCACTAGCTCAATTTACAATTCGAGCCTCGATATTTTTATATGCTTATATAAATAAACAAAATGGTCACTAGCTGTTGTCTGGGAGTAAGGAAAATACGTACTGATTAAGTTGCACGAAAAATACAATTCTAGACGAAATGAGATTTCAAATGTTTATCTCAATCGCAAGTGGCACAATATGCAAATGAAGCCTTAAGGGGGCAACGAAAAATTTCGATTTTTTCGCTTGAAAAAGCGTTTTTCTCGAAACAGCATTTTGTACTAGTTTTGCCGCGATAACTCAAGAACGATTTAAGATATCGCCTTGATTTTTTTCAATGAAGATATCAACTTTCTCCACAAAATGAACCGACGTCTATGTAAAAAAAAATGTATTATTATTGTTATTACAACAAATGTCATCCGTTTTTCAATGGTTGTCAAATTTCAGCCGCCATTTAAAAAAAAATTATGTTCTTTGACAAATGTTAGGTTCTGTCTGTGCCAGAACATCCCCTGAAGAGCGACTCTAGCGGATTCAAGATGAACAATCGACCTTTCGGTGTTTTGTTTGCCCGGAAGGGTAAAAAGTTCAGGTATAAAATTTCACCACAGGCGTCGCTCCAATCACTAGTGACCAAAGTCTTGGCGCCTCTCGCGGCCTAAGCAGAAGCTCTAGCACTAGTATAGAAAACTTTGTTAAAATACATTGATAACAATGGATAAAATTTAAAAAAAAAACGAAAAATGACCCGAGATTCTGCTGTGTTCCATGGTGCATGACGGATAATAAAAGTGAATTGTCGTTCCATGAGCAACTTAAAGATAAAATCTTTATTTAAAAAATGGTTTTTGGCTTTGAAAATGACTGTCTTTAGGCCATAAAGGCGCGTTTGTAGTCACTCCACAAGATTAATTTATTTCGAAGTTTGTTTCTTCATAAATGATAAATCGGGCAATATTAAAAGTTATTTCTGTTTTATGCAATGTATAAATATCATTTCAGACGTCCCTTGTATAAAGTATGATCTGAAAAATAGAATCACTTCTCAAAACCTGCGAGTGACTCTCATAACCTTAAAAAATCTAAATCCGCGCCGTTTGCCCTAACTTAATTTACCGTACTGCCGTGTAAACTGCATAATATACGAAACCAATAAAAAAAAATGTGTTGATTAAAAAAAAGATAACTACTTTCATCTAAAAAAAACTGAAAACTTTTTGAATACATTAATTCATACCAGCACACATTACGACCATTTACATTCTTTTTTCTCCAATGTCTCACAATACATCGTTCTTCGAAATGTTTTTCGCACACGTACTGAGACTCTTTCAGTCCCGGAATAGCATTGAGCCATTTTTTGTATCGTTCGACGTTTCTGGGCACGCGAAACACGGAGCATTTCTGCTTACAATTTTTGTACCCCCTTTTACAATTGCGAACCGCGCAACCCTTAGCCATTTCGCATTTTTTTCGCAATCACTACCAAAAAAAATGCACACAATGCGTAAAAACACGATAAAAAATGTATCACGGTAAATCGCGTAGAACCTTTTGGTATATGGTCGCAAATAAAGGTTATTTCGACTATCGCGCCACACAACATGCGTAAACAACTTGGTCCCCAGGGAGAGTAGAGTAAAGGAGTGGACACTCCATAGGAGATAAGCAGCGAAAGACGGCCCCAAAATCCCGACTTTTAAGTGACCGCAAGGGGCGCTGCGATCGCAATTCCCCGATGTATAGTAATACTTGTAGCTAAAGGTTCTAGGCATGCGCGATAGAGGAAAGTTGTCAAAATCAAGGTTTGCGTTTTTTTTTGGTATTGCATGATATTTGCAAACTTGTACTTTACTAACATTTAGTTTTTTTTCTTTTCGCGAGCGTTCAGTTATATTTTTCGTTTATTATAAAACACAAAAACGATTCGTGTTTCGTAGTTGACGGAGCTAATGTGCGGAACTCTGGTTGTAGAAAGTGAGATAATGAGAATGAAAAATGTAAGATTATTGCATCGCTGAAAAAAATGCACAGAGTCAGATTGAGCTTCAATGCATGACGTACTGGAGGATTTGCAATGTTTTCCATTTTTATTGTTCCAATAATGTTAAGGGCGATGCTGGAAGCGTTCACGCGCGCGATTAACAACGGCAGACAGAATGAACAATGTTACAATGAACAGTTCAGGACAGTGTTACAATGGAGGACAGTGTTACAATGAACAGTAATCAATATAATTTTGAATAATAAATTTAAAAATGGTTCACTGCGAATGAATTAAATAAACAATCTGTACTGTTAACAAGGCGCATTTTGCTGTACATTATGCCTGTGTAATAATAAATGACTCTCACAATAAGTAATAATAATAATCACAAATATTCTATTGTACGAACGTAATTTTTTAAATAATAAGTTATCACAATTACACCCATTGTTACTTTGTCTATGTAATAATCTTCTATCAAATTTGAAAACGATTCACCGAACGGTTCAATAAATATTTCGTTCTCAAATTATACACATTCAACATTGCCTCTTATAAAACATTAATAACTATACACAAAACTTATTTTAACTGTGAGTTTTTATTTATAATTTTTTTACACATCATATAATACTTTATTTTCGAGCATGGACTCAATCCACAGACAACCATGTATAAGTAGCCGACGGAAAGCTAAGCAAGAGAGTATATCTATATATAAGGGAAAGCCGATTACAACGCCACCTAAAACTCTTATTTTCCTTGATTTTGGAGCCACATCGCTAGCACACAGTGTCAACTCCTTTACTCTAGTCTCCCTGTTGGTCCCATTCGCCGTTAAGTGGTAGGGGGAAACTACTTCCCCTTGCTAGTAGCGACGCGTAGCGGCGCCTAGTGAATCGTAAAGTGAAGCCGATAAGCAAGGAGACTAGAGTAAAGGAGTCCAAACTCCCTATCCTAGCCTGTATGTACGAAGTTCTTTCAATCGGTCGCAGAGATGTAGTACTCAGTTCCGCCGCAGGCGTCGCTAGTGTTCCCCAAAGCCCATAATATATAGTAATACAAAACTGCATAAGGTCCGAGGTCCTCCTCACGACCAATGACAAAACTGGCGTGATCGTGTTTCTCTTTCATACTCACCTGGAACAGTCATGGGGCGTTCTCTCTCGCACACCCGAACGATAATACACCCAAGTAGGGATTCCCTCTATTATAATATATAATGATATTGTGTACATATATATAATAAATAAAATATAAATAATATTAATGAAACAACTCGTCTTGATTTATTCACATGGGCTTATGATATAATAAGCACATCAGATATAATAATTATATAATAAGTGCAACACGAGTTATTTTATTATGGAAACTTATGATTTTCCTGTTATGTTGTAAAATATGGCTAATTACAATGAAACGCGAATAAAGCGATAAACCAACCGTAATGTATCTCGTAATGTATTTATTATTCGGATGCGCGTTACTCTGTTTTCCTGTACAATAATAATAATGATAAATAATAATAACATGTACATGCAAGAAACCGGGCGAATGCGGGAACGTTGGCCCCACATGCTGGGGTTGTCTTTTCAACATGTGCTTATTATATGTATACCCATGAAAACTCGTTATTTGCTAGTTACGTTTAAAAATGAAGCTAAATATGAATTGAATTAAGCGATGAACCAACCGAAGAAGCCATCAAGCCTAATTGAACGCCAAGCGCGGCAATCACTTAAATATGAAAAGATTATATTTATTGCTAGATTACGCTAGATTACTGTATTGAAGGTCGTGAGTTCGAGCCTCGGTAATTTTAATTTTTTTCTTTTGCATTCGTACAGGTATCTGGATGTACGAGCGAATTGAAGCAGTTTTAACCAATCGAGGAACTCGTCCAATCTCAAAAGAACTCGAACAAAAATACCATGGAAGAATATATTTTTTAATTTACTGCCATCAATAGTTGAAATTTGTTTTATAATTCCTACCTAGAGTGTTTACTGTTTCCCTTTATCTCATTGACTCGCGAGGAGTCATCTCTGTTATCATACACATAGGTCGATGTTGCTGTGCTGGTGTACACGACAGATATATTTGTGTTTGAAAGGCGCAAACAATTTTGCCGCCATAACACGGTCAGTTTCACTTTAGCAGTTTCCTATTACTATATATTATGGGCTCTGGGGAACACTAGCGACGCCTGCGGCGGAACTGAGCATTACATCTCTGCGACCGATTGAAAGAACTGTTTGAGGCGGGAGTGTCGACTCCTTCTCTCTAGTCTCCTTGCCGATAAGCGTGCCTACCCCCACCACGAAAAATTAGCTTCGTTGCGAGGCCTGTAAGACCGTGAGCGGTGCTCGAAAAAGTTACAGATTTCTGCGATCTCCGGCGAGCCCGCGATCGTAGCGTTGCGCGGCAGTATTCGCAAGCTGTTCCCGAGCGCATGCGCTGTGAACGCCTCGTTGTCGACCACCTGCGCGCTTCTCGCGTCTTTTCCCCGACACGCTTGTACCGAAAAACGTTCTTGGTCGGAGGGCGGCGTCGCGTGTGCGAATGCATATTGACGTTACGCTCGAACCTCCTCGTACCTCTCTGCCCCTGCGCCCCCCTGTCCCGCTGGAGCAACGCTTCGCCTCTTAGAGTAGGGAAGTGGGTCCTCCGCGACAGTGAGCGCATCCATTGTATTGCACTGTACATCGTAGCTTCGGCACGCACAGGTTCGCGCGTTCTTTCTCTTTTTCATGATTCGTCTTGTTACGGCTGAAGGTTTTTCCGTGCGAATTATCGAGCGTGTAATACGGCAGTGAAAAAAAGACGCGATTTCTGTTGAATCAACGCATTCACGTGTGTATGTATATATATATATATATAAATCCGTACTTCGATACGAATGAAAAAGAAATCTCGAGAGAGCTCTATTTTGATACACGCGTGCAGGCTAGCGAGCGCACGATACACGGGGGCTTGAGTAGTGTGCGGGAAGAAGCCAACGCGAAGTTGTCCGCATTAGATCATCGTGCACGCAACGACCGCCGAGTGCGCCGCGCGTACACACGGTTCTCAATTTACTCGACATTTTTTTTTTCACAAAGTGAGTATCCTCGCGATTAATCGAACTACACGTTGCATCATTTTAATACGAAACTGCGGGATGTGCGTGTGGCTGTGAATTTTTTTTCTCGCACGCGCGCGATCCTATTGAATGAATTGTTCCGTTGCCTCACCGCCCCGTTCCGCCATGTAGCAATAACTATACTGACGTTTGCCGGTGTTATTTTTGCGGGATGCGATATTATTGCGGTACGAAATTTGTGTCACGTGTTCCCACGTTGGAAATCGGTCATTGTTATTCACCTCTTATTCGTTGATTTTGCTTTGGATGAAGTAGAGTTAATCCGTTTTTGGAACGTTTTAAAGGACGATTGTCGTTCGTGCATGTTTTTCCCCGAATTCCTTTAGCGGCAATTTTGGTGACGAGATTCGCGTGTACGTGGCAGATACGACGGAATTAGCGTTTCGTTAAATTGCGATTGTTTAGCGCCCGTGTGTGTTGTGCAATTGGTAAACGTGTGTCCGCTTTTTGCATGCAAACTTTCGCTGCACATATGCGTGTATATATGTGCATGTATATTCAGCCGTTCAATGGCTAAACCTATAGACGAATATAGATATACGAAGCATGTAACAAACAGGGCGTATCGAGTAGATGTATAGACACCATCGCAATTCTCTCTACGTTCATACACGTTTATGTGCAGAGACAATCCGAGAAAGCTCGTTTCGAGAACTAGAATTTATGGCAAATGTATCTCGACATTGCAGAAAACTCCATTGCGTCACAATTGCTCCTTTAACGATATATATATATATATTCAAATCATTACACACACACACACACACACATATATAGTAGTGATTTGAATATAGTTATTTTAGGTAATGATGAAGAAGCATGTGTGGGTGTTTTCAATAATTGAGAGTTAACTCTTCTTGAGTCCATACGGGGCATGTTTTTAACGACGCATTTAGGGGTTTGAGAGTACGGAATGAATAATATTATATTATTTAAATGTATAAAAGGCAAAGTCCTCACTGACTGACTCATCATCGCCCAGCCGAAAAGGCTAAATGTAGAAACGTGAAATTTGGAGGACATGTCGATTTTATTATGTAGACGCCTTTTAAGTTGGGATTTTTAGAAATTCAACCATTAAGGGGAGGAAAAGGGGGGGGAGTTTGGATGTAAAATGAAATAAATCTGGTCAGAAATTTTATTTGAATTTTAGCATTAATGCTCTTCAACACAAGTTTGAAAAAACGTATTTTAACGTTTTTCGAAGTTCAACCCCTAAACGAAATAAAGTGAGAAAATTTGTACGGAAAATTTAAAAATCGGGTCAAATTTACTTGAAACTTTCGTATTCGTGCTTTTTGACACAATTAATGGAATGCGTATTTCAGCGTTTTTGGAAATTCAACCCCTAAGGGGAGTTGAAAAAGGGGAGAAAGAGGGTGGCAAAGTTTGGATGTAAAATGAAAAAAAGATCAGAAGATTTACTTGAAACTTAGTATTAATGCTCTTTAAAACAATTCAACTAATACGTATTTTAGCGTTTTTCGAAGTTCAACCCCTAAACGAAATGGGGTGAGAAAATTTGTACGGAAAATTAAAAAATCGGGTCAAATTTACTTGAAACTTTGGTATTCGTGCTTTTTGACACAATTAATGGAATACGTATTTCAGCGTTTTTGGAAATTCAACCCCTATGGGGAGAAAGGGGATGGCAGAGGTTGTATGGAAAATTTTAAAAAATCTGGTCAGAAGATTTGCTTGAAATTTAGTATTAGTGTCCTTCAACACAATTTAAAAAATACTTATTTTAGCGTTTTTCGAAGTTCCACCCCTAAACGAAATGGGGTGGGAAAATTTGTACGGAAAATGAAAAAAATCGGGTTAAATTTACTCGAAACTTTGGTATTCGTGCTTCTTGACACAATTAATGGAATGCGTATTTCAGGATTTTTGGAAATTCTACCCCTATGGGGAGAAAGGGGGTGGCAAAGTTTAGATGTAAAATTTTAAAAAATATGGTCAGAAGATTTACTTGAAACTTAGTATTAATGCTTTTTAACACAATTTAAAGAATGCGTATTTTAGCGTTTTTCGAAGTTCAACCCCTAAACAAAATGGTGTGGGAAAATTTTTACGGAAAATGAAAAAAATCGGGCCAAATTTACTCGAAATTTTGGTATTCGTGCTTCTTGACCCAATCAATGAAATACGTATTTCAGCGTTTTTGGAAATTCAACCCCTAAGGGGAGAAAGACAGTGGCAGATTTTGCATGGGAAATAAAAAAAAATCTGGATAGAAGATTTACTTGAAACTTAGTATTAATGCTCTTCAACACAATTTTAAAAATACGTATTTTAGCGTTTTTTGAAATTCAACCCCTAAACGAAATGGGGTGGCAAAATTTAGACGGAAAATTAAAAAAATCGGGTAAAATTTACTTGAAATTTTGGTATTCGTGTTTCTTGACACAATTAATGGAATACGTATTTGAGCGTTTTTGAAACTTCTACCCCTGTGGGACGAAACGAGGTGGCAGAGTTTGTATAGAAAATTTAAAAAAATCTGGTCTGAAGATTTACTTGAAATTTAGTATTAATGCTCTTCAACACAATTTAACAAATACGAATTTTAGCGTTTTTCAAAACTTAACCCTTTAACGAAAGGGATTGGCAAAGTTTGTATGAAAATTCACAAAAAAACATCAATATCAAACACTTTCAATACTCTTAAAAAATAATCAACCAATTTCTTGTCTTTCAATCCAGTTATCAGTCTTTCAACTCTACTTTCAATAGGTTCTCAATTAAATAAGTCTTAGTTTTCTATTTTTTTTCTGCAAACCGGTTAAACACCTTTTTGAGTTGGATTTTTTTTTAAATGTCATTCTCTATGTAGAGCAGTGACATATGAGAGAATCAATCCTGAAGCATTATGCTTCAAAGCCACGTTTCTGTCCGCCTCATGGCACAAAACCTCCTCTCACGGTCGGCGGAGCTCACTGGGAGTCCCATTGCTGCTTGGGAAAGTTTATATAAGTTAGGGCGGCACTCCTTTTTCATATGCTTTCTTTAATTTCCAGCATTTATTCCATTTTTTTAAAAAGAAGGTATGCCTGTCGTGACAATCCATTCAGATTTTAAGGCTGACGTATCAATTATGATTTTCTAAAATATTTATTGATGAAATCCTCTTCATTTTTCATATTCAATTAAAAATATGCGCCAACTGCATGAAGTAAATGGAGGGTTGAAGTTTGCATCGTTGGAGTGCAATGAAAGTGATTTCTTTTTACTTTCCCAAATTTCTTTTAGCAGATTTTAGCTGGCAAAAATCTTCAACCATTTTTTGAAGGTGCTTATTGTGAGATCTGCGATTGGAATTTGCAAAAGAAATTTCGTATCATAGTAACAGTAAGGAAGTAAAAATATGAATACGAAATTTGGTTGTATTTTGAAAATTAAATATATATTTATTTGACGTAATGAAAAACTACTTTTTATAATCTTGACGAAATTACGACTAATAAAATAGTTTAAGGTTGATTCAATTATTTCTTTTTGGTTGCTTTGGTGAAACAAATAAAATTAATCGATTATATGAATTTAACGACGTGCCCACTCCTGCCTATGTAAAATAATATAACGTTAATAATATGACGTTAAAGTTTGCATCTTTGGAACACAGCGGAAGTTAATTTTTTTTCGATTGCTGACATTTTTCTCCGGATAGAGGCTCCAAAAATCACTGAAACGCTTTTCACGATCTTCATTAAAAATCTACATACAAAATTGACGAAAAAATATTTTCATCAATGATGAAAATATAGAAATGAGGGGAGAAAAGAAAATTCGGTTGTGTTCCGACGAAGCAAACTTCAACATCCTAAAAAAAGTTTCCATTGTATTGCGAATTAAGGGATCGTCACAGTGTGACCCTCCGAAAAATCACTGATTTTCGCGATTTTTTTTTTAAATGTTCAAATAAACTAATCGGTCCGGTTTTTTTTAAATAAATAAATACATTCATGACGAATACAAAATGATTTTTTTTATGTTTATTTATTGGATGTACAATAGTTAAATAAATTGTTGAAATGACACGTAATAAAAAAAGGTCCTGTACGGTTTCCACGATTGCGGCCGCAATTTTGATCTGAAACAAAAATTTCAAAAAGATTATTAATCTTTAGGAAAGTCGCTATCGCGCTATGGAAGGGTTTTTTTTTTAAATTTGACGAAATGGCGGCGGTTTGAACAAAAAGTATCGAATTTGGCCCTTTTTCTCGACAGTTTTTCGTAAAAAAAAATAGGAAGATTTCCAAAAAAAAAAAAGCTTCCATAGCGCTATAAAGAATGACGTTAAAAATGTTCTCTTCAAAGGGGAACTAGATATCTTCAAAACTCTTCCTTTGAGAGTGGAAACCGTTTTGAAAAACACTATTCTGAGAAAAACGCGTTTAAAGATTGGCGAGGCAGATGTCTCGCTCCGTTCCCTTTCTACAAGAAACGTTGTAGCGAACGTAATAATTTGAATTTCGATTTAAAAATTTGAGAGAATGTTTATTGCAGTGTATACTATCCGATAATGCAACAAAAAAAATCGATTTTTCGAAAATTTCACACTGAGACGATCCCTTAACTAGGCATGAATTACTTATACTCGGAAAATGTTTGATGTTCAATGAAAATCTCGAAAAAAAATATTTTTATTTATACAAAATACAAATAATATAATGTGACAAAATATTTTATTTATAAATAAAGAATATAGAATCAAGAATGTTCTTCATAAATTAATAATATAAAAAAAAAGAATTATAAGATAATTAAAAATATGGTTTTTCAAAACTCTTTATTTTATATTTGTTACTTATAAATAATTTTTTTGAATATATTATTTATATTTTATATAAATAGAATTTCGTAAAAAATATGCATCCACGAAGTCGGAGCATATGTAAGGAAAAAAAAAAAATCTTGAAACTCACAACGGGTCTGCCTGGGCCCCAAAAAATGGTCGTTTTTCGATATTTTTCCCGGTGAGAGCATGACGAGGTCGTGGTTTTACACACAATTAATACGTGACCTTGCCAATTTTGAGTTTAAAAAAATCATAAATATTAAAAAAATTAAAGTTCCGAATTATAAAGTTTTTTTCTAAATGTACATAATCGTAATGTAAAATTCGACAAATTTTTTCGCGTTCGCGCCTTGTCCCTCAAACGGAAATTGCGTGGGAAGTTTGAGAGACACAGTCGGTCAGATAACGCGCGATATCGACGATTCGTCGTGTGACCTTTTCAAAATTGTCCATTACACCGTATACATGCATAGTCGCTAACGCGCCCCGGGTGGGCGTATACACTTCACAGATGTTCGCTCACTCTACGCTGGAGAGCTCTCGTGTATACCGGGTGTCTCGAATACTTTTCACGTAGATCGCGCTACACATGGTGTAGCATTGGAGTTGAATATTCACCGGATGACGTAGAATATTTTGAGCCAAAATGACCCACGATTTTCCCAGTAAATGAATCGATGAATAGTTTTCGGCAATTTGCTCAAAAATGGCGAACGTCTTAAAATTATTGGAGGATGACCGTAATCTTGAAACAAGAAAAAGAATATGCAGATTCACTGCATCATGCAAATTGGTCGCTGATGTCCGTGATGTTGAAAAAAAAACGCAGATTTACTTATCACAGAAAACTGTGTTCATAAGAGATTGGAAAATGATCTTTTGGTGTGAGTTTATCCAAAATTGACGAAAATCAAGTCCGGGCTGTCTCAAAATGACCTGACATTTTAAATTTCACGCCATTTTTTTTTGTGGCCAACATTGAATACTAAAATTTGACAACTGGCATCAGGAAGTATTAAGGTTTAGTCATGGAGAATTACACGATCGAGCAATGCATAGAAATGGTTTCTTTCAACAAAATGGTGCAACATATTCTTTCAACAAGATGGCGTAACATATTCTCTTAACAAAATGGTGCAACATGTTCGTTCAGTAAGATGGCGCAACATATTTTTCCAACAAGATGACTCAACCTACTACCCGAGTGGAAAACGTAACTCATTACCGCCTAGCCACAAGCTAGTAAAAGTTGTTTACAATCGCCATTAGCTAACCGTCTTAGCTATTGACTACCCAACTTTGCAACGCTTTGGTCCTCTAGTGACTGAATACAAAAAATGAGATGGTGACTAGATAGAAAGAAATATCACGGCTGTATAATATTTCTGACCTAGCCATGACCTAGTTTTTTAAGCTAGTAACTGGGAGCTGAAAAAAGCTGAAAAAACTAGGCCATGGTTAGGTTAGAAATATTATACAGCCGTGATATCTCTTTCTATGTAGTCACCATCTAATTTTTTAAATCTAATCGCCACCTAATTTTTGTTCTCAGTTACTAGCTGAAAAAACTAGGTGATGGCTAGGTCAGAAATATTATACAGCCGTGATATTTCTTTCTATCTAGTCACCATCTAATTTTTTTGTATTCAGCTATATATATATATATATATATATATATATATATATATATATATATATATTCGTGATTTTTTGCACATTATTCACATCATTGGACCCTTTTATGATATTCTTCGTTGTTCATTAATTAGGGTTATGATATTTGTGCTGTAAATTAATTAATGGTTCAATTTCATCAATGAGTTGTGACGTCCACTGACCCAGTTCTACTAGTTTAATTTCTGAATGTTCGTATCGTCTACATACGTTACACTACACAATGTTAAATTATTGAAAAATGGGTGGATTAACAAAAGTAAATAAAATTATCGGATCAGTGACTCAATTGCGCTCGCATTGAAAGCGGTAATCGCATAGAATTACATAACCTTAAATTGTATTTGTCCGATCACTTATTCCGGCTAGTGCGGCCGCAGTTGGCAAGTGTTGGCTAGGTCATAGCAACATATCGAATTGAGGATTTTTTCATTCGCAACGTCATCTGTAACTCAAGTTGCTTAGCCAAGAGCCAATCGCTCGATGCAACTACACGTAGTCACATAACCACGATTTGTCATTTGTGACCAAGATCGGCTGTGCAGTGACTAGCCAAGGGTGCACAGCGTGAGTTAGCTGGCTAGGTCATGCCGAGATACCTACTTGAGAATTTTTGCATTCGAAACGCCATCTGTAACTCAAGTTGCTTAGCCAGCCATGAGCCAATCGCTCGATGGAACTACATGTAGTCACATAACCACACTTTATCATTCGTGACCAAGCTCGACTGGGCAGTGACTAGTCAAGAGGTGCACAGCCGCATAGCTGGCTAGATCATGGCGAGATACCTACTTGAGAATGTTTGCATTCGCAACGCCATCTGTAACTCAAGTTGCTTAGCCAGCCATGAGCCAATCGCTTGATGCAACTACACGTAGTCACATAACCAAGATTTGTCATTTGTAACCAAGATCGGCTGAGCAGTGACTAGCCAAGGGTGCACAGCGGGAGTTAGCTGGCTAGGTCATGCCGAGATACCTACTTGAGAATTTCTGCATTCGAAACGCCATCTGTAACTCAAGTTGCTTAGCCAGCCATGAGCCAATCGCTCGATGGAACTACATGCAGTCACATAACCACACTTTATCATTCGTGACCAAGCTCGACTGGGCAGTGACTAGTCAAGAGGTGCACAGCCGCATAGCTGGCTAGGTCATGCCGAGATACCTACTTGAGAATGTTTGCATTCGCAACGCCATCTGTAACTCAAATTTCTTAGCCAGCCATGAGCCAATCGCTCGATGGAACTACATGTAGTCACATAACCTCACTTTGTCATTTGTCACCAAGACGAGCTGAGCAGTGACTAGACAAGGGCTGGATAACAAAACAGTCACAATATTACTAGCTCATAGCGAGCCAACCATTGGTCAGTTCGTATGAGCTCAATTGGGCGAGCCAGTTACTAGCTCATAACTCAGACAGGCTAGAACAATTTCTACTCGGGCAATTACTAGGTCGTAACTCAAACAGGCTAGCACAATTTCTACTCGGGTCCTGACTTCAAACAATGCGGTATTTTTTCGAAAAGACTCCCCGGTGTATGAGCTCCGCCTTCGTTCAAACCGTGGTAACGACATACTTATCTAACACTCGAGTATTCTTATACGCGAAAAACACGGATTTAATTTTCTTTATGAATGAAATAGTCTTTTTCCTGAGCAATTTCGCCGGGCCTGCTTATCTCTACAGACGAGGCTTCCCTTTGACCAATATCAACGGCGATAAATTTCGACGCGTCCATGATTTCATTCACGCAGATATATACTATAGATGTGTAGGTTTTGCAGCGTAAGTTACTTTTTATTATTTATATACAGTGCGAAAAATTTATTAAGAAATGTGTTCATACCTTTCATATTTGAAATAAAAAATGTATTGTTTTAGCCGAAATTATAAGTGAAACAAAAAAAATACTTATGTGTTTTACAATTTTCATCAACAGTAAACATTAAAAAGTAACTTTATAAAAATTTGCGTCTTTTGCTGTATATTTTTGGCTGATATAATAATTAATTTGACGGAAATAGCAGCTTTTTCTCCAAAACATCATTTGAACAGACGTTGGCTATTAAACTATGACATTTTCAAATTATTTAATAACACGATTTTATATATAATCAAATGATCTACAAGAACGGTTCCATGACATTTTGTGATAGGTTTGATAGTTTTGCCGGAAACGTGAGTCTTTAAATTCACTATACATTCAACTTTGACGTTGAATAACTTTTGAAAGAGTAGATTTATCATAAAACAATCAGAGACCTTTTTTATAGAGCGTCGAATTCCCTATGAAAATATGTCTTGGGCATCGTTGTACGTTTAGGTGTCGGCGAGTTATAAAATTCGAAAGAAGCAAGCGAAGTTTTCTTCATGTTATTAGCACGGAAAAAAGAAAATCGCGATGGGGAACCTCTAAATATAAATATTAAGAACTCATATTTTAACAGGCGACTTTTTTCATCTTACTGCAACTATACTGAATAGGGAAAATTGAAAAAAGTAGTGGATTTTTTTTTATGACAATATACAGGGAGGGGTTCTATTATGAATGGATGATCATGCAACTGTTGGTAGGTCAGATCATGTCCTACCATATGTTGGAATTTCAGTTTAGTAAAAGTCCCACGGTTTTCGAGATAAAAGTCATCTGCTTTTAGTTTTTCGCATGCCATTTCTACACTTTTTTGACCCGGTTAAAAAAAATACTCTTGGTTATTTGATTTATCTAGAAAAGTCTTCTTTTTAACCTCAAATGTTAAGGAAACTTTACGAAAAAAGATCTTATGGAGAATTTTCATACATATTAAATCGAACATCTGAAAAACGTTCTCGCAAAACGAAGAAAAACGAACTCACAAACAAGATCCGGTTGTCTTAAATCTAAAAACACTTCAGCATCTTGATCTTATTTTGTCATGGGAAAAAAATCTCGCGGGTTCCCTCTATAATTTTTTATTCTTTCTGTTCACGAATTACGAAATATAAAAAAGTTCCATCCGCCAGAAATCGTTCCGTTTGGTGAGGAAAGCTACCTATATTTATATCGTTGTGATGACCACGACACGTACAGACGTCAAAATCATTTGGATGTTCCGACGAAGATAAAATTCTCATGCTCATTCTTATTGGATTCTATTTCGCGAGAGATCGATTTATCATCGGCACCCGTTGATACGCCAACGCCCCCCTAGCGTATCGCCTCCATACGTCATTCTCTATTTCCAGCGAAGACGAAGTCTATGACGCTATGTCCGCGTCATTAATACGACTTTTACCAATCTTTCAATGATCTCTTAGATCGTTGGCGTTACTCAGATGACTTATGCCACCAGAGCATGCCGCTGGCGAGAGAATTGCAGCAATACATATTTATATATATGGCTCATTCACTAGAAAACTGTCATAACACATGAATGCGGTTTTGAGAAAAACGCATTTTTATTTGTTCTTCACATCCGTGAGGCCACTATGACGTCAATATCTATCGGAATTGGCCGGAAGGTATTTTATTTATTCTGAAATTTATTAACCTTTTTGGGGGTTATAAATAATATGTAGCCAATCTCAAAATACGATTTTTCTGTATTATGACAGTTTTTTAGAGGCTAAACGATATATATATATATATATATATATATATATATATATATATATATATATATATATATATATATTAGGGTGTGCGGAAAAAAATCGATACTTTTTTTTTCTGTTGCATCCACCAAAAAAGGTGAATTAAGGTAAAAAATGAAGAATCCTCGAAGGAGAGCTCAAAAAAAAAATAATATTTCGAATGGCGCACTGCATTTGAATATTTTTCATAAGAATAACCCAGGAAAATATTGGGATTTCTGAATGGGGTAGCGCAACTCGTCAGGAAAAAATCACACAAAGATGTCATTAAAATATTCTTCAGGATGACATTTACAACATATACGCCTAGTTTGTTGTACTTGTATTGAGTATATAAATTTTGAGGCCAAACTAGCAGAGGAAAAATGTGACCTTGAAATGGCGATTTTCAAGGTCAAGGATGCCACCTTGAGCTTGGGTTGTATTCATTATTTTTCCCGTATTCAGCGCATCAAATTACATAGGAATACGCTTTCAAAATGTTCTAAATAAATTTTTAGAATTGGACTTTTCGTTGCGGACGAGGCTGGTCGATATACCCACGTGAAAATAAAATATATAAAAAATATATCGAAAAATATATAAAACATGTATTAAATATAATTGGTTCCAAAAGTTGGATATGTCAATTATATTTTTGGATAAGAGTAAAACCTATGCGATATATAAATATAAATCCATTTAAGATACATCTTAAATATATCAAACATACAAACTGAATGTGTTTTATATATTTTGAATATAGTTGGTTGAGCAACTTGAGTAACAGATGACGTTGCGAATGAAAAAAAAAATTCAAGTCGGTATCTCGCGATGACCTAGCCACACTAGGTCCGGACCGGAATAAATGATCGGACAAAAAAAATTGAAGGTTATGTAATTCTATGCGATTATCGCTCTCTATGCGAACGCAATTAATTGATCCGATAATGTTAGTTACTTTTGTTAATCCACACATTTATCAATAAACTAACATTGTGTATTGTACAATATGCAGACGATACGAAAGTTCAACAATTTAACAAGTAAAACTAGCTCAGTGGACAACGTCCCAGCTCATCACTCAGAGGTCCCGGGTTCGAAACCACCTTACAGTGTGTAAGCGTCTGATATAATTTAAATTTGAACCATTAATATATTTGAAGCGCAAACACCATAATCGTAATTACTGACTCGTAAAAGGGTGCAATGACGTAAATAACGCCATAACAAAATTTTTAAGAATATTTCAAGTACAGTTTAAATATATTGCAAGTATATCTTAAATACACGTTAAATATATTTAAATAATATTTGAAATGTAGTATGAACATTAGACTGATTCAAAAAAAAAATTTTTTTCTGGATTCTCGTGCTATTGTTGGGCACTGATAAAACAAAATTTCTCTAAAAAGATGGGCGCGGTCACTCAATTTTTAGAGGTGGCTATCTCGACTTTTTTGTATTTGAATTTTTTTTAACGAACGTATTGCATTTAAACATAGTCATGGCTTCGGATTACGGATAAAAATCGGAAAAGTTTTGAGTTTGTTCTTTTACAAACATAACAGAGAAAAAATAACCATACGTCGAAGTGCACACGAAACGATGAAAGAAATTTTCGAACAATGGAAATGTGCTGAAATTCCAACGCGTCGATTGAATAACGCAATCTTGAAATCAATAAAACTCCATCTAGTCTGGAAACAACTTTTAAAAAATCGAGTTAAAAAGAATTTGCCGTCACAAATATCGAAGGAGCGTAAATTTAAGAGAGATTTGGACAAACTGTTCAACGTTGCACATTTTCTTTCTGCCCAAAATGTTAACGAACTTGAGAATGGCTGGGAAGAAATGTAAATGAGTTTGAAGATAATATAAGCGTAGCATTTTGAAAATGTAAATATACGATTTATGAATAAAAGCTTATAATTTAATTTTTCGTAAAAAGTGCAAAATGTTAATGCGTATAAATAAATCTACATGAATAACGAGAGTAGTATAGACGCCATTATTGATCTACCTGGATTTGAATTGTGAATATTGCACCCTTTTCAAATTGTTAGAGTTTATTTTTGTTACGAAAAAGCTGCTGGATGTGATTTTTATCCGTAATCCGAAGCCATGACTATGCTTAAATGCAACACGTTCGTTAAAAAAATTCAAATACAAAAAAGTCGAGATAGCCACCTCTAAAAATTGAGTGACCGCGCCCATCTTTTTAGAGAAATTTTGTTTTATCAGTGCCCAACAATAGCACGAGAATCCAGAAGGAAAATTTTTTTTTGAATCAGTCTAATGAACATATTTCAAGTATATTTTAAGGGCGGGGTAAAGTATTAAAATTTTTTTCTTTTCATTAAAATTTTTTTTTTTAAATGAATGCATAATATATCAAGAATATTGTGTTAAAATTTCAAGTCGATCGGAGTAAAATTGACGAAGTTATGAGTATTTGAGCGTCTATTGCTCCATGCCGTTCTTCTGCGTTTTTCAAACCATTTTTCTGAAACTTGTCATATTTGAAGTCCGTGTGCGCGATAACTCGAAATCTACTAGACCAACCGCTTTGAAATTTTTCACAGTACTTCTTCACATAATTCACCAGGTATTGTCGAGAGCTTTTTTGTTTTTTTTTAATTACTAATTTTTCAACAACAAATTAGCCGATTTTTTTTAGCGAAAATCGGGTTTTTGGCTCCCAAGTGCTACGAAAAATCGAAAAATCGAAAGAAAAAAAAATCCTCCCGTCATTACCTCGAGAAACATCTCCTTTAACAAATGCATTTTGATTTTTTTATTTCAAATGATTCTGTTGCGAGTTATGGTGCACACCGCAAACCAACTTTTTTTCGAGGCGCCTCCGGGGTTTAATTTTCACTCGCTCAATTTTGAATATTTTGCAATGCAAATTTAGGAGAATGTTGTTCAAATGTTACTTTATTATATGTAAATTTTTCAATAAACGAACACTATTCGTTACGCAAAAAAAAAAATCTTAAAAACATGCCTTTTTTTCGCCGAATTAACTTTACCCCGCCGTTAAACGGAGTATGAACGTATATCGTGTATATTGTAGATGTAGTTTAAATACATTTAAAGTATATTTCAATTATAATTCGAACACATTTAAAATACATTTGTAGTATATTTTGAGGGTAATTTGAGTACATTGTAAGTATATTTTCAATATAGTTTGAATATATGTACCCGCCCATCGAACATATATTTTTTCTACACTGAGAAAAAAATTCAGTTGGTTTAACAAAATGTATCTTTAAATACGTTCAACTTGATTTTTGATTGGCATAACAAACATTTTGTTAATCTAACGATAGTTTTAGTGGTGTGAACTGTAGCTTATTTAGCTACAGTTCACACCACTAAAACTATCGTTAGATTAACAAAATGTTTGTTATGCCAATCAAAAATCAAGTTGAACGTATTTAAAGATACATTTTGTTAAACCAACTGAATTTTTTTCTCAGTGTATACATTCTGAGGATCTACTTTGTCCCAAAAGTTTGATATCGCGAATATATTTTAAATGCATTTCCCGTATACATTGCATATATCTAATCTATATCTAAGATGGATAATATATATCTGAAATATATTTTACATCCATTTTTGATATATCGAAAAATATATTTTTGCATATTTTTCATTTCCGTGTGGGTATCGACCAGCAGTTAGGCTTGGGACTCCAATTGAGAAATTCATCGCTTTTATTGATATCGTTCATCTAAAAAATAAATCGATTTTAATGGAAATTTCCCCGTCCTATAATTCGTTATCCACACTAATAATATGCCACTCCGAAACATACGAAATAAAATATTTGGTCACCCGACTAGATGTTTGCCTCGATTTTACGTTTTTCGAAATAATAATAATAATAATAATAGTACGGATGTAGACAGTCTGGATCACAAACCACGTAAAAAAAGCGATTTGTTTAAAAAAAAACAAGATTAGTAGGAAAACGACATTGCTATGATCGGATGATGTTATCAGTACCGTCGGCCACGATTATCGAGGTGCCCCTTTTCTTATCATTTCATTGACTGACGTTTAATCGCGTAAAAGTAGAAAATATCTGCGAGTTGGACTTTTTCGATGGGCGATTCGGTCGCTCGTAAAACCGGTAAGAAAATCGTGTACATCGACCTCGGCACTGCTCGAGTCGAAGTTTATCGTTAATTATCGTTTCGAAGCTTCCGGAAAACGTTCGTTCGTGGGTACCAGTGAGCACATAGTGAACGATGCCCCCGGATGCTTCCTGCACCGTTCCAGTGATAGGACTGATAAAAATGTCGCGTATCGATTAAAATTCCGATTGAAAGTCGTACAATGTTTCGCACAATTTGCAGACCGGTATACGCAACGACTTGAAAAATGGATTCAGGATTTCCGGGACAGCACACGACGACGACTACGGTCACGACGAGCACCACCACGCAACAACAAAATATAAGATTCGATCCTTCTTACATAAGGACCATACCTGGCATGCTCAAGGTGGCTCAAGTGGTGAGTTATACTGATATTGAGAAAGTCCCTTCGACTTTCACTGTACCGCGACTACACTGACAGAAAAATTCTATTGATACGAACTAATCGCGTCTATTTGATTTTTGTTTATTTCAATTAACTAGATTTTTCGTGGAATCAAATTTTTTCTATTGCATTCCATTATTGAAAATCTTTACTTTACATATATTTATTTATTCAAATCAAAATATATTCAATATCGTCCAATAACTGAATATTTTATTTAATCCTAATAAATCTGTGATTCGATTTTATCTGCTCAAAAATCTTCTGTATCTTCTATAAATCGTATCATCTTGCTATAAATCGAATAGTAACTTATTCTTATGATGATAAAGCATCGTTTTAGCGAGAAAAAAAAATCGATTTTTTGACAATTCTACTTTAGCCTTACCCCTTAAGTATTTCTTTTTATTTTGGGTTTATGAAATATTTTATGTACATAATACACTTAGATTTACAGTGTACATTGCAAGCAAATAGAGATTTATTTGAATCGAATCTTTATTCAGTCTGAATATATTCAATATTTAAAAAGAATAGCTGAAACAAATAAGATCGTAGTAGGCCGTGAGCCAAGAAAAAACCTACAGTACTACCTCCCTAAGAGAGCCCTCCCTAAGAGAGAATTTCCCCGCCGTTCCGCTTGAGCGCATTTTATGGCTTCCCCCACCTAGCTCGAGCTGTCCAGTGTACCCGAGGCCTCCCGAGTTTGTCGCGGACACCTCCATAAGAGATCGCGAGCGATTTCAGAAAATCGCACGTCGCACGATTGTCAAATGGATAATATTCCTTTGTATAATAATATATACGTTTAAGCCGTAAAGTCGGAGAAAAAAACATGCACCATAATTAAATTTCAAGTAGTAATTTAATGCAAGTAAAATATATTTTCGATTCAGCCATCCCGTTTTATCTAAAAAAGAAATATTTATACATATATATACATTGTATATTTCAACTTGAAGTATATACACAAGATAAATTGTTAGTTACATTTTTTTTTGTACACTGTACAGTAGAACCTCAATTATCCGAACGATGACTTAGTTTATCCGAACTCTCAATTATCCGAACGTTGGCGCGAAAGATACATTGTTGCTCGCTGCCACCGCCGTGAGCAACAATGAGCAACTCAACGCAATCTCTCCTTCCCAAACGGCTGCGAGACTTAGCCGCTCAAAAACGCGTTACAGCCGTTCGTCAATTAAAAATGGACGATTTTATTTTTAAAAATATAAAAAAAGCATTCAACTTTTTTCAGGTATTTCAAATACATTATATATATATATATATATATATATATATATATATATATATATATATATATATATATTTCAACGTTAACATATATGTCAAATTATAATATATATGTATGTACTGTTTTTATATAAAAAGGTGTTGTTTATGATCTCGTCCCAAAAAACCCACGTTTCGATTATCCGAACTTTTGATTATCCGAACTAGTCTCGGTCCCAATTGGTTCGGATAATCGAGGTTCTACTGTATATGTTCGAGTTTCGATAACGAATATACTACGTATATTTTTGCGAACAATAAGATAATTCAACAATTATTGAAAGTTTTACAAATGTTTCCTTCATATGTGTTATAATATTGCAACAACAAAATATACCAAACAGCAGAATAAAAAAACGCGAAGAAAAAGAAAGATTTACACATCAATATTCAATGAGATATACTTACGCATGAAACGACGAAACGCCAGTACACTTTCCGCAACTTGTTTACAGTTTTCTCAACACTTTCGTTCGCGCTCTCTCATAGAGGTCGAGTGGAGAAACACATACACGCTACCACATGCGCGATTTTCGAGCGCGCTAACCTAGCGGTGGGGGAAGGCTTCGGCGACGAATTTCTCGAGAATTACTTCCCCTAACCGCCCTAGACCGCTCTCTTAGGGAGGTAGTACTGTATTTAAATAAACACTATTTAAATTAATTTTTTTTTTCGTAGTGCACTTTGGACATTGTGCTTTTTTTCACGGCTGCCAGATATACAGGGTATCCCATTTTAATCTTACACCTGAATTTTCTCGAAAAATATTGCTCGGACGAAATATTGTGTGGAACAAAACTTCTAGGGATTGATGGGGGACGTTTGAAAAAAATTTATTTGAGGAGCCAAAATTCAAAATGGCGGCGTTACAAAGGCTGACATGTTTTTTTCAAACGGAAACATAACTTTTTTTTATTGCCAAAAAATTTGTCAGCTGAAAACTAAAAACTTTTGTTGAAAAATTTTTTTGATAAAGTTCATAGTTTTTAAGTGAGAACATTTTCAATTATTTCAGATGTATCCAGGATTTGTGTGTGTGTGTGTGTGTGTGTGTGTGTGTGTGTGTGTGTGTGTGTGTGTGTGTGTGTTTTTCTACCCATCGTGATCAAAGTTCGTCAAGGATTTAAAGAAACACGTTTTTGGGCCTGAAAATGGCACAAACGCTATTAAAATGGAAAAAAAAACTATTTTTCATCGATTTTCCTCCAAAATTTTCTCATGAAATATCGTCCAAATTTGAAAACAAAAAAAAAAACAAAAAAAAAACAAAATTTTCAACAAAAAAATTTGATTCTTTTTTTGTTCAAGTGGTCATACATTCGAAAATACAACATTGAGCGGCTTGACGTGAGACATTTAGTCTAATTGTCCCTACCACCGGCATTTGCGTTAGCCAAAGCGTAGGAGGTTGCATGGCTGATGGCACGAAAATGATGTTCTCACTTGAAAACTATGAACTTTATCAAAAAAATTTTTCAACAAAAGTTTTTAGTTTTCAGCTGACAAGTTTTTTGGCAATATAAAAAGTTATGTTTCCGTTTGAAAAAAAACATGTCAGCCTTTGTAACGCCGCCATTTTGAATTTTGGCTCCTCAAAAATGTTTTTTTCAAACGTCCCCCTTCAATCCCTAGAAGTTTTGTTTCACACAATAGTTCGTCCGAGCAATATTTTTCGAGAAAATTCAGGTGTAAGATTAAAATGGGACACCCTGTGTAAGTTTGGATCTTTCGAACGACGTTGAAGTTTGCATTATTTTGCAACGATTTTTTTGTTCATTTTTCATTTCCTTGTTTTTAACATAATCCAGAGCATTTTTTTTTTAAATAATTAGGGTCGTAAATGTCTAGTAAAAATACGTGAAAACGCTTGCGTGATTTTCACAGGCTCAATTGGCCAACAAAAAAACGACGAAAAATGTTCATTTTCGTTGCATTCCAACGATGCAAACTTCAACATCTTTCTTCGATGCGGAACATAGGAAATATACTTGTGAAAAATGAGATTGTCATTATTTTTAATGCCGCTGAAGCTTGCATTGTTGGAATTCAACGAAAATTCCTTCTCGATATTTTTTTTATTTCCTAATTCTTTTATTAACGAAAATCTTCTTTGCAGGTTTTGATTATAGATTTTTCTAATGAGGATTTTCGATAATATCCTATAAATATATAAATGGTACTTTTTTAGTCGAAATGTTCCAAGAAAAAAATCGGCAATAAAAAAAGATATATTGCTGGGTGTAGTTTAACTATGGAAACTTCAGTACCATTATTTTAAATATTTCGTGTCAGTTTTCTTATGAAGTGTATACATTTTTCGAAAATAGGAATCTAATATTAACCTTCCGTTGGGAAACCGTTTTGGCCGGACGAATTTTAAGGAGTGAGGTCTAGTTGGAACGTTAAAAAAAAGGCCTTTTTTCCGATTTTTTTCGGCCAAACGATAAAATAATTTACAACAAAAGTTCTTCCGTTTAAAAGATATATATTTAAGGCAGGATTCTACTTTGAAACCATGAAAAAAACGCTATTTTCGTGCATTTTTTCTAAGAATACTATTAAAGATATCGATATGGGGTTTAAACTGTTCAATAAATACACTCTTTAAGTACATAAAAAAAATTTTTAAATGTATTTTATTCATTTTTTGTACACGTAAAATATGTTTAAAGCCAACGCCTCGAAAAGCAGGTACCGTTGCCGTGGTCGTGAAATCTTCCCGACGGATGGTCTGAAACAAAAAAATCAAATAGTTTCATGTTCAGTATGTCTTCAGGAACCGACCTAACTAGAATATTTTATATACGTGCAAAATTAACAAAATGGCGGCTAAAATACGAAAAAAATGAGTTTTTTTGGGTCGTTTTTTGCAATAAAAAAATAGTTCTAATCAAAATTTTAAGTTGATTGTAGTTAGGTCGGTTGGTACACACATATAGAATATGTGTTCCAAATTTCATAAGGATCGGTTCAGTACTTTTTGAGTTATCACGACCACGGTACTTGAAAATGTCGTTTCGGGAAAAACGCGGTTAAAGTTTTGGTGAGTGATAAATCGTAGAAAAAAATATCTTACCCTCAATCAGCGATGCCTGGGCCATATAATATGCCTTCGACGTGTTCCTGGTGGGTGTTTTCATCCAATTTCAAAGTTTCAAAGTTTCAAAGTAGAATCCTGCCTTAATGTAAACATTATCATTTTTTTTAAGAAATATGTTTCAAAATAAGCCGATACGTATCAATGGCCGAGGACGTTGCGAAAAAAACAGGTTTTGCGGTGATCACTCTCACGCTGTGACGGATTATCTGAAACCAACAAAACAAGGGGGAATCTTTAGTTAATGACGTAATGCTCCGGTTGAACGAAGGGGTTTGAAAAATTTCCATTTTTCACAAAATGGCGGACGTTGAAAGTCAAAAGTGTTGTTTTGACCAAAATTTCACTTACAAAAATTGACTGTGAAAAAAAAAATAATTGTCCAAAAAAAATCCTTCGTTCATCCGGAGGAAAACTATGTATAGAAGAAGTGATATAAATTTCAATCCGATCGGTAAAGCCGTTCTCGAGTTACATTGATCACCGAATTCGAAAACATGGTTTTGAGAAAAACGAATTTGAAGTTTGAAGTTTACTTTATATGGCTCAAACACGGCGTCCTTCGAAGTTATGTATTTCGACGAATAATGGTCTGATTTACATTCAATTAGTCGGAAAATACTCGTAAGATATTATACTTTTAGAAAATGAAGAAAAAAAATCGATTTTTTGAAAATTCTAACTAGACCTTCCTCCTTAAGTACAATACCATTTTCCCGCACATTGAGAATTTTCTGTAATTTTTTTAAAGTATTTAATTTTATACTTTTCCGAATTTCAATTATGCAAACATGTTGAGTGTTAAAACTTTAGGCCTGATTGAGGCGTAATAAGGAATATTAATAAAATATAAATATTATGTGAATAAATGTGAAAAAGCAAATTCAAAACCGATTTTTACAAACATTTTTTTAGGTAACAATTAAGCTGTTCATTTAATTTATTATTTGACGGAGATATTATATAGCTCTGTATAATTAATTGTATTATTCCAATCCAATTTTTCAATTATCCAAAGTGATCGAAAGTTTTCCAATTATCTGAAGCATCCGAAAAGTTTTGGCCGGTAGTGTACATAGAACGGAAATGGACCCAAGATCCATACAGAATCCACAGAAAAATCAATCTTCGTGTATTTCGAAAAGAGTATTTTATTCTATGTAAGAAAAATACTAAGAATGTATAAATAACGTATTTTTTGCAACAAGCAATCGAATAATGGTTTTTATTTATAAAAACACAATATATTTTTTTGAGCTTCACTAAATATATTAATAATCGTCTCTGTAAAATTTCAGGGTCGCTTATCGACCCAATTACAGGGAAAAAAATATTAAAATTGGTATTTTTGTGGAGGAATTCCGAGACGACATACAAAAACCAAATTTCCGGTCGCTACAAAAGTGTATATAATAGTAGAAATCCGTCAAATTCTTAAAAATAATCAGATTTACATACTTAACACTTGTAGTAATCCAATGCACTCGGAAAAAATAACGCTTATTGACCTAATTTTTATGTATTACGAGTACAACTTTGCAGTGACCGTTTTACTTAGAGAGCCACTGCGGCCGAAGTAGTGGCCCTAGCTCAATAAAAAAAAGTGGCATTTTAAACTAGAGGCTCTTTTCAAAGCGTCTCCGGGATATGGGTGTGATCCAAAAGCAAGGAAACTGGGTCCCGCATGAGTTGAAGCCGAGAGACATCGAGCGCCGATTTTTCACCTGTGAACAACTGCTCCAAAGACAACAAAGGAAGGGATTTTTGCACCGGATTGTGACTGGAGATGAAAAGTGGGTTCACTACGATAATCCTAAACGCCGAAAATCATGGGGACTGCCTGGTCATATTCCGTCATCGACGCCCAAACCGAATATTCACGGATCCAAAGTGATGCTGTGTATCTGGTGGGACCAGCTGGGCGTTGTGTACTATGAGCTGCTCAAACCATCCGAAACCATCACAGGGGAACTCTACCGACGTCAGTTGATGCGCTTGAGTAAGGCACTCAAAGAGAAACGGCCACAATTCAACGAAAGACATGACAAGGTGATACTGCAGCATGACAATGCCCGACCCCATGTTGCAAATGTCGTGAAAAAGTACTTGGAAACGCTGAAATGGGAGGTTTTATCCCACCCGCCGTACTCTCCAGACATTGCCCCTTCCGACTATCACTTGTTCCGGTCAATGGCACACGATTTGGCTGATCAGCACTTCGGTACTTACGAAGAAGTCAAAAATTGGGTCGATTCCTGGATTGCCTCCAAGGACCAAGACTTTTATCGACGCGGGATTCGAATGCTACCTGAAAGATGGGCCGAGGTCGTAGCTAGCGACGGGCAGTACTTTGATTAAAAAATATGTAGCCACTTTTATATAATAAAGCCTTAAACTTTTGAAAAAAAAACGGTCACTGCAAAGTTGTACTCCTTATAATATCAAGTTCAATTTGAACTTCCGGTATTGGATTTATCACCACTTGCTACGATAAAGAGACGTGACAGGAAGGCAACAGCTGACCACGGTCTTACATACAGGTCTTGCAACGAAGCCAAATTTTCATTGTGGGGGTAGGCACGCTTATCGTCTGCGATCTAACCTTTATTCGCAACCATATACCACGAGGTTCTACGCGATTTATCGTCATACATTTTTTTATCGTGTTTTTACGCATAAAGGTGAATTGTTTTGGTAGTGTTTTCGAAAAAAATGCGAAATGGTTAAGGGTTGCGCGGTTCGCAATTGTAAAACGGGGTACAAAAGTTTTAAGCGAAAATGCTCCGTGTTTCGAGTGCCCAGAAACGTCGAACGATATAAAAAATTGCTCGATGCTATTCCGGGACTGACAGAGTGTGTAAAAAACATTTCGAAGAACGATGTATTGTGACGCATTGGAGAAAACAGGATGTAAATGGTCGTAAATTAGGTCATGTGAAAAATGATAATTCGCATATTTGCCCCTTATCCTAATAAATTGTGAGAAAAAAACGGTAATAGACACTTACGTCTTTGATGATACCCTGGAAAACGCCGAATGTCTAGACCAAAAAGTTAGTTGTTGCGACAATTAAAATATCATTATGTTAAAAAACAGTTTGTTCAATAACTGCGTCGCCATAACGAATTAGCTTTAAAATGCCTGAGCTGGAATTAAAATTTAGCCGAATGACGCAGTCATCTAAACATTGATATAAATTCGTAAAATCACAAGGAAAAAAGTGTACCTACAGCGGAAAACTATTTTTATACTGCTACTTACTTACATCAATAAACACCGAAAATAAAATATAGTGCAAAATGAACAGATATGTGCTGTTATAAATTCACGTATTCAAAAAGTTTTTTTTTTTTTAGATAAAAGTAGTAATTTTTTTTTATCAACACATTTTTTATTGGTTTTGTATATTACGCAGTTTACACGACAGTACGGTAAATTAAGGTAGGGCAAACGGCGCATGCGCTGCGGTCAGGAGGGGAAAGGACAGAAAAGCTGTTTCTGTCTTCGTCGCACACCACGTTCCCTTGCCGTCACGCACCAAGCGGCAGAAATCGGAATAAAAAAAAGAGCCGCTAACCTCATCTCACTAATTCGAATTTCCACACATATTTCATTTTCAATCGGAATGTTTCGCCGACACAAATTTTCCACGCTTTTTACCAGTCGTGGCGCGAATACAATGCTTTGTATTTCCCGCCCCTGACATTGTTTTGACAGATCGACGTTGAAACGCATGGAGGTTAAACTCGCCTGGTTGAGTAAAAAGAGACGGAGATAGAACCAATGTTGCCAAATATCAAACCTAGAAATACTGCGCGAATCGTTGGAATAACTATTTTATCATTTTTCTAATTAAATGTGAACATTAATTAAACAGTTTACACATGGAAAATTCAGTTATTACAAATTATTTGTTTTGCATACGTTAAAAGTATAAATTGTAAAAGTCTCAAGTATGATCAGTGGTATGACTAGTGTGAAGCGATAGGACTACCCTAACCAACAAAAAATTTACGTATCTACAATTGGCGCAGCGTCGATGTTTACCACGGGCCGTGTTCGTTGGGTCTCGTTATTTTGATACGAGCAAGTGCGCATGCGCATAATGAAGCGCAACGCGCAACTGCGCAGTGAAACGAGTCATGCGCAAAACGAATGGCTCGTTTCATTGCGCAGTTGCGCGTTGCGCATCATTATGCGCATGCGCACTTGTTCGTATAAAAATGATGAGACCCAACCACGGTCTTACATACAGGTCTGACAACGGCGGTAGTGGGGGTAGGCACCTTTAGATGTTTTGCTTTTTATTCCGATTTCTGCCGCTTGGTGCGTGACGGCAAGGGGAAGTAGTGGTGCGACGAAGAGAGAAATAGCTCTTGTGTCCTTTTCCCTCCTGACCACAACGCATGCGCCGTTGGCTGCGTGACGTAAGCACCTTTGGCCCATTCGCCGGTAAGAGGTAAGGGAGAAACTACCTCCCCTTGCTAGTAGCGACGCGTAGCGGCGCCTAGTGAATCGAAAATTAAAACATATAAGAGTGCCTACCCCCACCACGAAAATTTAGCTTCGTTGCAAGACCTGTATGTAAAACCGTGGACCCAACGATCACGACCACGGTCTTACATACAGGGCTTGAAACTCTAGTGGTAGGGGTATGTCCTCGGATTGAAGCACCGGCCGTTTCGCCTAGTGACCACGAGTGTCGCTGCGATAGAGTGATGCAGGCTGTGCGAGAGAGATGGAAATCGATTGCTGGCTCATAGGAACCTAACCTAGCTGTACAATTGGCTGGTGAAGGCAAATTATGATATTCAATGTCAAAAATGCATGATGGACCTAAATACAATTAAAAGTAACTTTATCGTAAACCTGAAAAAAACCAAAAGACTAGTTATCCAAGTAGGTACAATGAATATGAATGTTTTTTATATAGGTGTCGATGTGAGCTCGTGTTGCTCGAGGAGTTCGGTGCAAGCTTCGTAATGCTGCTTTCAGGGGTTCGATCCCTGTGCGCTCGGTTTTTTAAAAACATGTTTTAGCTTTTATAAAACAAATAGGCTTTACGCGTTGTTTTAATTGACCGGAAAATAAGTAGCAACTATTCCAGACCGAAGTGGAATCCAGATCGGAACACTTGCAGGATGTATTTCTTGAAAATGAAACAAATACTTAAGAAACAGTGCTTCTTTTGCAATTCTTTATTTCCTCTTCGAAAAATTTTAATGCATGTCCCAAGAAACATTTTCAATAATCTCTACTTTGCAGTTTCCTAAACGGTTTGCGTTGGTAAATTTAAAAAAACACCTCCTTTCCGACCTCTAAGCGAAGGATTCTCGAGTAGGATAAATTAAAATAATTCACTAACTTTGTTTTATGTTTTCCAGCCTGGAAAGTATTTATTGTAATGAGCCCAATCATTTTTCATTTTTTTCAAGTTTCCGGCTCCAACACGAAAAAATTAATTTCAATCATTCCATAAATTACAGGTTTTATTGTCCTTAAAAAAATAGATTTTTTTTTTAAATATCACCGTTTTTACAAGTTTACAAGTAGAGCACGTCGCGTGTGGTCGCGTGAATCAGCGGTTATGTTTGGGTTTTGTTTACTTTTGAAGTCTATTTTGCGTCTCTCTCAGACAGCCTGCATCACTCTATAGCAGCGATCCTCGTGGTCACGAGTTGAAACAGTCGGTGCTTCAATAAGAGGCCATCCCCCACCACTGAAATTTTGAGCGAATTGCAAGACCTGTACGTAAGACCGTGATGTTTACTATGCAAGTGACGTCGCGAACCGAAGCAACATGGCGGGCTAGCGTTTCCGCGCGGAAATTTGAAATGTCAAATTTAAATGCTTGTTTATGACACTTGTCGATTTCATAAAATAGAAATGATAATTCTAGTAGTTTATTGCCACCAAAATAATCAAATTGAGAAACCATTCGAAAAAGGGTGTAATACCCTATTGAAAAACTGTTTTTTTTTTGCAGGTGCTGGATCTTCTCGGCTTCATATGCATAACTGTGTCGAAGCATAGCGATCACAGCCGCGGTGGCTGGTTCAACACGGTTGCCATGGGTGGTTTTTGGGTCACCGGTTTTTTGCTGGCATTCTATCTTTTCCACGTCGTCGAAAAGTTGTCCAGGATACCGTGGCTGAAAATTGTAAGAATCCTTGGTCGAATATTGCCCACCATTTCGCGATTGTTGTCCATCCAAATTATCACCACAATGACGATCCACGTTCTCTACGCGTTGTAAAATTCAAATCTCTTCTGGAGTGCAAGGCATTTTGCGGTAAAAAATACACTTGCCGCGATGTTTCATTGGCATTTTTTCGCGAACGTACTGAACTCTGAGATTCTGGTTTAAAAAAAAAGAAAAAAGTCTGATGAACTATTTTATTCGATTAATCATCCTCTGCGTTATTAGCATCGCGAAGTTTTCGCTCAACAAAATGATCTGAAAATGGTACTGATATTGATCACAACTCAACCGTTTCATTAACGGGTCTGCAAAAGTTTAGAGGCCCATAAGCAGGTGAATTTTCATCCTTTTTTCATGATTGGAGTATCGGGACGACGAATGCGAGATTTTACACACAGTTAAGGTGGTACGAGCGCGCAATCTTGATTTCTATAGGTTTTGTTCAAATATTAACCAGACATTGTTCATATCATTATGCATGTTTGAGTGAAATTTCGGGACAGTCGACTATTTAGATTGGGAGATAATGGCTTTTAAAGTTGCAACTTTCAACACTGCAGGTTCTGCATTGAAATAAGGCAACACCGCATCGTTCCGCGTATCCAATGACGTGAGTTTGCGCGGCATATTTAAAATATGCAATGGAAATTTTAATTTGGGCGTAATTTTTAATCGAACAAAGTTTTCAATTAGTTATGAATGAACCATCACTTTTATTTGTTAACGAAGATAACATAAACAATATGAAATATTAATATTTAAAACGCAAATGGTTTTTATGACAACATTTTTAACTTTAGGAACACGATAATTATTTTTTTCTCGCAATATTGAACAATATTGTTGTGCGGTGTTGTCATATGTGTTCTTATTGTAGGGGACAAATATTTTTACGTAGAATTATTCTGTCTAAATTTCAATGCAGAACATGCAGTGTGAAAGTTGCAATTTTAAAACCCATTATCTTCCAGTCTAAATAGTCGACCGTTCTGAAATTTCACTCAAACATGCATTATGATATGAACAATGTCTGATTAAATATTGAACAAAATCTATAGAAATCAAGATTGCGCGCTCGTACTACCTTAAGGGGTTTTCTCACTTTAAACGCTAAAAAAGGCTATCTTCGTGAATTTCTTCGACAGGTTCATATTATATTGGGTTGGTACAAAAATCTTGCAACACACAATACGAGTAAAAAAGAAAAATATTTTATTTTAACAATAAACGATTATTCAGTAATGTAGGCTCCCTCCGCATCTACAACTCTTGCCCAACGCTCTCCCGGGAAAAAAAGTTCATACCTGAGTGGATATGTTCATATATGTTTCAGATATTGTCATATATGTTTCAGATATCGTCATATATGATTCAGATATTGTCATATATGTATCAGATATATTTATATCTGACATTTTACAGTATCATATATGATTAGGTCTGATCATATTCCACATCACATATGCTTAAAGAAGATCATATCTGATCACATATCCCGGGGAAAATGGTCATATCTGAGCAGATATGCTCATGTAGGTGTTTATCTGCAACATAAATGAATCTGATCTGATCATGCATGGTCAAAGATGAACATACATGTATTTTTATGCGCTCAGGGATAGCTCTATATCTGGTCAGATATGATCGCGCATAAGTAAATATGTGCAGATATGAATTTGTAGCTGAACATGTCTGCCCATATGTGGTCATGTCTAACCAGATATAGTACAATTCACGACTACATTTGAGCTCACACATGAATAGACTTGAATATGTGCGCGCATGCATGAACATATCCAGCCAGGTATGGATGAATACGCAACCGAACCCAACTCGTGCATGATCAGGTCTGAAAGTATTTGCCCATGTACGATTGTATCTGCCCAGATATGGAATTATACTCGAATTCATCCAATTGGATCTATATGATCATCGCTGAACATGCTTGCCCACGTGTGATCAGATCTAATCAAATATGAATCAATTGATTCATATTTCATCAATTGATTCATATTTGAACGTATTCATCCATACCTGGTTGGATATGTTCATGCATGCGCGCACATATTCAAGTCTATTCATGTGTGAGCTCGAATGTAGTCGTGAATTGTACTATATCTGGTTAGACATGACCACATATGGGCAGACATGTTCAGCTATAAATTCACATCTGCACATATTTACTTATGCGCGATCATATCTGACCAGATATAGAGCTACCCCTGAGCGCATAAAAATACATGTATGTTCATCTTTGACCATGCATGATCAGATCAGATTCATTTATGTTGCAGATAAACACCTACATGAGCATATCTGCTCAGATATGACCATTTTCCCGGGATATGTGATCAGATATGATCTTCTTTAAGCATATGTGATGTGGAATATGATCAGACCTAATCATATATGATACTGTAAAATGTCAGATATAAATATATCTGATACATATATGACAATATCTGAATCATATATGACGATATCTGAAACATATATGACAATATCTGAAACATATATGAACATATCCACTCAGGCACGAACTTTTTTTCCCGGGTGGTCTGATATCGTCAAATCTAATCATACATGCTCTGATATCGTCAAATCTAATCATGTATGCTCTGATGTGGCCATTTTTCTTATGCATGATTAGACAAGATCCAGATATGATCAATCATATCTGAATCATATATAATCCAGATATAATCAGATGTGATTTGGTCTGATAATTTTTTCTCGGGATGATCATACATGCTCCGATATAAGCATACATGATCTGTCATGACACTATATGAACAGATATAGCCAATTCTCTTGTCTGATCATATCTGATTCTACAGATATGCTCAGATATAAGCATACATGATCTGTCATGACACTATATGAACAGATATGACCAAATCTCTTGTCTGATCATATCTGATTCTACAGATATGCTCAGATATAAGCATACATGATCTGTCATGACACTATATGAACAGATATGACCAAATCTCTTGTCTGATCATATCTGATTCTACAGATATGCTCAGATATAAGCATACATGATCTGTCATGACACTATATGAACAGATATGACCAAATCTCTTGTCTGATCATATCTGATTCTACAGATATGATTCAGATATGTTCAGATATGATCTTTTTTTCCCGGGCTGATAGACTTTGCACGCCCGCAGACCAGAATTCTTTTGATCGTGAATTAAGAAAGTCGTCCAATGTATTTTTGAGATCTGACAGATCATCAAATTTTTTATCCCGTAAATAGTTCTTCAAAGCTCGAAGCGGGTGATAGTCGGTAGGTGCTGAGTCTGGTGAATACGGTGGGTGTGGTAGAACTTCCCATCCTAGCTGCGAAATAGTTTCTTGTGTCATCTTAGCGACGTGGGGTCGAGCATTGTCATGGAGAAGCCGAACGTGAAGACGTTTACGCCTTTTCCGTTTCATAATATTAGCCACCTTTTGCAGTTGTGCAGAATAAATCTCTGCCTGTATTGTGGTGTTGGTTGGCAGAAATTCGTAATAGAGCATGCCCTCAGAATCCCACCAACAACAGAGTAAAACTTTCTTCATTTCACGGGGCTGTTTAGGGGTCGGTTCTGGTTTTTCCCCTTTCGATAGCCACTGACGCTTGCGCGTGTGATTAACATACAACACCCAGCTTTCATCCCCAGTGACTGTTTCTTGAAGAAAATCCTTTCTTTGCGGACGATGCAGGAGTGAAAGACAGATGGACATGCGTGTTGCTTTGTTTGATTCGCTGAGATTGTGCGGTATCCAAGACGAATAAACTTTCCTATATCCCATCTCTTGTAAATGTCGAAGGATAGTAGGATCACTGCAGTTGAGTTTGTTGGCTAATTCTCGTGACGACGTATTAGGCTGTGCCTTTGTAAGTGCTCGCAGTTCTTCATCGTCCACAATCGATTCCCTGCCGGACCTAAGTTTGTCTTCAAAAGATGTATCGCCAGAATGAAAACGCTGATACCATCGGGAGACCGTTGAATAATTAACTACATTAGCCTTGAACGCACTGCACATATTAGGGGCTGTAGCTCCTACGGAATGCCCTTGCAAGAATTCGTAATATGCGATTGCTCGAAGTGCACGTTGATACATCTTTGCTCATACTGACTCCGCGGAACATCTGACTCGCTTATATATCCTGCGGCATGGAAGGTTCTGGACCATTCTTGTATTTCCTATTCTCGAATGTTCTCGAACTTCGTTATTAGGAAGAATATTTTAATTGAAAAAAAAGTGTTGCAAGATTTTTGTACCAACCCAATAGATATTGATATGAAAGTAGTTACACTTGATAAATACACTTTCGAAATACACAAAAAAAATTTTTTACGTATTTATGTAACCGAAACGAATTTTAAGGGACTATACCAGATAAACGCTGAAAATTTGGGT
Organism: Ophion obscuratus; assembly: GCA_964007375.1. NCBI lineage: Eukaryota > Metazoa > Arthropoda > Insecta > Hymenoptera > Ichneumonidae > Ophion > Ophion obscuratus. The sequence continues at coordinate 85,263,135 of OZ023312.1, read as the reverse complement.
GATTTTCGGGAATTTTTTGGAAGAAAAGTACTCAATTAAATGTTTCGGAAAATTGAGAATATATTCGGCTATATTTGACCTATATTACATAATTTTTTCGTAGAAAAATATTGAGATCCAAGCGACTTATGCGCTGCCTTCGAAGGCGCCAAAAAAAAAGTTCCTCCACTGCTGACATGATTCCGGCCGATTGAGTAGCTGAAACCGAAAAAGGAAAAAATGTCAAACTGGAAGGTATTTTCTGCACAATAACGTAGGATTTTCGAAAAATATCAAAATCTAACAAAATGGCGTAGTTGTGAAAAAAGTCTGTTTTTTTGCCTATAAAATGGTCGTTTAGAATATCCTACGTCATCATAGAGTAAATATATTCAAGAATACTCAGTTCAAGTTTCGAGTTAATCGGATAATTGCTCTTCGAGTTACAATGTCAGCAAATTTGAAAAATCTCATTCCGAGAAAACCGCGTTTAACGATTTGATATTGTTGATAATGATATTGTTGAAAGTATAAACTGTCGAAAAAGGCGAAAAAAAAATCGATTTTCTGAAAGTGTCACACTGGTATAGCCCCTTAAGGTGACTCGGATGAATAGATTTTGAGATACGATTTACACCGTAAGCAAAAGACAAATGGTATGAAGTTTCCATCGTTGGGATGCGGGAACATTTTTTTTCTCCCTATTGCACAATTTTTTTTTTTGGCTCATTTACGCTACAAAAATCACCGAAACGTTTTTCATGGTCCTCATTGGGATTCCGTAACCAAAACTTGGACGAAAAGGATTGAATTAGTAATCAAAATAAAGAGGTGAAAAAATAACGAAGAATTTAAAATTTAACGAAGAATATATAGTTTTTGGTTTTTTTTTATCAATGAAGTCTTTATGTCGATAATGGCGGTCGTAAAGGCCATAGCCGGGTAAGTAGGGAAAAATTTCCCCCGCATTTTCTCCAGCGAAATTTGGAGTATATTCTGAGGTATAAAAAAAAAACAAATTTTCTGAAAATTTCATGCCCGTCGACGCAATGGTTTTAGAAAAATGAATTTTTTTTAGATATAAAAAAAATTCCAGAAACGGGACAGTGGATCGATTTGATTTTTTTTTTTGGTACTTGTTCCGATCAAACGTGTTACGAAATAAAATTATAGAATATCTTGCGAAAGATTAAGGTTTGAAAAAAATAATGTTCTTTGTTTTATTATTTTTTACTATAATCCACTTGGGGTACAATAGCGAAATTTTTTTTCACATAATCTTTGGGCACCTTATTAAATTATATAATTTTTTCAAAATGATCGGTTTGGTACGCCACAGTGAAAAAAAAGAAACACACTTTATTGATATATTTTAGTTATATAGATATACAGGGTGTCCCATTTTAATCTTACACCTGAATTTTTTCGAAAAATATTGCTCGGACGAAATATTGTGTGGAACAAAACTTCTAGGGATTGAAGGGGGACGTTTGAAAAAAATTTATTTGAGGAGCCAAAATTCAAAATGGCGGCGTTACAAAGGCTGACATGTTTTTTTCAAACGGAAACATAACTTTTTTTTATTGCCAAAAAATTTGTCAGCTGAAAACTAAAAACTTTTGTTGAAAAAATTTTTTGATAAAGTTCATAGTTTTCAAGTGAGAACATCATTTTCAATTATTTCAGATGTATCCAGGATTTGTGTGTGTGTGTGTATGTGTGTGTGTGTGTGTGTGTGCGTGCGTGCGTGCGTGCGTGCGTGCGTGCGTGCGCGTGTGTGTGTGTGTGTGTGTGTGTGTGTGTGTGTGTGTGTGGGTGTGGGTGTGTGGGTGTGTGGGTGTGTGTGTGTGTTTCTACCCATCGTGATCAAAGTTCGTCAAGGATTTCAAGAAACATGTTTTTGGGCCTGAAAATGGCACAAACGCTATTAAAATGGAAAAAAATTGTTTTTCATCGATTTTCCTCCAAAATTTTCTCATGAAATATCGTCCAAATTTGAAAACAAAAAAATAACAAAAAAAAACCAAAATTTTCAACAAAAAAATTTGATTCTTTTTTTGTTCAAGTGGTCATACATTCGAAAATACAACATTCAGCGGCTTGCCGTGAGACATTTAGTCTAATTGTCTATCTAATCTATTTGTCTATCTAATCTAATTGAGGTTGCATGGCTGATGATGGCATGAAAATGATGTTTTCACTTGAAAACTATGAACTTTATCAAAAAATTTTTTCAACAAAAGTTTTTAGTTTTCAGTTGACAAATTTTTTGGCAATAAAAAAAAGTTATGTTTCCGTTTGAAAAAAACATGTCAGCCTTTGTAACGCCGCCATTTTGAATTTGGCTCCTCAAATAAATTTTTTTCAAACGTCCCCCTTCAATCCCTAGAAGTTTTGTTCCACACAATAGTTCGTCCGAGCAATATTTTTCGAGAAAATTCAGGTGTAAGATTAAAATGGGACACCCTGTATAACTAAAATATATCAATAAAGTCTGATATGTGACTAAATGATCGGCTTGGTACGCCACAGTGAAAAAAAAAAGAAACACACTTTATTGATATACTTTAGTTATATAGATATATAACTAAAATATATCAATAAAGTCTGTTTCTTTTTTTTCACTGTGGCGTACCAAATCGATCATTTTGAAAAAAATTATATAATCTAATAAGGTGCCCAAAGATTATATGAAAAAATTTCGTTATTGTACCCCAAGTGGATTATAGTCAAAAAAAATGAAACAAGGAACATTATTTTTTTTTAACCTCAATCTTTCGCACGATGTTCTATAATTTTATTTCGTAACACGTTTGATCGTAACAAGTACCAAAAAAAAATCAAACCGATCCACTGTACCGTTTCTGGAATGTTTTCTTTTTATATTTAAAAAAAATTCATTTTTCCAAAACCATTGCGATGACGGGGATGAAATTTTCAGAAAATTTGTTTTTTTCTGAAAACAAATTATGCTAGCGGCTATGGCCTTTATAGTTAAAATTCGTAGAAACGTTTGAGCGACTTTTACAGCCTTAATGGAGTAAAAAATTGAATTAATTCAAAATAACGAATTTTCGTTGCATTCAAACGATGCCAAATTTCAACGTCCTCCACGATGTAAACGACAAAGACAAAAGGAAAATCCCACAAATTCGGAAAATTTTTCGACTTTCCACAAAATCTTTGTCACGAAGTAAAGTTAAAACCCTAGGCTATAAAACTATGCTACAAAAAATCGCATTTCTAAAAATTTCAAGCTTACGCAGACCCCTTAAAACGCTTGAAAACGCGACAAAAAGTTGATATTAATATTCTTTGTACAGCTTGCAACAATGTCTACCTATTAATTGCCGTTCGTAGGCATTTCCCTTAAAAAGCCTGTGTTCAAGTACCCATGTGCTTTCGGAAAACGTTCCGACATGAAAACTCGCGAATTATTACAAACTCGGTACGAAAATCCTTGAATTTTGAATAATCGTCGCGCGCATTTATTCACAATCGTTTAATCGATCGAACAATGGTTTGAGTATAATGCCAATCACACTGCTATTACGACTTTCTTTCCACCACTACGTCGTTCTAAACAGTTGTGGAAACGATACACGAAAAAGAATGGCAGGTACGTATGGAATTGCAACACATTCGACACGGAGCCATTAACTCGCCACGCACATCCCGTTAGCCAACAAACACACACATAGCATAGACACAAGCGAAACAGCAACGTAGTTAGACTACAATTATACACGGACCGAGTCGATCATTCGATTCAATCGTAAATTTAATGAGAAACTCAATTTCGACAATATTCTTTCCTATATTTAATTATTGGAATTTTTTGCTTCTCGAGATTCATCGTTTTATATCATAGTTTATAGATCATTTTAAGGTGGGAAACCCGTTTAGATGACACAACAAATCGAAGGTTTTTTATTCCATAAATTGTTAGTAAAACTCATCGCTGATTAACCGGTAAGCAGTACAAATAATTCATAACTGCCTTGAATTTTTTGTTTCCGGTAATTTTTTCCAACCTGTTTATCTCGAAACGACTTTTGTGCAATTTGTGTACACCCTCTAGCTTGAAAAGTTTCTAACCTATAATTTTATAAAGTTCGATAATTATCGACCTATATATTTATACCCTATAATTATAACCTATAATTTTATAAAGTTTTATAATTATCGACAATTTGGGGTAAAATTATTATTTAAAGTATATTTTTCATAGCAAAAAAAGTTATAAAATAATGGCAACATTTGTTTAAATACCCCGGAAATACCCTTTTGTTTAAGGCAGGATTCTACTTTGAAACCACGAAAAAAACGCTATTTTCGTGAATTTTTTCTGAGAATAGTATTAAAGATATCGATATGGTGTTTAAACTGTTCAATAAATACACTCTTTAAGTACATAAAAAAAATGTTTAAATGTATTTTATTCATTTTTTGTACACGTAAAATATGTTTAAAGCCAACGCCTCGAAAAGCAGGTACCGTTGCCGTGGTCGTGAAATCTTCCCGACGGATGGTCTGAAACAAAAAAATCAAATAGTTTCATGTTCAGTATGTCTTCAGGAACCGGCCTAACTAGAATATTTTATATACGTGCAAAATTAACAAAATGGCGGCTAAAATACGAAAAAAAATGCGTTTTTTTTGGGTCTTTTTTTGCAATAAAAAAATAGTTCTAATCAAAATTTTAAGTTGATTGTAGTTAGGTCGGTTGGTACACACATATAGAATATGTGTTCCAAATTTCATAAGGATCGGTTCAGTACTTTTTGAGTTATCACGACCACGGTACTTGAAAATGTCGTTTCGAGAAAAACGCGTTTAAAGTTTTGGTGAGTGATAAATCGTAGAAAAAATTATCTTACCCTCAATCAGCGATGCCTGGGCCATATAATATGCCTTCAACGTGTTCCAGATGGGTGTTTTCATCCAATTTCAAAGTTTCAAAGTTTCAAAGTAGAATCCTGCCTTAAATACCTCGAAAAAATGCAATTTTCAATTTTTTCGTCAGAGTTAGGTTCATACAGAAGAAAAGCATGGTCTTAAGGAGTTACGTGGGTTCCGAAGCCAAAAAAAAGCATATTTTCTCTATTTACATAAAATATAATATATAAATTATTTTATTCAAAATGTTAAGCACACAAAAAAGCAATATTTTAACATTATAAAAAACAATTCATTCAAAAATTTGGGAAATTCAGCCCGCGGGGCCTGATTTCCGGAGACCCCTAAAAAAAGTTTCTGAAATTTTTTTTTTTGTTAGTAGATGAGTGTAGCTCGTGATTGAACGAAGAATTTAAAAAAAAATTGAAATTCGAATTTTTGGCAGATTTGTATGTAAAATAGTTCAATTTTTGGTACAATTTACACTACGTATAGCTTTGTAAAATTAGTTGTAATCGAAAAAAAACCTTCGTTTGATCACTGGTCCAATGCTATTTTGAAGAAATGTGCAAAATTTCAATAATATCGGTACATTGGTTTTTGAAAAATCGTGTCCACCGACGTAAAAACTAGTGTTTTGAGAAAAATGCGATATACCTGCGTCGCTCCCGGCCGGTCTTTCCCAAAGGCTCTCTCTCTCTCCTAGACTTTTACTCCGATTGTCTTAAGGGGTTATATATAGTCAGCAGGCCCAAAAAGATCGATTTGTCAAGAATTTTTTTTAGACCTTTAAGGGATGGGTAGGGGTTTCAGCGTGAAAAAAAAACACTTTTTTGCGAATTTTTTTCATCTATATGGATAGAGTAAATTTATTGAAACCTTATGTACATTGTTGAGTGTCATTTCAGGTACGTTCCGTGAAATTTGTACGCGAAAATATCCACAAACAAGCCAGTGACGAAGCTTTTCCAAGAACGCCTTTGGAAAAACACGATTTGCGGTGTTCACTGTATCTCAGCTAGAAATTATCTGAAATCAAGTACCATTAAGGGCGGGGTAAAGTTAATTCGGCGAAAAAAAGGCATGTTTTTAAGATTTTTTTTTTTGGCGTAACGAATAGTGTTCGTTTATTGAAAAATTTACATATAATAAAGTAACATTTGAACAACATTATCCTAAATTTGCATTGCAAAATATTCAAAATTGAGCGAGTGAAAATTAAACCCCGGAGGCGCCTCGAAAAAAAGTTGGTTTGCGGTGTGCACCATAACTCGCAACAGAATCATTTGAAACAAAAAAATCAAAATGCATTTGTTAAAGGAGATGTTTCTCGAGGTAATGACGGGAGGATGTTTTTTTTTTTCGATTTTTCGATTTTTCGTAGCACTCGGGAGCCAAAAACCCGATTTTCGCTAAAAAAATTGGCTAATTTGTTGTTGAAAAATTAGTAATTATTTTAAAAAAAACAAAAAAGCTCTCGACAATACCTGGTGAATTATGTGAAGAAGTACTGGGCAAAATTTCAAAGCGATTGGTCCAGTAGATTTTGAGTTATCGTGCACACGGACTTCAAATATGACAAGTCTCAGAAAAACGGTTTGAAAAACGCAGAAGAGAAGAGAACGGCATGGAGCAATAGACGCTCAAATACTCATAACTTCGGCAATTTTACTCCGATCGACTTGAAATTTTAACACAATATTCTTGATATATTATGCATTCATTTAAAAATTAAAAAAAAAAAGAAAAAAAATTCCCGCCAACGGTCTTTGATAATTTTTTTGTTTCATTTCTCAATTTTTGGTGGTCATGTCAAGTGAAAAGTGCTATTTTTCACGAAAAATTCCGCCATTTTGGGGGTGGAAAAGCCCCTCAATGTAAAAAAAATCTCAAACTAACCGTTGGGGGGAGGTATATTATATGTAGAAAGTGTGTACCAAGTTTGAAATAAATCGGTCACGTAGTTTTCAAATGGCAGTGAACACGGACTTTGAAAAAGTGGTTTCGAGAAAAACGCGGCACCGGCTTGTTTGTGGATACTTTCGCGTACAAATTTCACGGAATGTTCTCGAAATGACACTTAACAATGTACAAAAGATTTCAATGAATTTACTCTATCCATATAGATGAAAAAAATTCGCAAAAAAGTGTTTTTTTTAACGCTGAAACCCATACCCTCCTCTTAAGTCTATTAACGTAAAAATTTGAACACATATTATGGTAACTTTTAACTGTATTTTAACATTTATTATTTGTAAATATAATCATTTTGAGAGCTGCTATAGCTGATCTCTGATCTGAAAAAATCAAAAACATTTCGTTAATATAATGGATTATCTTGTAATTTATCGCAGGAATAAGAGGCCGTCCATATATTACGTCATTCTAAATTGGGGGGGGGGGAGGTTCGTCTGCGGATGACGGTAAATGATGGATGAGGGGGGGGGGGGGGGCGTTTCGAAATTGACGTCATTCTTGTGATACCAGTTACTTCAAAATGTACAATAGTATATTGTACAACTAGAGTGGTTTCCCCGCATGAGTGATGAAAAATATTTTGCAAGTACCTAATGGTATTAATTATTGAACTCATGATTTATTTATTTATTACATAAGGTTTGTCTACATTATATTCGAGAACTTCAAATAACAGCGTACCTATGAAAATAGTTCGATCGAGCCAAAATGAATATGGGGAGGATACGGAGATATTACCCGTGATCCAGGATTTGCAAGAATGGGTGAAAACTCCGTGGGAGCTATCCAAAGAAAACTAAAGAATAGGGAAGAATAATATTATTATATTAATGAAAATTGCCAAAGTACAAAATAATAAAAGATGATTCTATAACAAAATGTGGGAGCTATCCAAAGAAAACTAAAGAATAGGGAAGAATAATATTATTATATTAATAAACATTGCCAAAGTACAAAATAATAAAAGATGATTCTATAACAAAATGTTTTAATATTACCCAATTTTTCTCAAATCCGCAAATGTTTTAATTTTGCCAAACTGGTAATGACGTCAGTTTTACGAGAGGGGGGGGTCATTAGGAAATGACGATAGGATGATTGTAGGGGGGGGGGTCGAAAATCAGCAAAAATCGATGACGTAATATATGGACGGCCCCTAAGCAAAATAATAATTTTTGACATAATCGCGGCTCGTCAAAAAAAACATCGATGTTCGACAAAAATTTAGGCCTTGAATTGTTTATAAAATTGAAAATATTTACCGGTGAAAAAATAACCTTCGATTAGTAACTAAAAAATATACTTGAAAAGATTGTGTTAAAATTCGAGACTGATCGGTTCAGCCGTTTCCGAGAAATCCTGCTCACCGACTTTAAAAACAGAATTTTGAGAAAAACGCGTTTAAAGTTTCAAAAGCACTTTCGAAGACTCTGCCACGTCATTAAAAATGTGTGTGTAACGTCGAGAATATTCGCCGGATTGACAGGAAATTTTCTGTGTGTGTACTTAAATATACGTACATGACGAAAAAGAAATAATAAAAAAATCGATTTTTCGCAAATGTTAACTGTATATAACCCCTTAAAACTTTGGGAGAATGTTCTAGACATATTGTACTATTGGATAATAAAATTGTTTTAAATAGAATTTTTTAATTTTCAAACCCACGTAAGCCCTTAACGTGATCTTCAAACCGTATTGATTTCCAATGAAAGGTTATATGTTATACTATATATAATTCCAATATAAGGTTAGATGTCCCACATTTTCCGAAGAAATGTGTTGAAAAAAATGTAAATATTTGAAAACATGTATAAAATATTCCCAAAGTTTGAATAATATTCATTCAATCCTTTCTGAAAAAAAAAATAATGAAAATCACAAAAAAACGTACTCGTAGACTGGTTTCCCGCCTTAACGCTCGAATATATTTGCTTGTACGCCTGAATTTCAAGGATTTATCGCAAGTCCGATTTTTCATATTTCGTGCATCTTTACGCGTTATTTTTCACTAAAGATGAATAATTCTTTGCAGGAATTTGTATTCTGCGCTCTGTGGTCGGTGTTTTATTTGCTGGCTGCATCTTTGGCGGCTGATTACGCGCGATGGAGCGAAGGTTACGGCGTTGCTGCGGTGAGTTATCGTTCGTTGAATCATTAAGGGGTAAGGCCACTGTAACGGCCCAAAAAAAAAGGTTTTTTCACTAATTTTTTGCTCCCGAAATTGAAGGTATTTGAAAAAAAACTTTTAATGGTGTTATCGGGCATACATTAAACTTTATTATAAAATTTTTTTACAGTAAAAAAAAACAAAATGGTGGTTCCACAGCTATCTTCCCGGGACATGTTTTGCTTCCAGGGCTCCGCGGCACGCAGCACCACTGGTGCACTTTTGAATCTAGAACAAAAAAAAACCATTAATCTAGAAGGCTATAGCTAGAGAATGTCGATCGGATTTTAAAAAGTATCAATTTTTGTGGATTTGGCGTGCGTTTGAAAAAAAAAATTGATTTTTGACGAAAAAAACGGCAAGTTTTTTGTTAATAAAAAATCAATAAATAAAGTTCTTGAAAATTTCGATCGACATTCTCAAGATAATGTAAATGTTCACATCTGGTTAAAATTTCAAGTAAAAAAAATGAAAATTGTTCGAGTTATGCTGCGTGCCATTTTGAAAAACCATGTTTCGAGAAAAACGCGTTTAAAGTTTTGCGAATAGTTTTTTATTGGAAAAAATTAAAAAAAGAAGTTAACAGGACCTTTTTTTCTTATTTTAGAGGGTTTAAACTATTTTTTAAGCCAATAAAAAAAAATCGATTTTTCAAAAAATTTACAGTGGCCTTACCCCTTAATAGACGTTAACAGGGGGCTGTTAATCATACGGGAAAAAAGCACATTTTGGCAACTACGAGGGAAAGATAATAAGCTGCCTACGTGCTCCGTTTGTGCGAGCAACACTCGCGCACTTAGCAGTCGCGTAGTAGCCCGGAAAAAAAATCGATCCGAAATAATGAAATTCAAATAATCGATTAATCTCATTTGTTCCGCCCAAGCGAGCATGAAGAAAATTTATTTACGCGTGCTTAATAATTTAACATAAGGATCTATTTTCATCGTCGTAATGGCGTAGCTCGTATAAAAAGTAGCTATTTCATTACGTAAATTAAATCGATAATCGAATTTCACAATTAAGCTATGGGCTAAAGAAACATATAAGATTTGCCGACCGATATGCAATCAGAAGAATACTGGAATATCAACATTTACTGCCGAGTAATAGGTCATGTAATACAAGTAATAATAATAATTGGCGCGTTTTTTAAATTCAATATGTAGAACACGAAGATATGATCAATAATAACTAAAAAAATCGGTTGCCTGTAAAGTCGGTTTACTGACGATAGTTGAACGTGACAACGTCATAAGAAAATACTGATGGAATGGTTTCATTTTTCAAAAGAAAATTTTAATTTTGTTTGTTTGATAGATATTTTGTATGGATATAGAGAAGGAGGTAAATGGAAATCACAATTGAATTGATCAAGTTACATTTATTTGTACGCATAAATACAATTATGTCAATTTTTATTTATTTTTTTTACAATGTACATATTTTTTACAAGTATGAATGTGTTTGAGCAATTGTTTTACAACTTTTATTTTTTCATAAAATTCTTCGTTCAGAAAATCATTTTAAATTTACAAAATACTTGAATAAAATTTATTGTTTAAATTTCTACTCGACTGTTAAAATTTAATTTTTGATTTTATTATTTTATAATAATAAATTTTGTATTGACATTATTTCTTTCAGCAAGTGAACTGAATAAAAGTTGTTGTTCAATTAGTTACTTAATTATTTTTTGCAAATTTAATTGTAATTTGTTGTAAAAAAGTAATAATTTTGAATAATTTATTATAAGAATAAACTGTGATTAAATTATTGTTCATAAATCTTAAATTTAAAATTTAAAAATTGGAAACATCATTAAAATTTTTGTAACTCTAGCTTTTAAAAAGCCCGCCGCAATGTGTTTGATATAGGAGAAAATTGTTCCCTTTGACGGCTGGCTGGTCCAACCTGTCATTTCAGACACGTTGTTATGATATGTGGAAGATTTAATATTTATGTTTTAATTTTTTGAAATCATAGCTACGCTCGATAATTATTTCGATCGAATAGTAAAGCAATTGATTTTTACTCATCGTGAAATAGTTCTGTTAACTTATTGTTATAGTTTTGTCAATGATAGCGTAACCTACAATCGCTGCACTAGCGGACCGATGCTATTTATTTTAATGATGAAAGCACGAATATTCGACAATATATCACTGAACATATATTTAATATCGAAAAAATCATTACCTTTATCGCCGCAATTATCGTTGCTATAAACAATTCACACCTCATTTACTTTTCACTGCACTTCATACTTGACGAAAACATGTACATGTATTATTGTATAGCAGCTGTCCACGCGGACGCATCGCTCATGGCTTCTGCACACTGCGCGCGATGGGCGACAAGCGATGAGCGATATCCAATGAGAGCTCGAGTATGACGGAAATGCTGTATGAGAGTGACGTTGCCATTGGATATCGCTGATCGCTCGTCGCTCGTCGCTCGCAGTGTACAGAGGCCATCACTCAAGTAGGAGAGAGACAAATGTCGAACGCTAGCGAACGCTGCCGAACGCGGAGGCCGATTGTACCTCTTTGTCGCTCGTTCCGCGCTCTCGCTTACACTTCAAGCCTTAAATGGAACGCCTCAGAGCGAGGTAACGGCGATGAGTCATGCTTTTTCGTGCGTGCAGCCGGCTCCATCGAATTATAAGACGTTGTCACGTCAAAAAACTCTTAATAATTGATGGGGCAGCTTTAGGAGCTGATGCCATGATCGTGAAAAACATATTTCTATTTAAAAATGATAAAACAAACGCTGTAAATTCGAGAAAGCATATTAAAAAGGAGTGTTGCCTTAATTTGTATAAACTTTTCCAAGCAGTAATGGTTGGATAGCTTTTACCTGCGATATAGAATAGCTTTTACCTGCGATTTGGGTGAAATTTTGCTCAAGCCTTTTTTATTATAATGTAAGTCACTGTTTAAATGGATTTTTGCGGGTTTCGCAATAGTTTTGAACTATATAATAGTGATTTATACCATATTATTAGGAGTACAACTTTGCAATGACCGTTTTACTTAGAGAGCCACTGCGGCCGAAGTAGTGGCCCTAGCTCAATAAAAAAAAAGTGGCATTTTAAACTAGAGGCTCTGCCAATGTAAACAATTTAAAAAAGCTAACGGATACGTGTATGCATTATAAAGTTATTGGCACTCAAACATGGCAACCTACGAGCCAAATTCTCAGCATTTGCGGGAACTGCTCCAAAGACAACAAAGGGAAGGGATTTTTGCACCGGATTGTGACTGGAGATGAAAAGTGGGTTTACTACGATAATCCTAAACGCCGAAAATCATGGGGACTGCCTGGTCATATTCCGTCATCGACGCCCAAAACCGAATATTCACGGATCCAAAGTGATGCTGTGTATCTGGTGGGACCAGCTGGGCGTTGTGTACTATGAGCTGCTCAAACCATCCGAAACCATCACAGGGGAACTCTACCGACGTCAGTTGATGCGCTTGAGTAAGGCACTCAAAGAGAAACGGCCACAATTCAACGAAAGACATGACAAGGTGATACTGCAGCATGACAATGCCCGACCCCATGTTGCAAATGTCGTGAAAAAGTACTTGGAAACGCTGAAATGGGAGGTTTTATCCCACCCGCCGTACTCTCCAGACATTGCCCCTTCCGACTATCACTTGTTCCGGTCAATGGCACACGATTTGGCTGACCAGCACTTCGGTACTTACGAAGAAGTCAAAAATTGGGTCGATTCCTGGATTGCCTCCAAGGACCAAGACTTTTATCGACGCGGGATTCGAATGCTACCTGAAAGATGGGCCGAGGTCGTAGCTAGCGACGGGCAGTACTTTGATTAAAAAATATGTAGCCACTTTTTTATAATAAAGCCTTAAACTTTTGAAAAAAACGGTCACTGCAAAGTTGTACTCCCAATATATGATAAGACCTGATAAATGCATGCTAAATAATATGTTTTCTAACAGCTTGATATTCATACTAAATAGATGTGTAATTAATGTTATGAGTGAATCACTTGTTCATACGAAAAAAGAATGTTAAATTCGCACTTGATTTTATACCCGTTACTGTGGCCTAACCCCTCAACGTACAGTATACAACATTATTATTTGTACGCCGATTTCGTCATTTTGCTATTTTTATTATTCTCAACATTTTTAATATTCTTATATACTATTTGAGAATTTTACTGTCCCCTCTTTTACCATGGGCGTTTGTTGTAAATACCATGGACTTTCAGTGCAGTTTTCTCTGACGAGTGAATTTTAAATTTTTATTTTGAATTACGCATATTGTGAAGTAGTACAGTCGTGCTGTATATTGGAATCGGACAAAATTAGAAGAAGGCTAGTTTTTTGACAGGTGATTTTGTAGGCGCCACGGGTGCTAAAACCAAGTTTGCCTAAAAATCGGGGGGTAGGGTTTTTTTTTAGGGGATGGGGGTGGATTAATGCCAAACTACAAGCCCCACGAGGTCAGCGCCGGGAGACAAAATGTTCAGAAAAATCCGGCTTTTATTTTTGTCCATAGCGCCGAAGTCGTGGAAGTTCATTTTGGGGGTGAAAAAGTGTGGGTGAAATTTTGAAAAATCAGTTTTCATTCGATAACTCTTTAGGACAAATTCATACAATTTTTGTTCAAATGGAAACGTTGTAGCCGTTGAAAAGACGCGTCGATCGAGTAGTCGATCAACCCTCTCCAATAATATCTTCACCCCCAAAAGAATTGTTGAAGACTTGACAAAAAAATTGTTTATTGAATAACTCAAAAACAATCGATTTTTCGGGGATGGTTCAAATGTACGAAATGTAGAGAATAATTTTCTCTATATTTTCGTTCCTATGCACAACTTTTGAATTTTGCTTTTTCGAACCCCTCTCAGGGGTTGAAAATTCAAAATGAAAGTCTGGGAAAACTATTGACCGAAACTAAAGAGATACGAGTTTGGCGCTTCGGACAAAAATGTAGCTGAGGGTTCAAGCTACAAATTCTTCCACGGCGGCGAATTCGTGCGGTCAATAGTTTTCCCAGAATTTCATTTTGAATGTTCAACCCCTGAGAGGGGTTGGAAAATCAAAATTCAAGGGTGGTCCATAGCAACGAAAATATGGAGAAAATTATTCCCTACATTTCGTACATTTGAACTATACTCGAAAAACCGATTGTTTTTGAGTTATTCAATAAACTATTTTTTTTTGTTCTTTTTTAACCAGTTTTTGGGGGTGAAGATATTATCGGAGAGTGATGATCGAATACTCGATCGACGCGTCTTTTCAAGGGCTACAACGTTCCCATTTGAACAAAAAACGTACGATTTTTTTCTGAAGAGTTATTGAATTAAAACCGATTTTTCAAAATTTCACCGCACTTTTTCACCCTCAAAATGAGCTTCCACGACTTCGGCGCTGTGGACAAAACTAAAGCCCGGATTTTTCTGAACATTTTGTCTCGCGGCGCCGACCTCGTAGGGGTTGTAGTTTGGCATTAATCCACCCCCATCTCCTTTCATCCCCTAAAAAAGAACCCTACACCCCGATTTTTAGGCAAACTTGGATTTAGCACCCGCGGCACCTACAAAATCACCTGTCAAAAAACTAGCCTTCTTCTAATTTTCTCCGATTCCGGGTTTTTTCAGCGACAGTACGACTGTACTAAAGATGTAGTTCCTCTAGCAATGCGACGTTACCTGAACATTTCAAGTATTTCGATTCAGCCTTTCGTGAGAAAGATTCCAAAAGCTTTTCACGAATTTCTTTACCGGCGGACATTTCGTTTCAACGGGACACACGTGTAAATTTCTTCGCGACGCGTTTTTTAGCTTGATAAGAATCGCGAGAAAAAAGTCGATATCCAAATTGCTCTTGATTCATTTGCAGTTCTTCGGATTCTGCGGTATGGTCGTGTACGCTTACGACGCCTGGCTGAAGTTCAACGGTGTGAGGAGCGGGATGCCAGCTCAGGGACAGCACGAGAGTACGAAACAAGTCTCGACGGTCACCAGTCCAGCCTACTAGGCTCCGCCGGACGCTTGACGGTGAAAATGACGAACCGCTTCGGTAGACAGGAAAAAGAAAGAAACGAACAGAAAAGAACTAGCCGATAAGCCTGATTTGCGTTATTCTTCTTTCTTATTTCGTTGATTCTCCGGAACCGCGACCGAGCGATTCCGGACGGATTCAAGCGCTCGCGTATTTCTCTATCTATCTCGGAGAAAACCGTGCATAAACGAACACGCCACTGCAAACCCAAATAATAGATTGTTATCGGCGTTGACCGAACGTCGAGGCAGCTACGGCCAGTCAAATGTCAAATTCGCGTGTATTTTTTGTTGTGTTTGGAACTCATACATTTTCGCAAAACTCAGAACACACTACGGTAATTCTTTAGACAAGTGACTTTTCCGAAAAGTTAGTCTAAAATTTTATTTTTTTGCTTGAGTTGATTGAGTTATTAATGGTGATATTCAGTCGGGGGAAGCTGACATTTTTTATTGACAAATTTTTTACCCACACAAACCCAAACAATTTTTTTACGAACAAAAAATCGTTAAAAATATTTTGAATTTCTCAAAAACCCAAACACACTCAATATAGGGGCCAGGTTGAAATTCCGAACTTTGATCAGAACGCTCAAAATTCCGAAAGAATACTACAAAGTAATTCGGCTATGGAATTTTGAAAATTTTCAATATTTTCAAAATTATCAAAATTTTCAAAATTATCAAAATTATCAAAATTTTCAAAATTTTCAAAATTATCAAAATTTTCAAAATTATCAAAATTTTCAAAATTATCAAAATTTTCAAAATTTTCAAAATTTTCAAAATTTTCAAAATTTTCAATAAAACGACGAATTGTTGCAAGAATTTTTTTGATCATGCGTCATGATCTTTCCGAAACTTGTAATATCGGAACATTGAAATTAGGAATTTTAAACCGTCGGGCCATTCAAATTTCGGAATGTCTAATTTTTTTACCAACAAAAAATCGTTAAAAATATTTCGAATTTTTCAAAAACCCGAACAACTCCAATATGCCAGGTTGAAATTCCGAACTTTGAATGATCGGAACGCTCAAAATTCCGAAAGAATACTACAAAATAATTCGGCCATAGAATTTTGAAAATTTTGAATATTTTCAAAATTTTCAAAATTTTCAATATTTCCAAAATTTTCAAAATTTCGAAATTTTCAAAATTTCGAAATTTTCAAAATTTCGAAATTTTCAAAATTTTCAATAAAACGACGAATTGTTGCAAGAATTTTTTTGATCATGCGCCATGATATCTACGAAACTTGTAATTTCGGAACATTGAAATTGAATTGAATAGGCGTCGAAATTTTCAAAAATGCCTTATTCTATCGCGTGTTTCCGCAAACTTCAAAATCCCGTAACTTTTTATGGGTGGACGAGTTTCGCGGAAACACGTGATAAAATAGGGAATTTTTCAACATTTCGACGCTTATATTGGATTTGTTTGGGGGTGGGGGTGAATTTCAGCTTCCCCCGACTGAATATCATGATTCATAACCCAATAAATGAGAAAACAGCAAAAAATAATAATTTCACGCTCATTTTTTGCAAAAGTCACTCATTTACAGAATTACCCAAAATATACGCGTTTTCATAATAGATTTTTTCACTATATTCTAACAAAACAATTGTAACGAACAAAAGAAACGAAAGACGCGAAAAGTTTGTTTTTTTCACAGGCTGTATTGAAAGCTCAGCTCAAATTCTTTTACTACTGTATAATTAACCGTTTCTGACCTTTTTTTATAGATCTGAACTTTTTCTCACGCGAGCAAAAAAATACTTCAGTCTACATTTTCGTTGTCGAATTAGAAAAAAACGGCGCGATTTTGCGATGAGCACGAATATGTTGCAAATCAGTTTCGAACCTCGTCAGACGGTAAATGGATCAATCTCAATGTCGAGACAATGACTCGCGAAAAGCGACGCGCTTATAGCCCTCGACGGGTCAACGCCGACGAAGGAAAAAAAAACGAACGTAGTTGTTAGAACAAACGCGTAAAAGAGCGAGTTTAATTCGTAGGAAGGGGAAACATTAAGACTAAGACTGTACATATCCGTATAATTTTGTATGCACGAATGCATATCTCATTTCTCGGCGCTGTGTATCGCATGCACGTGTACGTACGCTTGTTCGTCTCTATATGCATCCACGTTCAGCGATATGGGGGATATTCAGATATCTGTGGCTCCTGATTCTGACCACGCAGCCTTCATATTCGACCCAAAATAAGACTTTTCTATAGCGGCAATAATGGAAATTCGACCCTTAAGGGGGTTAAACGAGGGTGTTGAAGTTTGTATGAGACAACATATTTTTTTGTCAGATTTGCTTGAAAGTTGGCATAAATACTTTACAGTATAAATAATTAAACACGTATTTCAGCATTTCTTAAAATTTGACCCTTAAGTTTGTACGAGACGACATATTTTTTGTCAGATTTGCTTGAAACTTGGCATAAATATACCAAAATACAAATAATTTAAGGCGTATTTCAGCATTTCCTAAAATTCGACCCTTGAGGGGGTGAAACAGTGGTTTAAAGTTTGTACGAGACAACATATTTTTTGTCAGATTTGCTTGAAACTTGGCATAAATACTTGACAATACAAATAATCGAACACGTATTTCAGCATTTCCTAAAATTCGACCCTTAAGGAGGTTAAACGGGGGTATTGCAGTTTGTATGAGACAACATATTTTTTTTTGTCAGATTTGCTTGAAACTTGGCGTTAATATTCTACAATACAAATAATCAAACACGTGTTTCAGCATTTCCTAAAATTCGACCCTTAAAGGGGTTAAGCGGGGGTGTTGAAGTTTGTATGAGACAACATTTTTTTGGACAGATTTGCTTGAAACTTGGCGTAAATATTGTACAGTACGAATAATTGAACACGTATTTCAGCATTTCCTAAAATTTGACCCTTCAGGGGGTGAAAGAGGAGTTTTAAAGTTTGTATGACGCAACATATTTTTTGTCACATTTGTTTGAAACTTGGCGTAAATATTCTACAATATGAATAATTAAACTCGCATTTCAGCATTTTCTATAATTTGACCCTTAAATTTGTACGAGACGACATATTTTTTGTCAGATGTGCTTGAAACTTGGCATAAATACACTAAAATACAAATAATTGAACACGTATTTCAGCATTTCTTAAAATTCGAGCCTTGAGGGCGTGAAACAGGGGTTTTAAAGTTTGTACGAGACAACATTTTTTTAGTCAGATTTGCTTGAAACTTGGCATAAATACTTCACAATACAAATAATCAAACACGTGTTTCAGCATTTCCTAAAATTCGACCCTTAAGGGGATTAAACGAGCGTGTTGAAGTTTGTATAAGACAATATATTTTTTTGTTAAATTTACTTGAAACTTGGCATAAATACTCGACAATACAAATAATCGAACACGTATTTCAGCATTTCCTAAAATTCGACCCTTAAGGAGGTTAAACGGGGGTGTTGAAGTTTGTACGAGACAACATATTTTTTTTGTCAGATTTGCTTGAAACTTGGCATAAATACTCGACAATACAAATAATCGAACACGTATTTCAGCATTTCCTAAAATTCGACCCTTAAGGGGGTTAAACGGAGGTGTTAACGTTTGTATGAGAAAACATTTTTTTACCAGATTTACTTGAAACTTGCCAAATTTAGTTTATATATAACACTATATGTTTTCCGCGCTGTTCGGAGTGTGTAGACAGTCAAGTCGTAGTTTTAACCCCTTAAGTGTGCTTGGAATAAATACACCAAACAAATACATGTTCAATTATTTGTATCGGAGTGTATTTATACCAAGTTTCAAGCAAATCTGTCCAAAATGCCTATATATTGTCCCATATAAACTTCAAAACCCCCGTTTCACCTCCTTAAGGGTCGAATTTCGATTTTTACCACTTTGGAAAAAAGTCTTATATTGGGTCAAATATGAAGACTGCGTGGTCAGAATCAGAGGGCCACAGATATCGCGATACTGCCGCGATATGCATATATACACACAGGATGGCCCATTTAGACTGCAGCAAACGTAGGCATACTAAATAATTTAAAAAATACGTTTCAAGTCAAAGTTTCAATTCAAGCCTCCGGGAGGGCTAGATAAAACTGAGTTTGGCATTGGGTGTAATTTCGAACGTAACGTAAAGCTCAACATTATAATTTAAATTGGAACACATTTTATTGCATTTATTGCATATTTTTTCGTAGCTTACTTTTAGGGTTCTTTTTAAATTCTATTTATCAATATTCTTTAATAAAGTAGTTTTTTTTGTCTATGATGCTCGGAAGATGCACTTTTAGCATGTTGGATAATTGTAACGTGGGCCGTATTGTAACCCGCAAGTTTCGTAGCTCATAAAAGATTCGATCAAATATACTTATGAATTGTGTGTGTGAGGCAAGCGTCAAGGGCGACACCACTGGGACGGGCCTAAGAAGATCGTCTTTCCTCATTTTTTTTATCTACTACATTATTTATTTGGGATTTCGAAAAAAGGTATGTTGTCAGGCATACAATGAACTTATTTCGTGTAAATTTTTCGTAAAAAAAAAATAAAAAATTAGCGCTATCGAGGTATAATAGAGCATCTGCATAAAAAATGGGGTTCGACGGCCGGATTCATAACTTCACAATGTTTATTCTGAAAAATGAGAATAAAAAGTTTTATTATCCATACAAATGACATCCTCGATGTAGGTAGCCATTTTTTCGAAATAAAAAAAAAATTAGAAAATGGCGAGTGTTCAAAAAAGAAGTTCAATAATGGCGAAATTTTTTCTTATATTCGGGGGCTTAAAAAATAATAAATTCGAGAGAAAAAAAAACAGTTACGAAAAACGATAGCTATTGCAACTACAAAAAAAAAAGATTGGTTTATTTAAATTGAAAATCGGACAATTACGGCCCCGTCGAAAAATGTCGTTTCGAGAAAAATAAACTTCGTTAATTTGCAATATTTAAACATTAATTTTTTTTACATATTCTTGAATATACTTTGAGAAAATGGAGAAAAACAATCGTTTTTTTTTTGTTACCCGTCACAGTGGTGTCCCGCTTTAAGGGCCAATAAAAATAAATATTTTTAACTCCAGAAATATGCATTTAAAACGTAAATAAAAACACCTGCAAACAATTTTACGAAAAGCTCTCGAAGTAAGCTGCAAAAATATGTAATAATAATATATGTGTGTCCTCGTGCCAAATTTCACATTTGACGGTTAACACGAACCGTGAATTTACATCCACCGTCGAATTCAGCGTTCTATATATATTTTTCTCCCATCTCAGAATGAAGTAAATTTAATTGAGCCAGCACAATTGTAACACTCTAAACGGGCTATACTATATATAGCGCTTTTTAGAACCCCTTCTTCCAATGAATGTTACTCACACTCTGTCGCCATAAATTCAGATCTTTTCCCAGGTCGTACCAACGCTAATTTCCGACTCTCTAATTGTTTCGATTCTCTTTCAATGTTTATTTTTTCGTACAAATATTAATCAGAGGTAATATATATAGCGCGAATTTTCACGTATTATTATCTTTACGGTTATTATTATTATTATTATTATTATTATTATTATTAAATTAACAACTTAAGATTTTCAAATTACTGATATTATAATTTAAGTTACCTCTAGATGCGTCGATGATGAATGAAACATCGGAGCTCTCTTTGAAACGAGAGAAAAATTCCGATTACGGCTGCACGTGCTCGAATTAATTTATCAATACAATTGCATCGTCTAGCGAGCAAGAGGTTGTCATTCATCTTCTTCCTTTTGTAATACGTTGACAATGTACACACCGTAACAACATCATGAATACCAGAAAGTATTGTATGTTTTCACTCTTATTCCTACTTTCACTCTATTTTTTGTTTTCATCGACGGTAGGTCTTTGGATAAGTGACTTTTCCGAATAATTGAGAATTTTTTTCAAAAACTCAAATAAACCCAAACTGCCTTATTTTATCCAGGTATGAGTTTCAGCTTCGCCCGACTGGGCATCATCACATTTATAACCCGATAAATGAGAAAGTGGCAAAAAAATAATGTTAGGCCCATTTTTCGGAAAAGTCATTTAACTATACAGGGTGTCCCAAAACTCAACGATAATCTGAGACCGGATGAAAGGCCAAGTTATACCAGTTCTGGGAAGAATACAAAAAAAAAATCCATATCACTCAGTTCAGCGATAATAGACATTTAAAAAAAAAAAAGTTGAAATTCGACACCCTTGGTCGTATTTTCAAGTCCTGTGATCACCAATGTCACAATTTCGCTGTGATTTTTTAAATTTCGTGATCTTCATTAACGATGCTATTAATCGCAACTACAAATTAATGCAAAAAATATTGTTAATTTAATAAAATAAGTTAAGTTTTAGTGAGTCATGATTCACAAAAATATTGTTACTTAACTTTGACACTTCATTTTGAAAAAAAATGTACTACACTACCCTTGGCAAGTTGTTTCAAAAGATGGCGCATTTAATCAAGATTTCAAAATGGTGCAACACTTGCCACTTTTCTTGCCATTAAAAATTTTATTTCTTATTTTTTTCAAATTGAGCTCATTTTGAACAACTCAACATTAGGAATTTTTGTTACTAAAATGTGTTATTTTTTGTTTCTGGTCTGAAATAAAATTATTATTTTTAGTAAAGAGGTAATTGAGTCAGTTAATAACCAATTTTTATTGTAAAAAACATGTTTTTTAATTAATAACCAATTTTTATTGTAAAAAACATGTTTTTTACAATAAAAATTGGTTATTAACTGACTCAATTACCTCTTTACTAAAAATAATAGTTATTTCAAAAGATGGCGCATTTAATCAAGATTTCAAAATGGTGCAACACTTGCCACTTTTCTTGCCATTAAAAATTTTATGTCTTATTTTTTTCAAATTGAGCTCATTTTGAACAACTCAACATTAGGAATTTTTGTTACTAAAATTTGTTATTTTTTGTTTCTGGTCTGAAATAAAATTATTATTTTTAGTAAAGAGGTAATTGAGTCAGTTAATAATCAATTTTTATTGTAAAAAACATGTTTTTTACAATAAAAATTGGTTATTAACTGACTCAATTACCTCTTTACTAAAAATAATAGTTATTTCAAAAGATGGCGCATTTAATCAAGATTTCAAAATGGTGGAACACTTGCCACTTTTCTTGCCATTAAAAATTTTATGTCTTATTTTTTTCAAATTGAGCTCATTTTGAACAACTCAACATTAGGAATTTTTGTTACTAAAATGTGTTATTTTTTGTTTCTGGTCTGAAATAAAATTATTATTTTTAGTAAAGAGGTAATTGAGTCAGTTAATAACCAATTTTTATTGTAAGAAACATATGTTTTTTACAATATGTTTTTTAATAAAATATGTTTTTTACAATAAAAATTGGTTATTAACTGACTCAATTACCTCTTTACTAAAAATAATAATTTTATTTCAGACCAGAAACAAAAAATAACAAATTTTAGTAACAAAAATTCCTAATGTTGAGTTGTTCAAAATGAGCTCAATTTGAAAAAAATAAGAAATAAAATTTTTAATGGCAAGAAAAGTGGCAAGTGTTGCACCATTTTGAAATCTTGATTAAATGCGCCATCTTTTGAAACAACTTGCCAAGGGTAGTGTAGTACATTTTTTTTCAAAATGAAGTGTCAAAGTTAAGTAACAATATTTTTGTGAACCATGACTCACTAAAACTTAACTTATTTTATTAAATTAACAATGTTTTTTGCATTGATTTGTAGTTGCGATTAATAGCATCGTTAATGAAGATCACGAAATTAAAAAAATCACAGCGAAATTGTGACGTTGGTGATCACAGGACTTGAAAATGCGACCAAGAGTGTCGAATTTCAACTTTTTTTTTTTTAAATGTCTATTATCGCTGAACTGAGTGACATGGATTTTTTTTGTATTTTTCCCAGAACTGGTATAACTTGGCCTTTCATCCGGTCTCAGATTATCGTTGAGTTTTGGGACACCCTGTAGATTACCTGATCGACAAACTCTACTACTTAAGGCGGGATATACATTTACAACGATCGAAAAATCGATTTCTTTTTATTCTTCTTTGAACGATGGAACCATATATGTAGAATATTTTCCCAAAGTTTCATGCGTTTTTCTCAAAACTGCATTATCGAAATTGGCGTGCAGGATTACTCAAAAACTATTAACGGCGGGGTAAAGTTAATTCGGCGAAAAAAAAGGCATGTTTTAAGATTTTTTTTTTGGCGTAACGAATAGTGTTCGTTTATTGAAAAATTTACATATAATAAAGTAACATTTGAACAACATTATCCTAAATTTGCATTGCAAAATATTCAAAATTGAGCGAGTGAAAATTAAACCCCGGAGACGCGTCGAAAAAAAGTTGGTTTGCGGTGTGCACCATAACTCGCAACAGAATCATTTGAAACAAAAAAATCAAAATGCGTTTGTTAAAGGAGATGTTTCTCGAGGTAATGACGGGAGGATTTTTTTTTTTTCGATTTTTCGATTTTTCGTAGCACTTGGGAGCCAAAAACCCGATTTTCGCTAAAAAATCGGCTAATTTGTCGTTGAAAAATTAGTAATTATTTAAAAAAATAAAAAAGCTCTCGACAATACCTGGTGAATTATGTGAAGAAGTACTGTGCAAAATTTCAAAGCGATTGGTCCAGTAGATTTTGAGTTATCGTGCACACGGACTTCAAATATGACAAGTCTCAGAAAAACGGTTTGAAAAACGCAGAAGAGAAGAGAACGGCATGGAGCAATAGACGCTCAAATACTCATAACTTCGTCAATTTTACTCCGATCGACTTGAAATTTTAACACAATATTCTTGATATATTATGCATTCATTTAAAAAAATTAAATAAAATGAAAAAAAAATTTTAATACTTTACCCCGCTCTTAATTGTGAACCTACTATTAAAATTTGAAAAACGTGGTTTCGAGAAAAACGCGTTTAAAGTTTTACGAGACGCCTGAAAAAAGTCCGCGGCGCTGCGGTAAAATCGATAATCGAGCCTTTAAAAAAAATCGCTACAGCACCAATTTCATATTGTTTTAATGACCCCAACATATTTTTTAAGCAAAAAAAAAAACGATTTTTCCAAAATCCTAGAGTGGTGTTATCTCTTAATTTCGTTATTGTTACTTTGATTGTCATTGTTACTTATGGATGGTGACGCAACGAGATATAGTTCAAACTTTTTGCTAACTTGCCGAGAATGGAAATCGTGTCGAAAGTTCCAGAGGAAGAATTTGTAGAGGTGCAAAATCGTATAAATGTTCACATCTCGTTACGAGCGAGCATGGTAAAATCCTTTTTTTTTTTGAGTAAAAATACGTGCTCGAAGCTCGGGATATTTTATGAAACTTTTTTTTCTTCTGTTATTTTGGATTCTGGTGTCGGATAATGAATTTCGAATTGCCGCTCGATTGGAATTTTCTGTGGCATTTTCAGGGGCGAATAAAATATCATTTTTCTCAACTTTAATCACGTGACCTAGAATTTTATACTATTTACGGCTTCCGACGATAAGTGGCGATTTTCCTTTGCGCCACGTCGAACATTATTTACCTTGGTTATTTTGCAAGAATATAAATTAGAAAAATGCATTTAGAATTTGCCATGTAAATTCGACGTTGGGTTGCGAACGAGATTTTTATCTCGCACGAACGTTTCGAAAGTTGTCAGCAATTGGCTACGGACATATGTTCCATTAGCTTTTCGCCCGCGGCTTCGCTCGCGTAGACTTGTGTCGAATGCTCCTCAATGAAATGGGCTCCTGAAATGCTTCATCGAGGAACACGTAGAATTGTATATTGAATAGCATTAAGGGAGACTTTGTCCTTGGAGTGCCATATTTCAGGTGTTTACTTTTTATTTTTTTTTAAAGGAAACGAGTAAAGCTTTTTTGAGTGCGGTTTTTTTCTTGCTTTTATTCATGATATTCATGAAAATGGCGTCCGTTGCAGCTCCGCGAAAACAGGTCCTCAAATCGCGGGAGGTAAACGGCTGACATCACTGTCACTCTTTGTTGATATGAAACACAAATTCAAAGCATATTATCAATCTGTGACCCATTGGTCATGGAATGACGGATGGGTTTTTCGTTTAGTACAAATTTCGGAAAATTGCGGCAATTTAAAAAAAAATCGAATTTTCACGTTTTTTTTTTCACGTAAAAAGATAAATAATAAATGCAAAAATGTATCCATCGAAAAAACGATCCGTCATTCCGTGAAGACATATTTTCTGAGTATGCTCTCCAAATTTCAGGTCGATATGTTAATTACAGCGGTCAGGAGAATGTCAGCCATTTTTAAAAACGTGTTTTCGAGAAAAACGCGTTTAAAGTTTTGTAATGTGTTTACACAAATGTGTTTATAATTACCGCTAATCGGCAATGCCTGGTCCATAGAGGCATCCCTCCTCTTCTTCTAGCTGCTCATGTTGAGCCGCTAACATCTCCCGCTGCAATTTCAAGGACAAAGTCTCCCTTAAGGCCTTATATACGCGATTTCGCCGATTTTCGAAGGTACTTTTCTAGACGCGGTTAAAAAAAATGACGCATATATTGACAACATTAACCATGAGAATAAATTATTTGTAAAAAAAATATCAATATATGCGTCATTTTTTTTTAACCGCGTCTCGAAATCGCGTATATAAGGCATCAATACTAAGTTTCAAGTAAATCTGAACAGACATTTCTTTTACCATACAAACTTTGCTACCCGCTTTTCCCCTTAAGGATTGAATTTCCAAAAACGCTGAAATTTCATTAATTGTGTATAAGAGCAGTAATACAAAGTTACAAGTAAATTTGACCTGATTTTTTCAATTTTCCGTACAAACTTTGCCACCCCCTTTCGTTTAGGGGTTGAATTTCGCAAAACGCTCAAATACGTGTTTTATTAATTTTGTTGAAGAACTTTAATACCAAGTTTCAAGCGAATCTGACCAGATTTTTTTCTTTTACATACAAACTTTGCCACTCTCTTTCTCCCCTTAGGGGTTGAATTTCGAAAAACGCTCAAATACGTGTTTTATTAATTGTGTTGAAGACCTTTAATACTAAGTTTCAAGCGAATCTGACCAGATTTTTTTATTTTACATACAAACTTTGCCACCCTCTTTCTTCCCTTAAGGGTTGCAATTTCTCAAAACGCTGAAATACGTGTTTCGTTAATTGTGTCAAAAAGCACGAATACACAATTTCAAGTAAAACCGACCAGATCTTTTTTTCATTTCCGTACAAACTTTGCCACCCCCTTTTATTTAGGGGGTGAATTTCGAAAAACGCTCAAATACGTATTTCATTAATTGTGTTGGAGAGCTTTAATACTAAGTTTAAAGCGAATCTGACCAGATTTTTTTATTTTACATACAAACTTTGCCACCCTCTTTCTCCCCTTAGGGGTTGCAATTTCTCAAAACGCTGAAATACGTGTTTTATTAATTGTGTTGAAGAGCTTTAATACTAAGTTTCAAGCGAATCTGACCAGATTTTTTATTTTCCATACAAACTTTGCCACCCTCTTTCTCCCCTTAGGGGTTGCAATTTCTCAAAACGCTGAAATACGTGTTTCGTTAATTGTGCCAAAAAGCACGAATACACAATTTCAAGTAAAACCGACTACATCTTTTTTCATTTCCGTACAAACTTTGCCATCCCTTGTCTCCCTTTAAGGGCTGAATTTCGAAAAATCCATTTTTAGTGGCTGCTTACGTCACAAAAGCAACCTACTGTCCAAATTTCATGTAATTGGCTTCAGCGGTTTTGGCTCGCCGTTGTTGAATCAGTCGGGACGTGTTCTTTTATATGTGTAGATGATGGAGAATTTTGCCAGACTTATTATTATCATTAGATACATGGCTGTTACGCATGTGAAAAAGAGGGAAGACCGGGAAAACTCAAAGAATTCCTTTCCTCCCGGGATAATCTGGGAAGTCAAAAAAATTTGAAAAATCTCTGAAATTTTTTCAGAAATTACTTTTTCCAAGAATTACGAAAAATGAAACCGACTTGGAAGAAAAGCTGAAATGTATAAAAATAAATATTTCCGTATATTTTAATATTTTTATTATTTTTCATTATATACAAAAAAAAAGTGATGTCAGTGCCCAACAGTGAAAATTTCAAAAGCTCAAAACAAATTTACTCTAAAGGTTTCTAAATTTGTATTCGATTTGTCGATACACAACCACACAATTATTATTGTAGATAAGTGTTTACGTTTACTTTTTATTTATTGGCACCGATATAAAAAGTGCTGTTTATAATTTTTTTTAAACAGCCTCTGTATTTGCTTTTAATATATTTTTTAAAATTTTTAATATTTATATTTAACATTCTCATATATTTGGTCTTTAAAAAAATTGTGTTCTTTGTTTGACCCCAATCTCCTTGGAATATTTTTCAGAACATGTGTCTAAAACCTGGAAAAGTCAGGGAATTTCTGAGTCAATAATGCGTAACAACCATGAAATAACAATGTTTGAATGATCAAGACAATGCTTCTCTTTGGATCACTGAAGTTATCAACAACATGCGAATAATTTAAGCTACTCCAATTTTCTATATGTACATCATTTGCACGGTTCAAAAAATCGCTTAGCCGTTCACTAATGTTTCCGAATTTTTATACTCGACCGACAATTAAGTTGAATGAAATTCTTATAAATCTTGATAATTTTTAAGAGTCCTTTGCAAAAGAAATGGTCACTTTCTCTCTTTGTCTCTCTCTCTCTCTGTTTCTCTTTCTTTCTTTCTCTCTTTCTCTGTTTCTCTCTCTATGTATTTCTTCCATATGTATAATTTATTCTCTGAAATTACTATCTTGAAAATCATATTTTACGATTCATTCTTACAATTTCGCTATTCAATTCGTTTTTTTTAATCATTTTTTTAAGAATACTTTAACATCTTCAACACACTATATATATATATAGGCCTACTGATTATTCGTCACCTTCCCGTAAAAGGGTTGTACATGTTTTCCGCTATCAAATAACCCAGTAATGCATTATGCAAAAGTTAACCATTTTCGAGATATTATTTTTAATCTTTTTTTTTCAAAGTCATGAGTAGGCAACTTTGAAAATTGTTCTGAAAAAAAACTGTTGGATGGGATTAAACTCTTATTATTATTTGTACTTTGAGGACACAGTAACAAAAAATGATCGACGATAAACTAAAAATAATCTGCAAACATGTTTAAATTAGGTTGCCAAAACTCTGCAAGCTTAATAGTTGATCTTACTTTATTATTGGTAATGCGTTGTTACGGTGTTTTCAAACTACAAATAATTGGAAAAAAGGTTTGATTCCACACGAACGGTGTTTTTTAAATTAATTTTTAAAGTTGCCAACCCCTCACTTGAAAAAAATAATAATATCTCGAAAATGGTTAACCTGTGCATAAAGCATTACTGGGTTATTTGATAGCGAAAAATATGGGATCCTGACCAATAACCAGTAGCCCTGTGTGTATGTGTGTATAATGTACAGGGTGTCCTTCTTATCTCTGTCACCCGGAATTACTCGGTAATTATCGACGTAACAAAAAAATTTTCCAGACAAAAGTTGTACGTTGTTAAGGGGACCGTCAAATGTGACCAATTTTTTTTATTTCGGTGGAGGCGCTGACGCACAGTGAAGGTCACCTCCACTTTTTTAAGTGGAATGGTACACTTTTTTCAACCATCTTGTGGGGCTCCTCAAGTCGCATAAAAACATTAGGGGGTCAAGGTCATTTAAGGTCAGTGTCGATGATACAAATTTAAATATCTCGGATCACTATCAAATATTTGGTAGTTATCCGAGATATTTAGATTTGTATTTCGTTTGAAGAGGTGACCTCGAATCTAAATATCTCGGAGAAAAATCTAAATATCTCGATCTAAATATCTAAACATCTCGAATATCTCGGATCTAAATATCTCGAATCTAAATATCTCGGATCACTACCAAATATTTTGTAGTGATCGGAGATATTTAGATTTGTATTTCATTTTGATAGGTGACCTTGAATGACCTTGAACGACTTTGACGCCCGAATGTTTTTTATGCGGCTTGAGGTGCTCCACAAGATGGATGAAAAAAATGTACGATTGCATTTTAAAAAGTGGAAGTGACCTTCAAAAAAATTGGTAAAAAATTGGTCGCATTTGATGGCCCCATTCACATCGTACGACTTTTGTCTGGAACATTTTTACGTGACGTCGATAATTACCGAGTTTGTTTGGGTGGCAGAGATAAGAGGAACACCCTACACACACACACACACACACACACACACACACACACACACACACACACACACACACACACACACACACACACACACACACACACACACACACACACACACACACACACAAATACATACATACCTATATATATATATATATATATATATATATATATATATATATATATATATATATATATATATATATATATATATATATATATATATATATAGGTATGTATGTATTTGTGTGTGACGTCGATAATTACCGAGTTTGTTTGGGTGGCAGAGATAAGAGGAACACCCTACACACACACACACACACACACACACACACACACACACACACACACACACACACAAATACATACATACCTATATATATATATATATATATATATATATATATATATATATATATATATATATATATATATATATATATATATATATATTAGACTGATTCAAAAAAAAAAAATTATTCTGGATTCTCGTGCTATTGTTGGGCACTAACAAAAGAAAATTTCTCTAAAAAAAAGGGGCGCGGTCACTGAATATTTAGAGGTGGCTATCTCGACTTTTTTGTATTTGAATTTTTTTTAACGAACGTATTGCATTTAAGCATAGTAATGGCTTCGGATTACGGATAAAAATCGGAAAAGTTTTGAGTTTGTTCTTTTACAAACATAACAGAGAAAAACTGACCATACGTCGAAGTGCACACGAAACGATGAAAGAAGTTTTCGAACAATGGAAATGTGCTGAAATTCCAACGCGTCAATTGAATAACGCAATCTCGAAATCAATAAAACACCATCTAGTCTTGAAAAAACTTTTAAAAAAATCGGTTTAAAAAGAATTTGCCGTCACAAATATCGAAGAAGCGTAAATTTAAGAGAGATTTGGACAAACTGTTCAACGTTGCACATTTTCGTTCTGCCCAAAATGTTAACGAACTTGAGAATGGCTGGGAAGAAATGTAAATGCGTTTGAAGATAATATAAGCGTAGCATTTTGAAATCCAAATATACGATTTATGAATAAAAGTTTATAATTTAATTTTTTGTAAAAAGTGCGAAATGTTAATGCGTATAAATAAATCTACATGAATAACGAGAGTAGTATAGACGCCATTATTGATCTACCTGGATTTGAATTGTGAATATTGCAATCTTTTCAAATTGTTAGAGTTTATTTTTGTTACGAAAAAGCTGCTGGATGTGATTTTTATCCGTAATCCGAAGCCATGACTATGCTTAAATGCAATACGTTCGTAAAAAAAATTCAAATACAAAAAAGTCGAGATAGCCACCTCTAAAAATTGAGTGACCGCGCCCATCTTTTTAGAGAAATTTTGTTTTATCAGTGCCCAACAATAGCACGAGAATCCAGAAGGAAATTTTTTTTGTGAATCAGTCTAATATATATATATATATATATACACATATACAGGGCGTCCTGTTATGAACGGATAATCAATCAACTGTCGATAGGTCAGATAATGTCCTTCTATATGTAAATGTACTTTCAGTTAAGTCAAAGTCCCACGGTTTTCGAGATTCTGGGCTTTATGTTATTTATTGAAAAAAAAAAAAAAAAAAAAAAAAAATCATCTGCTTTTGGTTTTTTCAATGCCATTCCTACAAATGATATGAATCGACAATAACTAAGCAATTTTTTTAAGTAATTGGCACGATATGCGTAGTAAATTTTTTTTACACCGCAGGCTATCAAAGAAAATTCTGCATAAGATCTTTTTTCATAAAGTTTCCTTAATATTTAAGGTTAAAAAAAAAAATTTCTAGAAAAAACAAATAACCAAGAGTAATTTAAAAAAAACCGGGTCAAAAAAGTTATCATTTGTAGAAATGGCATGCGAAAAACCAAAAGCAGATTATTTTAATTCGAAAACCGTGGAACTTTTACTGAACTGAAATTTCAGCGGCTGACCTATCGATCCTGTGTATATATATGTACACGCATATATGTATATATATATATATAGTAGTGACAAAGAAAACAAAAACCGTGGCTATCGAAGCAGGTTTGTATTTTTTTTTTCGTAAACTCCGACGACGATTTTCTTTCTCACCATTACTAATAATTCTTTTGACACTTTTACTTTCAATGCTCTATACATTTTTATATCGAATTTTCGACCATCCATCTATTCGATCTCTCTTTTCGTTACGTCAAAATTTCGACTTTTTCGCTAAATTCTAAGGTAAGTTCCGTAATTTTTTCGTTAAATTGTATTTTTTTTTAAATCCTAGCATATCGATGATATCTTCAGCGTGTTGGATTTTGAAATTTTGGCAGAACTAACCTGCAAGAGCCGGATGTGCCGGTTATCCACACAAGTTGACAGTTCATGACAATAATTTATTGTTCGTGCAACATTTGTGGTTACTTATGCATGCCCACAAATAAATGGACCAATATTTATCACTGAAATTATCTAACAAGCAATATATATATATATGTGTGTGTAAATATTGTTCATCCTAGTCGTGCACTCGTGCCGTATAGGCAATCGAAACGTTAGAGAGAAACATATACTTCTCATTACGACGACGGAGTGAATAAAAACGAACAAATAGCCTGTGTATGGAAAAGAAAGCTTTATCCGATAAACGAAAATTATTGTTGAGCCTTTTTAGCGCGTTGAAAAAAAAAATACAGCAGTTATAGGAATTTATATTGCTACCGGTTTTACAAAAAGAAAAAGTTTACACGAGTCGTTGCTTGTTGTGATATATCGTGTATAGCGTTATGCGTATAAGTCACATAAATCCGCTGTGCATTATTGCCGCCTACGACGCAATCTCGCCCCGCGAGAAAAGAGAATTGTATCCTTGATTTATATACGTTGGAAAAAAAAGTATGTTGGTGAGACCGTATTCAGGATGTATTGGGTCAAGCGGAAAAATTGGAGCAATTCGAGATTTTTTTCTTGTCTCAATATTCCTACGCACAAGGGGCTTAAGGGACGACTCTTAAGGACTTAGGCCACTCTAGAGGCCAAAAAGCCATATTTTGAGATTTTTTTCCAGCGAAACCATAAAATAAATCGAAATTACAAAATAGGGGTTTTATTATACATATAATTGACTAAACAACATTAATGTTTTAAAGCGATACGTGTCAAAATGGCGACTGCAGCATTTTTTCAATGACGCCTTTATTTCCTGGAAGGTCAACGGCCGGACCAAAAGCTCCTATAATTTTTGAGTTATGACGAGACACTAAAGTTTTTTCGATTATATATAAGAATAGCTGTAGAAGTACGTAGGATTTTTTTGATATATTGCTTTTTGCCAAAATGGCGCATTTCTAAAACGAAAAGTATAAAATGTCATGAGAAAATCGTCAGAAAATTGTTTATAAAAAAGGAACTATGCGATATAATTTAAAAAATCCTACGGAGTGCCTCAGAAGATGTAATTAAATAGACAGTTAAACATTTGGGGGTCAAGGTCATTCAAGGTCAGTGTCGATGATACAAATCTAAATATCTCAGATAAAAATCTAAATATCTCGATCTAAATATCTAAATATCTCGAATATCTCGGATCTAAATATTTAGATTTGTATTTCATTTTGATAGGTGACCTTGAATGACCTTGAACGAAACTAAATAGACAGTTAAAATTTGAAGTGAATCGGTTGAAATTTGTTCGAGTTGGGAGTCCGGCCGACTTGAAAAATGTAGTTTCGAGATAAATGCGTTTAAAGTTAGTAGAAAGTCACGACATGAATAATGTTTGAATGCCTTTAAGGGAGACTTTGTCCTTGGAGTGCCATATTTCAGGTGTTTACATTTTTTTTTTAAGGAAACGAGTAAACCTTTTTGAGTGCGGTTTTTTCTTTCTTTTATTCATCATATACAGAACGTTAAAAAAAATTTTTTTGAAAAAAAAAACCAAAATGGCGGCCGTTGCAGCTCCGCGAAAACAGGTCCTCAAATCGCGGGAGGCAAACGGCTGACATCACTGCCCCCTCTTTGTTGATCTGAAACACAAATTCAAAGCATATTATCAATCTGTGACCCTTTGGTCATGGAATGACGAATGGGTTTTTCGTTTGGTACAAATTTCGGAAAATGGCGGCAATTTAAAAAAAATCGAATTTTCGCGTTTTTTTTCGCATAAAAAGATAAATAATAAATGCAAAAATGTATCTATCGAAAAAACGATCCGTCATTCCGTGAAGACATATTTTATGAGTATGCTCTCCAAATTTCAGGTCGATATGTTAATTACAGCGGTCAGGAGAATGTCAGCCATTTTTAAAAACGTGTCTTCGAGAAAAACGCGTTTAAAGTTTTGTAATGTGTTTACACAAATGTGTTTATAATTACCGCTAATCGGCAATGCCTGGTCCATAGAGGCATCCCTCCTCTTCTTCTAGCTGCTCATGTTGAGCCGCTAACATCTCCCGCTCGGCACAAAGGACAAAGTCTCCCTTAATCTGCGATGCCTGCACTGCAATTCGAAAATCGAGTACTTAGAGATTTTCCACACCCATCAGCCTTTTGGAATATAATTTTATAGGTACTAAGGTATCTTTTTAACAAAATCAATTTTTGGAAAATCCCAGAGTGGCCTAAGCCCTTAAGTGACTGCCTGCGATTTTATTGAAATTCATATATGTGATAGAGCATTGAAAACTATTAGACACGTATTTTTTTTTATCGATGGAAAAAACGGTTTTGAGGGGAGAAACCACCCCTTAATTTTTTCCACGCTTATAGTGGCATTTCCCTTGCTTTACATCGGGAGAATTTTCGTTTTTGCCTCATTTGCAGTGGGTAAAAATAGTATTTGTACACGTCGTCTTTATAAAATTATCCTTCGAGAAAAATAAAATGCTTTGTGAGGTTTCTATGTTCGATAGCTTACTCTAAATATACATGGTGACTGTTTATAAAAATCTTGGGAAAATACGAACAAAAAATCAAGCCAAATTAACAACAGTCTCATGTGAGATGTACAAATACTTTTTTTTTTACAAAAAAGTTTACTTTTACAAGAAACAAAAAAATACGTGTCTAATGGTTTTCAATGTTTTAACGACAAATGTTAAAAATCCAGAGTCAGTATAATTTTTCCGAGTAATCTAGCAATTATTTTTTCACGGCTGCTAAAAAAATTCTTGAAAAATCTGTACCGAACTGAAGAACAAAATTACAGTTTAGAAAATACGCAGAAAACTTAAGGTAGGATTCTACTTTGAAACCATGAAAAAAACGCTATTTTCGTGAATTTTTTCTGAGAATACTATTAAAGATATCGATATGGGGTTTAAACTGTTCAATAAATACACTCTTTAAGCACATAAAAAAAAATTTCAATGTATTTTATTCATTTTTTGTACACGTAA
This sequence comes from Ophion obscuratus, assembly GCA_964007375.1. Lineage (NCBI taxonomy): Eukaryota > Metazoa > Arthropoda > Insecta > Hymenoptera > Ichneumonidae > Ophion > Ophion obscuratus. The sequence goes on along the minus strand of OZ023312.1, from coordinate 85,228,407 downwards.
AATATGTTTAAAGCCAACGCCTCGAAAAGCAGGTACCGTTGCCGTGGTCGTGAAATCTTCCCGACGGATGGTCTGAAACAAAAAATCAAATAGTTTCATGTTCAGTATGTCTTCAGGAACCGACCTAACTAGAATATTTTATATACGTGCAAAATTAACAAAATGGCGGCTAAAATACGAAAAAATGCGTTTTTTTGGGTCTTTTTTTGCAATAAAAAAATAGTTCTAATCAAAATTTTAAGTTGATTGTAGTTAGGTCGGTTGGTACACACATATAGAATATGTGTTCCAAATTTCATAAGGATCGGTTCAGTACTTTTTGAGTTATCACGACCACGGTACTTGAAAATGTCGTTTCGAGAAAAAAGCGTTTAAAGTTTTGGTGAGTGATAAATCGTAGAAAAAATTATCTTACCCTCAATTAGCGATGCCTGGGCCATATAATATGCCTTCGACGTGTTCCAGGTGGGTGTTTTCATCCAATTTCAAAGTTTCAAAGTTTCAAAGTAGAATCCTGCCTTAATATGGCTACTCACTGAATGCGAGTAATATTTTGATATTGATGGAACGAATTCGAGGGATGTTCGCGTAAAGAAAAAATGTTGAAAAATCAGTATAAAATATACGAATTATTTGCAAACCGAAAGCTAATTTTTTTATCGCTGCACAAATCATTTTTTGATAATAAATTGCTTGCATAAGAATATTTTTTTAGCTCGAGGGATCCGAGAATTTTTAGTGATATTAAATTTTTGGGATGCAGTTAAAATTGCAAGATTTTATTTTAGTGCGATACGTTAGGGTTGGATTTTTGGGAGCATGCATGTGGAACTGAGCCACTACATACGTATTGTATCCGGCGAGATAATGTAGAATAAACAAGCTTTAGAAATATATAGACCAAAACGTGTAATAGCTCGTGAAGTATTTGTGGCTGAGCGACTCATACGTCGTAGTCGTTAATTAAAATATAGCTTCCGTGATTAAAAAAAAAAAAGTATTTTTGTCGTAACATTCCAAAAGCAATGTTAGACGATCGATATAAAATTATGTTGCCAAATCCCCGAAGCAAAATTCATGTTTTGTTTGCAAGAATATGTATTCCAATCTGTCGCACGTATTCCGAATGGTTCGATGATAGCGAAGTTTGTCAGTCACGATAATCGTAAATAAATCACGATTGAAAGGTTTATAGGAGATTCTAATTTACGATCGTAACTACCACGAACCCCTACTGAACTTGTTAAACCCTTTTTTTCGGAAATTTCCAATTATCGCGATGAATTTGTGTCGCGATATGAGCAAATGTTGACATTTTTTATTTTTGATCCACAATATTTCCAGATGATCATTTCATGTAAATTATACAATTTTTTTCCATCGAAAATTATACGAACTTCGAAATAAAAATTACTCCGCATATTTTTTCTTTTCCGATAATAATAATATTTATTTAATATTATTGTATGATATTAATAATATTTACGATTTATTACTAATAATATTTACGATAATAATAATAAATTAAATTAATTTTTTACGTCTATGAGGAAGGAAAATATGTGAAACAAATTCGTTGGTCCTGAATGATTCACGCGAATTATTTTTATTCGGTTTGGAAAATTAACTTTTTTCGCGCCGACGTTTATACAAAAGGAGTGTCTAAAATTCAAAAAAACCCTAAAAGTGGAAAAAATCCTAAACAAAAGCTTTAATATTGAAAGATTTCCAATCATTTTCTGCGAATAGTATCATTTTTTATCTTAACAATTGCTTCGACTATGACAAGAAAATGGCCGATGAGATGTGCATCGCGACAATGAAAATATAACTGCGATTAAAAAAAATCTGGAATGAATTTTTCAACTCTACAATATTTCTACTTAATCATTTTATGCAAATAATGTTATCTTCACGTCTTGCGTTATGCAAGCTTTCACACGACAATCGGGGTGAAAAATGCCAGTCGCGATTAAAAAAAGCAGTAAAGCTGCAGGAGAAGTTGAAACGCACCCTTGAAAATTGGGGTGTTTTTCGTTTTTCGTCGATAACGTTTTAACGGTACGAGATATCGAAAAAATAAAATTGCAACAATGCTTATTTTTTCGTGTACAATACACTGGAGATGAGAACGATAACGTTGTCGACGAAAAACGTAAAACACCCCTATATTCGAGGGTGCGTTTCACCCCTTAAAAATCGCCTTCCGCATCACTGTAAAAAATGATATGAAATTTACAATACATTTAAGATACAAAGGAATTGAATTTTACGAACTCAGTAGATGAACTTAAATTTGAAACAATTGTACCGTAAATTTAAAACAGGAACATGAAATTCTAACGTGGATATAGAATATAATATACGCAACATGGAATTTCAAAAACAAGTTTGTAATTTTGTGGAAAATGTATTGCATTGACCCGTGTCTTCCTTTGAAAATTACTACAGATGTATAATAAATCAACTATAAAAAACAGAGCATTGAAAATACAAAACAAGTTTGAAATTTATTTACAGCTGCCTGAAAAATATAATATATGTGAAACTGAATTTTACGATACGTACAATGCATGATCACAACAGATTTATTTAAAAGAGCGAAATTGGAATTGAAAAAAAAATCATAAACGCTGATGAAAATCACATGAATCAATGTGAAAATTATATTAAATTTACACTACATTTAAGGCACAAAAGAATTGAATTTTACGAACTCAGTAAATGAAATTGAATTTAAGACACTTGTACCGTAAATTTAAAACAGGAACATGAAATTCTAACGTGGATATAGAATTTAATAGATGCAACATGGAATTTCCAAGGACAAAAGCCACTGAGAATAACAATTGTTTGTCAAAAACAAATCACAGTTAAGTTGAATTTAATGTGTTCGTATATTAATATTGAAGAAACTTTTCATAATTTTTATAATTATTGACCCGGACGATGTCTCAAAATCACATGAATTTCAAATACATGCGTGCAGTGGACAGAGATGGGCGCGCGGTCGGTGTACGGGCTCGGCGGTCACTGAAGTTAAGCAGCATTGGAGGCTGCCAATACTTGGAGCGGCGACCGCTTGCCCGTGCAATCACGGCCGTGTATCAATTTCTGAAATGATCTTAATACTTAGGATCAGTAATTTTCGATACACACCCGTATATTGATATTAGCAAATGGTTCTTGAATTTAATATACACTCGTATTTTGATATCAGCAAATGGTTCTTGATTTCAATATACTTGAATGTGAATATTTCTTTACACGTGCATTATTTTTCAAACGCACAAGTATATTAATATTACGGAACTACACTTTCATTTTTAAAATAACCTGTTTTGGAATTTCAAACTAGTATCGGAAATTTCATAAGCTGTATCCGCATAAAAACTTCCTACACTTGTATATTAATTTTTATAAAGAATTTTTTTACAATGCTGATTTTAAAAAAACGTGTCGCCTATTTTTACCCTCTCTACGAGCATGCCAAATTTATTCGAAATCGGAGAGATCGAACTCGCAACCTTTTCTTGTCAGGCAAGCACACGCCAATATCGTCGAATTTGACTGCAATTATCATTAAAAGTGGAAAATTAACATTTCTAAGTATTCATTTATTTTTAATTTACTAGTAAGTCTAATTCTACGTCATGATCTAGACTTGTAAATCCACGATTCGCTCATTTTGGGCTAACTTTTTGCCCGATGGTCCAACCAGTAATACCTTAAGGGGTCTTCTCACTTTAGACGGTAAGAAAGGCTAGTTTCATATATTTATTGATAGGTTTATATTACAAATGTTTATTTAAAAGTTATTACACTTAATAAATACACTTTCGAAATACATTTAAACATTTTTTATTTCTTTAAGTTACTATTTATAGACGAAAATGGTAGTTGAAAAAATGTTCTACAAAAATTGCAGGTCTGCGCTGTTGATGAAATGTCGGCGATGGATCATCCGAAAAAAAAATCAAGGAATTTTAGATTCAGTATGTCGATGGCTGTAGCGCCTATCATACGATTTTTTATATATGCAAAAATAACAGAATCGCGGACATTTTTCGAAAAAAAAAAAAAAAAAAAAAAAAAGAACAAAAAAACAAAAACGATGTTCTTTCACCGTTTTTGGAGAAAAAAAGTTAGTAAATATCAAAATTTAAACAAAAATCCTTTATGTGCGTTATAGGTATAGTTATAAAGAATATGTGGTTAACATTTCGTAAGGATCGGTTCGGTAGTTTCGAAGATTTTATCAACAAACCGTCAAAAAACGTTGTTTCGAGTAAACTGCGTTTAAGGAGGTTGGAGCGTTAGCCACAATCCAAGGTTAAATTTAATAAAAAAAATACTTGTTATTGTTTAGACTGTACTGAGTCTTTACGAATTTTTTGAACTTTTTTCACCACCAAACACTAGAGATAAAAAATAGTTCAATGTATGTAATTTAACGTGCGGTTAGATGGGCAAGACTTTCACACTAAAGGTTATGTAATTTTTTTTGTTATTTAGCACCAAGATAAACCTTTTCTAACAACGGATTAACGCAAACTGAACCTTTGTAAATATTTTTAAAAAAAATCCTCATCTTGCCCATCGTAAACTATAGGCCAATAATCTCGTGACGTAAATATGAATAGGCATAATTATAAATTACTCAAAATTTCATTGTGAATTGTATAAAACATTCGTCGTCTTAGTTTTTTTCATAATAATCATCGATAATGTTATACTTTTTCAAGTTGGTAGTAACACAAAAGTTTTTCTACTTTACGTAATAAAAATATAAAAATGCATACATTTGCCCTTTAATTATATATTTAAAAAAATAAGCATATACAGAATAAATCTGTATCTCGTATGCATTTTTTTTTGAGGTTCATTGGAAAAAAATGAATAAACCGTCATTTGACTCAACTGAATCGCTCCAACCTGCTTAAGGGGCTATACCAGTACGACACTTTAAAAAAAATAGATTTTTTCCCCCTTTTTCGACAGTTTATTCTTTCATAAATATCATTATCATTTATATAATTTATACCAATATCAACTTATCTTGCAAGAATCGATAGTTAAATCTGTAACGCGTTTTTCTCGAAATTAGATTTTTCAAATTTGCTGACATTGTAACTTAAAGAGCAATTATACGATTGACGTGAAATTTGAACTGAGTACTCTTGAATATATTTCCTCTACAATGACGTAGGATATTTTTGATTGGATGAAAATTGACGATTTGGCATTGGAAAAAACGACCATTTTATAGGCAAGAAAACAGACTTTTTTCATAAATACGCCATTTTGTTAGAATTTGATATTTTTTCGAAAATCCTACGTCATTGTACAGGATATACCTTCCAGTTAAACGACATTTTTTCCTTTTTCGGTTTCAGCCACTCACTCGGCCGGAATCATGTCAGCAGTGGAGGAACTTTTTTTTTGGCGCCTCCGAAGGCAGCGCATGAGTCGCTTGGATCTCAATATTTTTCCATGAAAAAATTATATAATATAGGTCAAATATAGCCAAATACATTCTTAATTTTCCGAAACATTTAATTGAGTACTTTTCTTCCAAAAAAATCCCGAAAATCAGCCAAATTTTCAGCGTTCACACTGGTATAGTTCCTTAAGGGGAGATGTACACCTAGGAGCCGGAAAAAAGGTCATTTTTGTGAATTTTTCCAAGGAAAACTATTTGAAATTCCGGATTGGGGTTTTAATTATCTAAAAGTATATACATTCAAAAATACGTTTATTTTTCTTTATTTAAAAATACGAAAAATATACAAGGATATTTTATGATTGGAGTGTCGTTAAAAATTCTGCATATACGGTACCCACTGGCGTTTCTTCAAAAATCATCTGAAAAAAAACCAACAAGATCATTAAATTAGATACTAAAATCTAGTACTTGTCATAGCCGATTTTGAAAATATGGAGTTATGACAAAATGGCGGACGTTTGAACATAAATAGTGATTTTTGGGCCAAAAATTAGTTATTATTTTGCCTATAAAACAAAAACTAAGTAACGGAAAAAAAATCCTATGACAATTACTAGATAATGGTGTATAGAATAACCACAAAAAACCTCAAGGCAATCGGTTCGTTGGTTTTCGAGAAATTTTGGGTACCAATTTGAAAAACGTGGTTTTGAGAAAAACGCGTTTGAAAATTTGGGAATGAATAAATCATGAAATTTGTCAACTTACGTGGGATCATCCATACCAGGCCCATAGTGTAGGTCTTCTACGGTCGACGGAATATTCATAGCTTCTAAATCCATTTTTTCGACCATCTAGGTGTATATCGCCCCTTAAAGTTTGTTTGGGTTACATAAATACATTTTAAAAAATACATTTTCGATGTATTTCATTAAAAATGAAGAATTTTTGATGTATTTCATTTTGATGACATTAAAAAAACATTTTTAATGTATTTCGAAAGTGTATTTATTATGTGTAACAAGTTTTATATCTATATCCATAATATACACCTATCAAAAAAATTGATAGGTGTATATTATGGATGGAAAATGAAAATAGCCTTTTTTTAGCGTCTAAAGTGAGAGGACCCCTTAAAACATGGCTTAGCACTTTCAAGCCCATGCGCATAAAATAAATCTAAGTGCCGTATGGAGGAGCTCCAACTTCTTACTATTCACGAATCATCCGATACATTAAAAATACGTCGGAAAATCATTACTTGAATTTATTCAATGCGGCCTTTTTCTTTTAGCGATGTTTCTTTCTGACATTACGAGAAATTTTTTATTTTTATTTTACCGCGAGTGGACAGGTGGATAAATATAAAAGACAATTTTTCGTCGTAGGTGTTTACTAAAAAAAAAAAACATGAGTACAAATAAATTTACAAGTTGTACGAAACACACACGATGTTACAGATCTACTTGGCATAGATGGGCTGCGGACGTCGAGCTTGTTTTTTGCCCATACTCGACAAATCGATGGTCTTCCCATTGGGCAAGACGAGTTTGTTCTCTTGATAATCGACGAAGCCATTTTCCCGTTCTTCCTCCTGTTCCTCCTCGTCGCACTTAATCCCAGTCTCGTACGTGTATTCACGACGGAAACCGTCCAGATCAATGTAGCCGTATTTACCGCGGGTTATGCAATCGACGCCGATCAATTCTTCCTTGTAAGAACCGTCGTCGTTCTCGAAGCCCCATGTTATCGAACCATCGGGATTGTCCTCCCTCCAACGACGAATAATCTTTGCAAACGAAACAAATCATTCGAAAAATCTCCCCGAACCAAAATTCATCTTACGAAACAGCAACGCAAAAATTGTTTTGAAAAATCGTTAATCGTGCAAACAGCAGCTTGAAAAATGTGCAAAAAACCATCTCGGAAAATGATTGTTCAGCTCATCCGAGAAGATTTTGAGTTTTTGATGTTGTCACTCCGTAACTCGTTGCTCATTGACAGCAATATTTTATTGAGACTACAAAATAGTCATTCAAATGAATAAAATGCAAATTTAAGAGAATGGCACGCATTTACAACAAAAATCAACATTTCGCGCGAAATTAATGTAAAATTTGGATTGAAAAAGTAGTTTTTTTCTTCTAATTTTTCAGAAACAATTTTCATCAAGTAAAAGGTTGCAATATTATCAAGATTTCTACCAAGTTTCACGCCAATTTTGAAAATGGAGTTTTGAAAAAAAAAACGAGTTTGATGTTCATCACGTCCGTTAACGCAAAAAAAAATTTTTTAATTGTAGTTGTACATCCCGCCTTAAACAACGATACTGGCTTAAACAATAAAACAGAATAGCCTCGATAAAAAAAAACGTAACAAAAATTAAGAGCACTACTGGGACGTGAAAACTGGAATAAATATTCATTAATAAAAAGTTCAATAAAGAAATATTAAATACTCGTAAGCAAAGCTTTGGCACGTCTCAACATTTTTATCGCATTCGGAGTACTTAGGACTAAAACCACTAGTAAGATAAAACAAAATATAATATTAAAAAATATCTCAATATGACCAAAGAACAGAAACGGGATGTTTCATTAGTAAAGCAAAACGAACTAAAATATACATATTTTTCTAAACAAGCTTCTATTTAATGTACTAAAAGGTAGAAAATAATGTTTGTTTGCCAAATCATGGATTGTCACCTCTTAGATGCATGTTTGCAAAATTTCAGAACTCTAAGTAGTCGGTAAGTGGGTGAAATATCGATTTTTCGTTCTACATCTCACAGAAAGTCGTTTTTTTTAAGTTAAATCATGCATTGTCACCTCTTAGATGCATGCTTACAAAATTTCAGACCTCTAAGTAGTCGGGAAGTGAATGAAATATCGATTTTCTGTTTTGCAACTCACAAAAAGTCGGTATGTTAAAAAAAATTGAATTTAAATCATATATTGTCACCTCTTAGTTAGATGCATGTTTGCAAAATTTCAGAACTCCAAGTAGTCAGGAAGTGGGTGAAATATCGATTTTCCGTTTTGCACCTCACAGATATTTAAGTTATTTATTTATTTATTTATTATTGTCATTATTATTATTTTAAGTTAAATCATGCATTGTCACCTCTTAAATGCATATTTGCAAAATTTCAGAAGTCTCAGTAGTCGGGAAGTGGGTGAAATATCGATTTTCCGTTTTGCATCTTACAGAAAGTCGTTTTTTTTAAATTGGAATCATGCGTTGTCACCTCTTGGATACAAACCCAAACAAAATTTCAGAACTCTAAGTACCCTGGAAGTGGGTGACATATCGTTTTTCCGTTTCGCGTCTCACAAAAAGTCAAGTTATACATATATTTTTTTAAGTTGAATCATGCATTGTCACCTCTTAAATGCGTGTTTGCAAAATTTCAGAACTCTTATTACCCTGGAAGTGGGTGAAATATCGTTTTTCCGTTTCGCATCTCACAAAAAGTCACGTTATATATATATTGTTTTTTCAAGTTGAATCATGCATTGTCACCTCTTAGATGCGTGTTTGCAAAATTTCAGAACTCTTAGTACCCTGGAAGTGGGTGAAATATAGATTTTTCGTTTTGCATCTCACAGAAAATCAAGTTATTTATGTATTTATTGATTATTATTTAAAGTTGAATCCTGCATTGTCACCTCTTAGATGCATGTTCGCAAAATTGCAGGATTCTAAGTACCCTGGAAGTGGGTGAAATATAGATTTTTCGTTTTGCATCTCACAGAAAATCAAGATATTTATGTATTTATTTATTATTATTTAAAGTTGAATCATGCATTGTCACCTCTTAGAAGCATGTTCGCAAAATTTCAGGACTCTAAGTAGTCGGGAAGTGAGTGAAATATCGATTTTCCGTTTTGCATCTTACAGAAAGTCGTCTTTATAAAAATTGGAATCATGCATTGACACCTCGTGGATGCATGTTTGCAAAATTTAAAACCTCTAAGTACCCTGGAAGTGGGTGAAATATCGATTTTCCGTCTTGCATCTCACAAAAACTCAAGTTACACATATTTTTTTGTTTTTTTTTTAAAGTTCAATTATCCATTGTCACCTCTTAAATGCATGTTTATGAAATTTCAGAACTCTAAGTAATTTGGAAGTGGGTGAAATATAGATTATCCGTTTTGCATCTCACAGAAAGTCAAGTTATTTATGTATTTATTTATTATTATTTAAAGTTGAATCATGCATTGTCACCTCTTAGATGCATGTTCGCAAAATTTCAGGATTCTAAGTAGTCGGAAAGTGCGTGAAATATCGATTTTCCGTTTTGCATCTCACAAAAAGTCACGTTATATATATATATATATATATTTTTTCAAGTTGAATTATGCATTGTCACCTCTTAGATGTGTGTTTGCCAAATTGCAGAACTCTAAGTAGTCGGGAAGCGGTCGAAATATCGATTTTCCATTTTGCATCTTACAGAAAGTTGTCTTTTTTTAAAATTGGAATCATGCATTGTCACCTCTTGGATGCATGTTTGCAAAATTTAAAAACTCTAAGTACCCTGGAAGTGGGTAAAATATCGATTTTCTGTTTTGCATCTCACAGAAAATCAACTTATTTATGTATTTATTTATTATTATTTAAAGTTGAATCATGCATTGTCACCTCTCAGATGCGTGCTTGCAAAATTTCAGAACTCGAAGTAGTCGGGAAGTGGTCGAAATATCGATTTTCCGTTTTGCATCTTACAGAATGTCGTCTTTATGAAAATTGGAATCATGCATTGTCACCTCTTGGATGCATGTTTGCAAAATTCAAAAACTCTAAGTACCCTGGAAGTGGGTGAAATATCGATTTTCTGTCTCGCAACTCACAAAAAGTCAAGTTATATATATTTTTTTGTTTTTTTTTTTAAGTTCAATTATCCATTGTCACCTTTTAGATGCATGTTTACAAAATTTCAAAACTCAAAGTACCCTGGAAGTGGGTGAAACATAGATTTTCCGTTTTGCATCTCACAGAAAGTCAAGATATTTATGTATTTATTTATTATGATTATTATTTTGAGTTGAATCATGCATTGTCACCTCATAGATGCACGTTTGCTAAATTTTAGAGCTCCAAGTACCCTGGAAGTGGGTGAAATGTCGATTTTTCGTTCTGCTTTTCACACCAAATCAAGTTAAATAGAAGCTTGTAAAAAATCTCGATATCACCAAAGACCAGATGCGGGATATTGTTTTTACCTGAGCGACTGGTTTCTTCCCCCGCGAGCCCGCGTATTTTTCCCGCAGTTCGGTAAACTTGGCACGGGTGTCAGCGTAATGTGGCTCGGTGTACCTGTCGCTGGAAGTTTCCGGTACTTTGGTGGTGGTTCTAAGTGGAGTCTGAGCCTGTTGCTGCTGTTGTCTCGTGGCGATCCGTACTTCCGTAACATCATCAACGACGGGTTTCCGCAGTTTCAGTGGTTTCTGCGGTCTGTACTGTACGGGGGCGATATTTTGATCGGGAAGAGAAGCAGGCCTGGTGGGAGGCGGTGAGGGAGATGCCCCGCGATATTGGCCAAATCCAAGATCAGGTTTCGGCGTCAACGGTCCATTGACGAGATTGCCGGATTGGGGTGAAAAGGTGGAGACTGCGCCAAGGTTCGCGATCGCGTGGGCAACATCCTCTGCCTCTTCGGTCTCTTCGCTCACGGGCTTGACAGCCTGTTGTTGCTGCTTATCCTGTTGCTTCTGCTGCTCCTGCTTCTGCTGCTCCTGTTTGATCTGCTGACGCTCCTGAGCAGCTGTTGGAATGTGGGCCGTTTTGACGGCCAGAGGTGATACGTAAACGGGTCTTGGCCTGGCGTTGGCGAAGCTCGTGAATTCTGGACCATCCGCAGTCGGCAATGGACGTGGTCGACTGCACTCGAAAAATACCACCAATTCAATAAATCAAATTTCCTGCTATTCAACTTCGGTGAGGTGAAGCCTGCCAATGACGGATTCGTCGAAGGCACTTGGTGGACCGAGGCTCTAACAGTTTTTTTGATTACACTGCAAAAACTAGGCGTGTTTGACGTGTGTTCAAAGTATGTAGAAGTAACCCAACATAAAAGCTAGACACGCGTTGCCATGTTTATTTTACACACTTATGCATTTGGTTTATTGCAGAATACATTCGGTCTAACTTTTTGTTTCATTTGTAGATCATTTTTGAGTTCGCCACGTGGACGAACCTGAAATTGGAATCTATTTTTCAAAGCCTCGATAGCCGCATTTGAATCTTTAGCGACGTATTTTTGCGTACAGGCCATCGTCGAAAAGCAAAAAGCGGCCGTCATCGTGAAGCTGTATAAGAACCTAGCCTATGCGGAGACAAGAAAAAGAGTGACACCGCTCATGACAGTAATGGAATTCGTTGCCATTTTAACATGTTTTTATATAAAATACGGATAAATCATTCGCAAAGTATATTATTAATATACTTATTAGCAAAACATTAGGGGTTCAAAGTCGTTCAAGGTCATTCAAGGTCACTTATTAAAATGAAATGCAAATCTAAGTATCTCGGATCACTACCAAATATTTGGTAGTGATCCGAGATATTTAGATTCTTATTGTCGATACTGACCTTGAATGCCCTTGGACTTCAATCTTGGTTTGTGGTTAACGCTCGAAACTCCTTAAAGTGCCTGAATTGGAGTATATTCAGTATTTTCTCTCTCTCTCTCTCTCTCTCTCTCTCTCTCTCTCTCTCTCTTTCTCTCTTTTCATTGAGAAATGCCGAAGCAAATTCCGAATGATTGAAATGGGTCATCAAAAAATGAATAGATCTATAAAAATTCTCAATAACTACATACTATTTTTTTATATAAATAAATTAATGTCACCTCAAAGGTACAGGACGTCGTGGACGATTGGCACCACTGATCGTTTGAAGCTGTGGTCCATTGCCAGATCGAGAATTCTGAAGCTTCTGGTAACGAGGCCTCGCGGTCGTTCCTGTTCTGTGAAACGGACCATCTACCTCGGCATATTGTGCACTGACGTATCCGAAGATACACAATAACAACTGTAAATAAAAAGAAACTTAATTGAAAAAACGATGCTGATGAAAAAATTTAATTTGCAGAAAGTAAAAAAATCCAAGCCCGAACGTGAACTATTGGACACGCGGAAAAATATTGGAAGCTTGTTCAACGAAGAAAATGTCAAACGCAAAGGTGGATTATTAGAGTGGATGGCATTTTTTGGGTTGTCCGGAAAGTGCCGATTTTTCAATGCGCCAACAACCGAAAATGAATAAATATGTTGCCGTGGAAATTTACCTCGAGAATAAATTTCCGTAAAGAGAATTTACCTCGTGCTCATACTGAAATTTACCGTTGAAATTTAATCAAAGTAATAAATGTTGTGTTTATACCAAAGACTTATCAATATTTACATTATTTGAGAGGTTCGAATGCGAATAAAGTGTTGTCGCGGTTATCATTTTACAGTAAAGGATGTTTCGAAATTTGTCACGACTTTTGATATTGACATATACTGTAAACGTGGGGTTTTTTTTAGTTTTCATTTTTTCCTTATTTTCGTTTGGGTACGAAATTCTTCAATATAATTTGAATTTGAATTTGAATATTATGAATTTCGCGGGAAGATGTTTTTTTTAGAGAAATTTTTCCTAACAATTTTGAATGGGAAATAGATCGCCTTGCAAGGAAAGGTTGCGAGGTCGATCTTTCCGATTTCTATGAAATTTGGCATGCTTGTAGAATGGATAAAAATAAGCGACACGTGTTTTTTTATATCAGCGGAACCCGATTTTTAAGGGTTGAAACGCATCCTCAAAAATTAGGGTGGTTTTCGTTTTTCGTCGATAACGTTTTAACGGTACGAGATATGAAGAAAATTCAAATTGCAACAATATTTACTTTTTCGTGTACTATACATTGGAGATGAAAACGATAACGTTATCGACGAAAAAATAAAAAACACCCCTGTTTTCGAGGGTGCGTTTTCACCCCTTAAAAACCGGATTCCGCAGATATAAAAAAATACGTGTCGCATATTTTTACCCATTCTATAAGCATGCCAAATTGCATCGAATTCGGAGAGATAGACCTCGCAACCTTTCCTTGTGACATAAATGTATCATGTTCTCAACCATATGTTAACTATATTTCATATTTCCCTAAGGGAACAATAATATATTATAGCCATAGTTACTGCCAAAAGTATAGTATTGCACTCGGAACAAATATTTATTATGTTCTAATAAATTGGCACATTAGAACATAATTTATTAGAAATTAATAAATGTTTACTCGTATGGAGACAGTTTTTATGTGATTGTAACTACAGCACTTATTCGGTGTCACTAAATATGTTTTTTTACGTGCCGATTATTCACATAAATTAATTGCCATATTTAAAGTAGAACATTAGAATAAATATTTCCTCAAATCAAATAAATACTACTTTCCAATAACGAAAACCTCTTATATCGGGCGACGAGCTCGACAGCAGGCTGCATGTCAGATGTAGCTCACGCATACGTTTACCATGTAGCTTATTCCTATGCCAATGCTTTTGGCACAAGTGTCAGTGTTGCGTTTCGGAAGTGAGAAACTCGAAAGTGAGGAATGATTTAAATGTAAGTAAGAATATAAAATGAGAAAATAATGACGGACGAAATGACAGAATTCCTCGAAAAAAAAAACCAGCTGGGGGATTATGAACAATCCTATTAATGTTAAGAAAAACTCTATTTGTCGGATATAAAACACCTATTTCTTCTAATTTATATATCCTATTAGATGTTGAGAAAAATTCTTAGTAAATCTTAAACATAAACTTAAATTTAAAAAATCCTAGTTGTTAATACAATCGTAGTAGGACGACATATCAATAAGAAAACTTATTCGCCCGGAGACAAACGTCTTTGTCCTTAATAAATCTTTTTTTCTGAGTGTGCTTATCGATATTTTAGAAGTTTCATGAATTATGCACATATGTTCACCGCAACCACCAATCTTACATCATACCTTTATTCTTCAATGCTATATAATATAATAGGTTTTCATAAAATGGATGTTCCCTGATACTATCAAAAATGTACTTCCCCAAGATTCTCATAGTGAACTAAAATATATATTCATTGATTAAAAATGGTGGCTGTGATTTGCAACGATGTTTATAGTGATTTGTACCATATTATAAGATGGTGATTTGTACCATATTATAAGATACAACCTGTTATATGCGTATTTGGTGTTATTCAAGTGTTGGTACAAGGCACCAATACCCGTCTACTAAATGCATAGAATATTTCATAAATCCAAAATAAAATAAAATACGCAACTGAGAGTTCTAACTCGAAGATTTTTTTATTATAATTCGCTGACCCTGACCTCCTGTAATGATTTATTTCGAAGAAAATAATTCGCCTGATCGGAATCGAACCTAGAACCTAACTGCCTACCTTCTGCCTATCCTACGCACGCTACCACTACGCTACCGAGTACTTTTGGCATCTTTAGCACAGATATGGCATAAGGGACAAAAGTAATTCCGGCTGTACTTCCGCATAGCTGTTACCTGCGTTTTAGGCGAAATTTTGCACAGATATTTTTTTTACAATATAATTTTATTAAATATAAAAATAATATAAAAATATATTTTTTACAATATATTTTTTAACAATATAAGTCACTGTATGAATTTTTGCAATAGTATTGTACCATATAATAGTGATTTATACCATATTATATGATACGATCTGCTAAATGCACACTAATGTGTGTCCTACAAGAACAGAAGGTGAATTACAAGAAGTAGTATCGAACTGATATCCTATTTTTGTAATGCAATAAACATACTATGTAACAGTTTGTGAGACATGCATAGTTCTTAAACTATCAAGGGGAGGGTAGGGGTTTGCACTTTTGAAAAGTCGATTTTTTTTGTCTTTTCTTATAGTTAAACATTTCAAGAAAATAATCCCAAAATTTCAAGTCAATCTGCGCAAAACTCTCGAAGTTATTGACTATTTAGTCCCCCTCCTCTAACATTGTAGCTCCGACTTCTCTAAACTTCAAACGCATTTTTCTCGAAACCACTTTTTCAAAGTCCGTGTTCACTGCCATTTGAAAACTACATGACCCATTCATTTCAAACTTGGTACACACTTTCTACATATAAAATACCTCCCCCCCAACGGTTAGTTTGAGATTTTCTTTAGATCGAGGGGGTTTTCCACCCCCAAAATGGCGGAATTTTTCGTGAAAAATAGCACTTCTCACTTTCCATGACCACCAAAAATTTAGAAATGAAAAAAAAATGATCAAAACCGTTGGGGGGAGGATTTGATGATACTTTGATTAAATTTTAATGGTACGTGATTTCAGATAATATCTGGCTGAGATACAGTGAACACCGCAAATCGTGTTTTTCCAAAGGCGTTCTTGGAAAAGCTTCGTCACCGGCTTGTTTGTGGATATGTTCGCGTACACATTTCACGGAATGATCTTGAAATGACACTTAACAATGTACAAAAGGTTTAAATAAATTTACTCTACCCATATAGATGAAAAAAATCGCAAAAAAGTGTTTTTTTCACGCTGAAACCCCTACCCTCCCCTTAATAGTCCAGTAAAAGAGACGAAAACCCAGCACTTTTTAGCGTAGAATATGATTTTTTTTACTGAAGGTAGACGGTTGAATACTGAAAGTATCCCCAATAAAACGTTGCCCTCAACTTGCCCCAACCCTAAGAAATAGGGGTTGAAAACTGAAAAATCGCCGTGTCTCGATAATTAATAGCCCGATCAAAAAAGGTTTCAAACAAAAGTTGTTTGGAATAATAAAATTCGTATAAAGTTATCTAACGTCCAACCCCCTATCTTTGAAAATAGCGGCACAAAAACGATTCGAAAATTCGGGGTTCTGCGCTGCGTCCTTGTCTGGGTTAATTCGTGTTTTTGTGCCGCTATTTTCAAAGATAGGGGATTGGATATGGGATAACTTTATACGTATTTTATTATTCCAAACAACTTTTGTTTCAATGATTTTTTGATCGGGCTATTAATTATCGAGATACGACGATTTTTAAGTTTTCAACCCCTATTTCTTAAGGTTGGGGCGAGTTGAGGGGCAACATTTGATTGAGGTTACTTCCGGTATGAAACCATCTACCTACAATCAAAAATTCATATCATACGCTAAAAAGTGCTGGGTTTTTTTCTTTGCTATAAGTAAACTTTACTATAATTGTTTCGAATACTCACTTTTCATACGGTCTTCCCACAAATTGTACTCGAAAAACGTTAACGTTAACCATATGAATTGTAGAAACTTGAAAAGAATAGTAGAGGTTTGTCTGAACAAAACTTAACGTACAGTATACAACATTAGTATTTGTACACCGATTTTCCCATAGCACACGGAAAAAAAAGAAATAGTACAAAATACAGAGGCTACACAGTTCGGAATTTTCGCGATTGCACAGCGATATTTACTGAAACACAGTGCTCAAAATACAGTGTGCTCAAAGTAAATTATTACATTTCCCATACTGTCCTCTTTGGACTCGAACCGCTCTACTGTATCTTTTACTGGAACACACAGTCCAAAATACAGTGTAGTCAAAAGTAAATTTTGACAGTTCACCACTGTAATATAAATTTAACAAAACTTGTAATTTGACAGTTGGTTAATCTGTATTACGTACAATGAATGCGCCAGTTTTATCGACAGAGTTTATGTAGACACACAAAAAAAGTTTATCCATAAAAGAATTTTGAAAAAAATGTTTAGAAAATGTTTAAAAAATCAGTCACATACACAAGAACGTACCTTTTTGTAAATAATTCTCTCTTTTTTATAATTTCTTGAATTATGTTGCACAAATTTCAACGTTTGCATCCTATCGACCACGCACTACTAACTGGCAATCCTTTGTGTCCTGGCCACGTGCCTCACCCCACGCGCGAGACAAGTCCTAATTAGACAAGAACGTACCTTAAAAAAAAAATTCTTTCTTTCTTTATAATTTCTTGAATTCTGTCGCACAAATTTCGATGTCCGCGTCCCATCACCCACGCACTCCTAACTGGCAATCCTTTGTGTCCTGGCCTCGTGCCTTACCTCCTGCCTCATTTGCGTACAGTATACAAATCAGTGATCGCATTTAAATTTTACAGTTGAATATTTTTACTGAAATCACTGATGTATTTACAATATTAAACTGCAAATAAACCAGTGTAACTGTAAATATCTCAGAGTGCACAGATAACGTCACGAACTGTCGAAAGAAGAGTAAAACTACCGTGCCACACTGTGAAATTTAATGAATCACTCTGTACTCAATACAGTGTACACTGTAGCCCTTGCACTTTACGTACAGTATAAAAATCAGTAACCTCATTTAAATTTTACTGTTGAATATATTTACTGAAATTACTGATTTATTCACAATACAAAACTGTAAATAAATCAGTGTAACTGTAAAAATCTCAGTGTGTACAGGAAAATTCGTAATTTTTGTAGGACAGGATTTACGTTACTTTGTTTTACTGTAAAATGAAGGCACCCTGTTTTTTATGCGGTTTATACTGTGATTTTCGCCGTTTCTTTTTTTTCGTGCACTGAATTAACAATATCCATATTGTCAAGCCTGCTACAACAGTGCATAATCATTTCGGGAATAATAAATCGTCAAACACGCCATGGTACAGTCGTGCTGTCGCTGAAAAACCCTGGAATCGGAGAAAATTAGACGAAGGCTAGTTTTCTAACAGGTGATTTTGTAGGTACCGGGGGTGCTAAATCGAAGTTTGCCTAAAAATCGGGGTGTAGGGTTTTTTTAGGGGATGAAAGGAGCAACCCCTACGAGGTCAGCGCCGTGAGACAAAATGTTCAGAAAAATTCGGGCTTTAGTTTTGTCTACAGCGCCGAATTCGTGGAAGTTCATGTTGGGGGTGAAAAAGTGGAGTGAAATTTTGAAAAATCAATTTTAATTCAATATTTCTTTAGAAAAAAATCGTACACTTTTTGTTCAAATAGAAAAGTCGTAGCCCTTGAAAAGATGCATCAATCGAGTATTTGATCATCACTCTTCGATAATATCTTCACCCCCAAAAAAATGGTTAAAATACGAACAGAAAAATTGTTCATTGAATAACTCAAAAACAATCGATTTTACAGGTATGGTTCAGATGTACGAAATGTAGAGAATAATTTTCTCTATGGTTTCGTTTCTATGGACCACCCTTGAATTTTGATTTTCTACCCCCTCTCGGAGGTTGAAAAGTCAAAATGAAATTCTGGAAAAACTGTTGGGGGGGGGGGGGCGAATGCGCCGCCGTGGAAGAATTTGTAGGTTGAACCCTCAGCTACATTTTTTTCCACAGTGCCAAACTCGTATCTCTTTACTTTCGGTCAATAGTTTTCCCAGAATTTCATTTTGAATTTTCAATCCCTGAGAGGGGTTCGAAAACGCAAAATTCAAGGGTGATCCATAAGAAAGAAAATATAGAGAAAATGATTCTCTACATTTCGTACATTAAAACCATTCCCGAAAAATAGATTGTTTTCGAGTTATTCAATAAAACATTTTTTTGTTTATACTTCATCAATTCTTTAGGGGGTGAATCTATTATTGGAGAGAGATGATCAAATACTCGATCGACGCGTCTTCTCAAGGGCTACAACGTTCCTATTTGAACAAAAATTGTATGAATTTTTCCTAAAGAGTTATTGAATGAAAACCGATTTTTCAAATTTTCACCCCACTTTTTCACCCCCAAAATGAACTTCCCAAATGAAATTAAAACCCGGATTTTTCTGAACATTTTGTCTCCCGGCCCCGACCTGGTGGGGGTTGTAGTTTGGCATTAATCCACCCCCATCTCCTTTCACCCCCTAAAAAAACCCTACACCCCGATTTTTAGGCAAACTTGGATTTAGCACCCGCGGCACCTACAAAATCGCTTGTCAAAAAACTAGCCTTTTTCTAATTTTTTCCGATTCCAATATACAGCACGACTGTACTACCACCCAATTACATATTCAAGTATTCTTATCAGCTCATAGTCACCCGGGAAAAAAGTTCATATCTGAATATATCTGAATCATATCTGTAGAATCAGATATGATCAGACAAGAAAATTGACAATATCTGTTCATGTATTGTCATGACAGATCATGTATGCTTATATCATCTGTATGTGATCATATCAGAGCCATTTTGATAATTTTGAGAGCAGACCCGTCCATATCGCAGCAGGTCTGACCAGATCCAATCCCCAGGCAAGATCTGATCTTGTTGGACCAGATCTGATTTTATTGGGCCAGATCTGATCATGTCAGGTAGATCTGATTTTATTGGGCCAGATCTGATCATGTCAGGCAAATCTAATCTTATTGGACCAGATCTGTCTGTCCGTATGAGAATAAAATACCGTGGATCCCAGTAGACCTGGACATCTATGAACAATAGACCTGCCCATATGATAGACGAATCATAGTTTATCTGAACCATCAGACCAGGTATGACTCCGACTATATCAGAGCAAATCTTACCATGTTGAGACAGATCAAATCTTGTTAGTGCAGTCGTGAAGATATTAAAATGTTTACATATATAGAGCGGGGTTATTAACACGTCATCACTTGACGTGTTAATAATTAATAATATTATAGTAACTCACATGATCACATATAATACAGTCAGGTGAGGTGCCATATCTGAACGGATATCGTCTCATATCCTCATATATCGTTTCATATATTCAGATCTTTTCATGTGTGAACAACCGAACTGAATATACGACAAGGTATGAGTGTATAAGACTTCGTAGATTTTCCAGGTTTGGTATCGCATCTGATGGGATAAAATTTTATATGAACGTGCCTGCTCATATATCACATCATATATGTTCAGATATGGTTTCACGCTGCCAACTCGCCTTGGTACCTGACCAGATAAAAACATATATGAGATCTATACAGCGGAGTCTGGTACCGTATTTGATCGAATATGATCTTATACGAACAGATACGTTCACATATCACATCATGTATGTTCAGATACGAATTTACGGTACCAACTCGCCTTGGTACTTAGCCAGATATAAACAGATATGAGTTCATATATGGTCAGGCCAGATACTGTATTTGATCAGATATGATCTTCTATATGTATATGTGATGTGGAATATGATCAGACCTAATCATATATGATGCTGTAAAATGTCAGATATAAATATATCTGATACATGTATGACAATATCTGAAACATATATGAACATATCGACTCAGACATGAACTTTTTTTCCCGGGCATGTTAACCATATTATGATTGCGGTGTTAATATACTATAACGAATTTTACTACCCCCTCTTTTCCCATGGGCGTTTCTTCTAAACACCATGAACTTTTCTCTCAGTGTAGTATCAGTTATCAGTGACGAAAATAAATACGTTCCTTCCGCCACAAAAATGAGTTATTAGTCTCGAAAAAAGATATTTCGTCGAGTCATTATCTTCGAGTGAAATCTCGAGTAAAAAAATGATCGAGAGACTTCGAAAAAAATGTTCCCGAGTATCGTACGTCGAGCGAACCGATTCCGATCTTGTAAGTATACGTTCGCGGGGACTTTGTACAAGATCGCCGTCACGGAATTCCGTATGTAAAGGTCAGCCTACTTTCCTTATGCATATATCAGAAGTCGCTCCACATTTCCGTACACCAACATACGCATATTCTCGGGCACTTTACATCGGCACGCGCGACGTCGAAGCCACCACAGCGTAAAACAGTTTTCAATCACTTTCTCTTTTCTCTCCACTTGCTACTTACTCGATTATTGGCCACCGCCGTTAAAGTCTTTTACTCTTTTGTATGTATGTACTGTTGTTATCATTGAAAGGTGCATGCCAAGAATTCACTTTAGTCACCGTGCCACATTCCATTGTTCTCGGGACCTGTGAGTTTTCGTTGAGTGGAAAAAAAAACCAAATGCAGATGGTCGTTTCCGGCGAACCGATTACACCCGAGGTACAATAAAAATCTGTACATTTGTTCACTTTAGGCCTTAGGCCACTCTAGAGGCCGAAAAAGTAAGCTTTTTGAGGATTTTGTTTTCAGAAAAACTACAAAATAAATCGAAATTACAAAAAAGGGCGTTTATAATTTTTTTGATGCCATTAATTTCAAAATAGCGGCTGTGCAGCGTTTATCTCAAAACTGCATTTTTTAAGTTGGCCGGAAACATAACTCAGACAATTTTCAACCGATTCACCTGAAATGTTGAATATATCTTGAAAAATACATTGTCTATGTACGTAGGATTTTTTTTATATTGCATACTTCATTTCTTATTAACGATTTTTTAGGCAATTTTTTGGAAAGTGAAAAATTTTCCTAAAAAATCGTCAGATAATTGTTAATAACAGATGAACTATGCAATTAAAAAAAAAACATCCTGTTCCGGCGAACTTAAAAAATGCAGTTTTGAGACAAACGCTGCACAGCCGCTGTTTTGAATTTAATCGCTTAAAAAAAATTATTGTATACAGTCACTGATATGTATAATAAACACCCTTATTTGTAATCTCGATTTAATTTGCAGATTTTCTGAAAAAAAAAATCCCCGAAAAGCCTATTTTTTCGGCCGCTAGAGTGGCCTAACCCCTTAATTGTTTCCCATTTTTTTCATCGCGTCATTGAGATCGATGAATTTACAACTTATTGAACGAAACTCTCAGGACACGAACTTACGTATAATATTTATGTACACGTCCGTGTCTGTACGTAATCGCGAGCAATCGTTCAAACGAGCTATCCCCGAATAAAAAATGTCATTATTTATCGGAGCATTCCAGATTGCTCGTTATTACGATTTTACTCTGTGACGCAAGAAAACAGGCCCACCGAACGGCCCACACCGGTTAAACCATTTTATTTTTTGATCCGCGCGATGAACCACTTTCACTTTCGACCCTACGTGTCCGAGTGTGCAACTCAACGTGTTTGACGTCCGCCCTACACGTGTTAAACAATATACAGGGTGTCCCAGAGCTGGATGTGTTCCCTGAAATGGGGGGTTGGGGGTGAAATTCTGAGTCGATTAATATAAGCATGTTTGGGTCTCAGATCAACCCCTGAATTATTCTTAATTTTTTAAGGCGGGCCAATTAGGTGCGCCCGATGAGCCAGCGTACGTCGATGAGAGATACGCGCGTGCAGTGGTGCCTGGCGGGAGCTCTCCGCACCTATGGTCCAGTGAAAGAGACGAAAACCAGCACTTTGTAGCGTAGAATATGAATTTTTTACTAAATGTAGATGGTTGCATACTGAAAGTAACCCCAATAAAATGCTACCCCTAAACTCGCCCCAACCCTAAGAAATAGGGGTTGAAAACTTAAAAATCGCCGTATCTCGATAATTAATGGCCCGATTAAAAAACTAACCCAGAGAAGGACCCAGTGTTATGTCTACTCCGCTTGCACACGCATCAACCCCGAATTTTGGAATCGTTTTTGTGCCGCTATTTTCAAAGATAGCAGGTTGGATGTTAGATAACTTTATACGAATTTTATTATTGCAAACAACTTTTGTTGAAAACCTTTTTTGATCGGACTATTAATTATCGAGATATGGCGATTTTTAAGTTTTCAACCCCTATTTCTTAGGGTTGGAGCGAGTTGAGGGGCAACATTTTATTGGCGTTAACTTCAGTATGCAACCACCTACCTTCAGTCATAAATTCATATTCCACGCTAAAAAGTGCTGGGTTTTCGTCTATTTTACTGGACTACCACTGGCACCACTGCACGCGCGTATCTCTTACCAACGTACGCTGGCTCATCGGGCGCACCCGATTGGCCCGCCTTTAAAAATTAATAATAATTCAGGGGTTGATCTGAGGCCCACACATGCTTATATCAATCGACTCAGAATTTCACCCTCAACCCCCCATTTCAGGGAACGCATTCAGTTCTGGGACAACCTGTATACAACACTATATTGAATTATATATAACTGTATATGATATTATATCTAATTTCATAAACTCCGTATCAAAATATTATCTCCATATATAATTATATACAGAACGATATATAATTTTATCAAATCAAATTTGATGGAAGTACATTTAGATCGGATTATATGTACGAATGTGTAGAGTTATATACAATTATATATAAACCTATATATAAATATATATGATTGTATATCATTTTTATATAATTGTATCTAAGTACATACAATAATTTTTACTCGGGTATATATATATATACATTGAAATGCGTGACGGTCCGGAATACAAAGATGTTGAACAGATGGGTCCTGAATACCCGAGGTATGCCCCATAGACTCGTCCCTCGTGCGAACCACCGAATTACGTGCCAAAACCTCGTTTCTACTTTCGCGAAATTCTCCTGGAAAGCACTCTCCAACGTCGGGCAAAAAGAGAATTACGTGTTACGCGCGGAAAAAGTTAAATTCATTGCCTCTCCACGCCCAGAGAGATTCCGGGCTCGATTCAATGTTTAATTAATAAGCTGTACAGAAACGTAGATATACACGCGGTTGGTTGCGGCTGTCTGCGCAGTTCCGAGCGTACAAATAACTTTTTCTCATACCGGGAATTATTCATTGCGTGCACGTACGATTGATTAGCTAAGTCCGGAGACGAACGGGTTTGGGTTTGCGATTCTTTGAAACTTGCACGAAAATGGCGAAGATTTTGAAAAAAATTACGACAGTTTGACGGTCGACATTCCAAGCGAACGATTCAAGTTGAATGAGATCAATTCTCAACGATATTTATGGGAATTAGTCCTTCCGCTTTTTTCAGATACTTTATATCAAAAGTTATTTATGTTCTTATTTTTTTAAAGTAATTAAACGAAATTTACCTTATGATTAATAACATATGAATTAACTGAAATGTATATTAATGAAACTACAATGATGATTTATTGATTCACTAATGATTAGTAATAATTAGTTTTAACGTCGAATTATTGATCTAATTCGAATTTCTCAACTCTCTTCTAAATTAATTGCCCCGTAAGCGTATCACGTACTTTTACTCTCATTAGTACCGACAACGACCAAGATCTATATATATATATATATATATATATATATATATATATATATATATATATATACGTAATAATTTTATTTACGGTATATAAAATTGTATATGACTGTATATGACCCGAGTAAAAATGAATGTATATAATCCCATATAATTGTATATGATCAATTAATATACAATTATATATGATTATATATATTCATTTTTACTCGGGTATATATATAATATATACAAATTTAAAATAATAAAAATTCATTTTTTTTCCATATATACATTACATTACATATATACATTAGACTAGGCCAAAAAAATTGAAGTTTTATTATTTTAGATCTTTGTTGAAAATGTTATTGACAATGATAAAAAATGAGTGCTGACCAAATTTTAGCCTTTTATATTAAGGGGCCAGTCCACTTTGAAAATTTCAAAAAATCGAAAGCAAGCAAGACTTGAATAAATCGACGATGATGAGCAATCAGAAGGGATTTTGTACGGTGCAGAAATTGCCGATTGAGTTTAGGTAAGAGTTTTTCATAGTATAAACTTCAAACGCGTTTTTCTCGAAACAACGTTTTCAAAATCTAGCTCCATCGTATTTCTAAAACTAATAAACCGATTCTCTTGAAATTTGAACCACATATTATAAACATGATTCGCAACGAGATGACCCTCGACGGTTTAAAAAATTTTATTTTTACTCTTTGTTTTGCGAAAAACTGCGCAAAAACGCGTTTTTTAATTACTTTTTTTGTTTTTCATCTGCCATTTTTTTATTTTGTGATAAAACTTTATATCCGAGGGTTATTTTGTAGCTGGTGTCATACTGAATCTAATAGACTTTGATTTTTTTGTTTCAGACGAGCCGTTGCCGAGTTGTGATGGAGCTACCTAAGCCCACCTATTTTTGAGGCGTTACGTCGTAACGCGTTACGTGGTAACGCGTTACGTAGTAACGTTACGCGTTACGTGGTAACGCGTCACGTAGTAACGTTACACGTTACGTAGTAACGTTAAGTACAAAAACTATAGTTTTTGTACTTAAAAATGAATAAAAATGAATAAAAAGTTTTTTTATGCTTTTCAAGACTATTTATCAAGCTCAACAACTTTCATATTCATATATTTTATAAAATCCTCAAAAAAATCGCGAAAATAGCCTCTTTCGTGGCTCCAAAGTGGACTGGCCCCTCAATGTGTAGAGGTCCCTCATCTCGATTTTCTATTCCCCATTCATTTAACATGGTAAAAGTTTTGTTTGCCGCTTCTCAGCTTTATAACTCGTTTACGGGTAAACACCCGACCGCAGAGTCTTGGACCCTGCGGTCTTGGACTCTGACGCCGGAATTTTCAATTAGAAAAAACGAAAGAAAAAAAATTACGAAAAAAATAAGCTATGTGTAATAATGTTTTCCAATTCAATTTTTTACTGCTGTCATTGTACTCGTGAAAAATATGCCTGAAATTACCTTTTTTTTTTAAAGCTGGAGTTGCTATACCCCTTAAGGAAATTTTAAAGACCGTCTTAGGTAACCAGTTGTGCCAGGCATGAAAGCACCCTTTCCGCGAGGTATCAGAAAATTCACGCCTCGAACACGAGCAAGAACTCGAGCGATTTCACGAAAACCTTTCTCGATAAATTATCAATGCACTCTCTCGTATAACGACGCCATTCCTGCTTCCTGCTTCTACGCTCAATGTCTTTACTCAATTTCCAACAATTCAATAAAATATCCACGGCGACACCTGAAACGCCAATTTTTCATTTCCCACCAACATCAGCCACATGCCTTTTTTCTTCTACGAAAGCCGGATCGACATTTTTTCAATTCGTAACTGAAATTGCAAAGCCTCTTTACTTTAAAGATTTTCGGGATAATTAACAAAATATTACCATTTGATTCTAATGTACACAATAAATTCTTTACCATTTACTGAATGTACCCTCCAAATTTTAAATCGACCGTTTACACCGTTCCTATAAAATTAAAAATTGAAAAAGTGTTTGAAATTTTTTTTTTAAATGAATGTAAAACCGTCAAATCACTTAGTACATTATGAGAATTTTGTCATCAGTGTCATAATGTACTCTTTACGTTATCTGATCATAAGCACCTCCCTATGTCAATAAGTGTTTTTTCAATTGTAAATTTTATACACACGGTGTGGACGATCGATTTAAAATTTGGAAAGTGCATTTAGCATATGACAACGAATTTACTGTATAAATTTGAAAAAAAATGGTAAAATTTTGACATTTGTTCCGAAACACCTTTAAAAAAATCCACTCGTCACTTCACTATCGAATGAGCACTGTTGGACGAACAGAATCAAAGCTGTCATTTCGTCTCGTGACGACTTTTCGGACAATGCTTTTGAAGATAAAAATTGTAAATCACTCGCAAAGTATTCAGAATTTTTTTCGATCGGATCTTGATGATAACGATACTCTGTTTTGTAAAATCCTGTCGAACGATACAAAGTAGCTTGATGGATAATTTATTTCTATATTTGGGAAAAAATATGATAAATTGTGATAGTGAGAAAAAAAAAGAATCATCGAATTCCAAATAGTTTTTCAATAATTATATTCGACGTCAAGGAGTAGACTGATTCTATATTGTAGCCTTCATAGTTGGCATCTTAAGCTGGAAAATCAGTTTTGGAGTACGTTTTTTTAGTGATTTTCATGATTAAAATAAAGAATGAATGAATGAACTTTATTCAAACTTTGGGAATATTTGATTTATATTTTCGAACAAATATTTTAATTTTTTCCGAAGCATTTTCTCTGACAATATGGAACATAACCTGCCACCCATGTTAGGTCGCCATCAGACTTTGCTGTTTGTGTACACTCTGGAGGCCACAGATATCATCGGAAATCAATACGATTTAAAGATTACTTTCAAAACATGTTTTTCTTCTATATGAACCTAACGCTGAGCAAAAAAATTGAACATTGCATTTTTCGGAGGTGTCCAAATAAAAGGGTATAATTCTAGCCATTATTTTATAACCTTTTGTGCTATAAAAAATATACCCGAACAATGCCACCCCAAATTGAGGTTCATATAGAGCGTTATTATACAAAGAAACTAAATATCACTTTGTAAAGTTATAGGTTAGAAACTTTGTGAGCTGGAGTGCACACAAATTAAAAAAAGTCGTGTCCAGAAACACGCTTTCAAAAAAAATTACAAAAAATAAAAAATTCAGGACAGTAATTAATTATTTATACTGCTTTGGCAACATAACCTTGAATACTTTAACTAAAAATGTATGGAATTTAAAAAATCGATTTTTTGAGTCATCTAAACTGGTTTCCCGCCTTAAGGATCGGAATTTCTCATTGAGGCAAATGCGTGAAGACCACATAGCGATCTTATTTCTCGTACATACGCGGTACACCATACGTTATAATGGCGAAGAAAGTAAAACGCGTGCTACGTGGGTCAATGTGTGTATATAGGACACCAGCGATTGTACAGTTAACGCGAAATTATTCATCGGGAATTCGAATAAAATGCTCTGCAATCCAAAATACCGGCTCTCGTTACGAAAGTATGGCTTGTAACGCAACTTTGAGTATCATTGTGAATACAGAATATCCGATTTCGCACGCTCAAAGGCGCCGGAAAATTCGGCGCCTTTCACTATGTACGCGACACAACCGTGTGGGAATTAATCCCACTTTTCTTAATCTTGCAAGTTTATTTTCATCATGCTGAAAAAACACTTCGCGTATATCGCGGACAATTACATGTAAAAATGATAAAACTATAAATCAACTTAAGAAAGTTTATAATTTGACAGGATTTTTTATGTTATAATTTCGAAATTTTGTTATGTTATTGTTATAATTACTATTAGAATTACAGAATCGTGAAATGTTAAAACAATAATTAACTTACAACAATAATATCATAGTTACAATAATTATATAGTTGTTTTATACAAGTATTTATACAAGTGTATCATTTAATAGTTTTATACAAATTTATACAAGTGTATCATTCAATAGTTTCATAATTTTTTGTGAAACAGTAAATTAAAAAAAAATCAAAATCATTCAATAATTAAAATATAAAATGATGCAATGTTAATTATATTTGTGAAATTTCAAACTTACAAAACCATTAAATCGTCAAATGACAAAATTATAAAACGACAAACAAATAAACCTATAAATCGATTTAAGAAAGTATATAATTTCACAATTTTGTAAGTTTTAATGTTATAAATTCGATATGTTGTTATGTTATTGTTATAATTACTATTAGAACTGTAGAATTATAACATTTCCAATCAATAATTAATTTACAACAATAACAATAACAATAATACCATAGTTACATTAATAATATATTTATACAAGTGTATCTTGTTTTATAATTTTTTTTACAAAACAGTCAATTTCAAAAATTTCAAAATACACACACACCCACACACACACACACACACACACACACACACACACACACACACACACACACACACACACCAATCCTGGATACATCTGAAATAATTGACAATGATGTTCTCACTTGAAAACTATAAACTTTATCAAACAATTTTTTCAACAAAAGTTTTTAGTTTTCAGCTGACAAATTTTTTGGCAATAAAAAAAAGTTATATTTCCGTTTGAAAAAAACATGTCAGCCTTTGTAACGCCGCACTTTTGAATTTTGGCTCCTCAAATAAAATTTTTTCGAACGTCCCCCTTCAATCCCTAGAAGTTTTGTTCCACACAATATTTCGTCCGAGCAATATTTTTCGAGAAAATTCAGGCGTAAGATTAAAATGGGACACCCTGTATAATGAAAATATAAAATGATACAATTATAATTTTATTTGTGAAATTTCAAACTTATAGGACCATATTATTGTAAAATGACAAAATTATGAAAAAACAAAATTATAAAACGACAAAAAATTAAGTATAATTGTGAATCAATTTTCCAGAGCAATTTCTACGTGAAATGTAGCCGAAAATGCAGCGGGACGAAATGAAGACGAAATGAGACACAGAGGTGTTTAAGTCTATTTGAATTTGTAATAGTTCGACATGTTCGAAGGCTTCACAAAGATCCAGAAAAAAATCCGCCATTCCCGAATCGTCATTTTTATGGGTTTGTTGCAGGAAAATGGATAAGAAGATTGAAGCGTTAAGGGGTCTTCTCACTTTGGACGCTAAAAAAGGCTATTGTCATGAAATTTTTAATCGGTTTATATTATAGATATTGATATAAAAGTCGTTACACTTAATAAATACACTTTCGAAATAAATTTTTTTTTAAATTAATTTAGTTAGGTCACTATTTATAAACAAAAATGGTAGTTAAGGGGCTATACCAGTGTGACACTTTTAAAAAATCGATTTTTTGCCTCTTTCCTTTGCAACTGTATGGGCCAGGTATACCTCATTAGCAGTTTTTAAGGTAAATATCATTTTATCTTCCAAAAATCGATAGTTAAATCTTTAAATGCGTTTTCCTCGAAATGAGATTTTTCAAATTTGCCGACATTGTAACTCAAAGAGCAATTATCCGATTGACTTGAAATTCGAATTGATTACTCTTGAATATATTTCCTCTACAATGACGTAGGATATTTATGATTGGATGAAAATTGACGATTTGGCATTGAAAAAAAACGACCATTTTATAGGCAAGAAAACAGACTTTTTTTCATGACTACGCCATTTTGTTGGATTTTGATATTTTTCGAAAATCCTACGTCATTGTACAGGAAATACCTTCGAGTCGGAATCATGTCAGCAGTGGAGGAACTTTTTTTTTGCCGCCTCCGAAGCCAGCGCATAAGTCGCTTGAATCTCAATATTTTTCTATGAAAAAATTATGTAATATAGGTAAAATATAGCCAAATATATTCTTAATTTTCCGAAATATTTAATCGAGTACTTTTCTTCCAAAAAATTCCCGAAAATCACCCAAATTTCCTGCGCTAAATACATTTTTTTAAATGTATTACGAAAGTGTATTTCTTAAATGTAACAACTTTAATATCAATATCTATAATGTGAATCTATAAAAAAAAATGATTGAAAATAGCCTTTTTAGCGTTTAAGGGCGGGGTAAAGTATTTAAATTTTTTTTCATTTTAAAAAAAAAATTTTAAATGAATGCATAATATATCAAGAATATTGTGTTAAAATTTCAAGTCGATCGGAGTAAAATTGACGAAGTTATGAGTATTTGAGCGTCTATTGCTCCATGCCGTTCTCTTCTCTTCTGCGTTTTTCAAACCGTTTTTCTGAGACTTGTCATATTTGAAGTCCGTGTGCACGATAACTCAAAATCTACTGGACCAATCGCTTTGAAATTTTGCACAGTACTTCTTCACATAATTCACCAGGTATTGTCGAGAGCTTTTTTGTTTTTTTTAAATAATTACTAATTTTTCAACGACAAATTAGCCGATTTTTTTAGCGAAAATCGGGTTTTTGGCTCCCAAGTGCTAAGAAGAATCGAAAAATCGAAAAAAAAAATCCTCCCGTCATTACCTCGAGAAACATCTCCTTTAACAAATGCATTTTGATTTTTTTGTTTCAAATGATTCTGTTGCGAGTTATGGTGCACACCGCAAACCAACTTTTTTTCGAGGCGCCTCCGGGGTTTAATTTTCACTCGCTCAATTTTGAATATTTTGCAATGCAAATTTAGGAGAATGTTGTTCAAATGTTACTTTATTATATGTAAATTTTTCAATACACGAACACTATTCGTTACGCCAAAAGAAAAAATCTTAAAAACATGCCTTTTTTTCGCCGAATTAACTTTACCCCGCCGTTAAAGTGAGAAGACTGAGTGTCAAAAGTCAATATGGGGAGAATTGAACTCACGATTGTCCTGCTGGATAAAGCCATGTTTCAGCTCGCTCTCGGGCGACTGGGTGTGGTGCGTTATGCCGGACACTGTCTCGAACAACTCCCCGTTCACGAGTTCTTATACCAATATCCCCGTTAAATTGCTACAGCAGCAGCAGCAGCAGCAGCAGCGACGACGACGACGACGACGACGACCACTGCGACGACGGAGACGAAGACGATGCGGCCGAGGATGTGGAGGCACGCAATGTTCGAGCCCACATAGCCCACACTATCGAACTTTCTTCCGATGTCGAAAGAGAATAATTCGAAACGCACCGAGACACACCACAGAGCAAACGTCGAATTACAATAGCGCCCAGAAATCACCTCTCCATACGTTATAACACTTGTATCGTTCACTCCCTCCTCTTGCATTCGGATCATTTCATTTTCACTCGCGCGTCCTTGCAACGGGTCTCCGAAGCTTCTCGCACTCGGCCAGACTCAATGCAATTCGCGGGTGAAAGCTTGCGTAACGCCTGATGCGACGAACTGTCGCTCGTTAATACTCGAAATACCCCATGCAGAAATTGTACAGATTCAATTGGATTCCCAATTGAATCCCTGTTGAACAAAAACAAGCCTAAACAAACGAGCCGTCGCTCGTAAATACTCGAAATATCCCATGCGAAAATTGTAGAGATCCAATTGGATTCCCATACGTCCACTTCCTGATGCGATGACCCGATGACCCAATGGGTCATCGCTGCATTGGATCGCTATACCAAAAGGTCACGCTCGTACACTGAGAAAAAAAACCAATTGAATCAAACAAATATATTGTCCGAGTAAAAATGAATATATGAAAACATGTATAATTGTATATTAGTTGATCACATACAATTGTATAAAAAAATTGGCCCGATAGAATTTTATATATTTGTATATAAACGTATACAATTGTATATACTAATGTACAGTTATGTACATGAATACATGTACAGTTATGTACATGAAATAGTATATGAATATATACAATTGTATACGTTTATATACAAATATACAGGGTGTCCCATTTTAATCTTACACCTGAATTTTCTCGAAAAATATTGCTCGGACGAACTATTGTGTGGAACAAAACTTCTAGGGATTGAAGGGGGACGTTTGAAAAAAATTTATTTGAGGAGCCAAAATTAAAAATGACGGCGTTACAAAGGCTGACATGTTTTTTTCAAACGGAAACATAACTTTTTTTTATTGCCAAAAAATTTGTCAGCTGAAAACTAAAAACTTTTGTTGAAAATTTTTTTTGATAAAGTTCATATTTTTCAAGTGAGAACATCATTTTCATGCCATCAGCCATGCAACCTCCTACGCTTTGGCTAACGCAAATGCCGGTGGTAGGGACAATTAGACTAAATGTCTCACGGCAAGCCGCTCAATGTTGTACTTTCGAATGTATGACCACTTGAAGAAAAAAAGAATCAAATTTTTTTGTTGAAAATTTTGGTTTTTTTGTTTTCAAATTTGGACGATATTTCATGAGAAAATTTTGGAGAAAAATCGATGAAAAATAGTTTTTTTCCATTTTAATAGCGTTTGTGCCATTTTCAGGCCCAAAAACGTGTTTCTTTAAATCCTTGATGAACTTTGATCACGATGGGTAGAAAAACACACACACACACACACACACACACACACAAATCCTGGATACATCTGAAATAATTGAAAATGATGTTCTCACTTGAAAACTATGAACTTTATCAAAAAAAAATTTCAACAAAAGTTTTTAGTTTTCAGCTGACAAATTTTTTGGCAATAAAAAAAAGTTATGTTTCCGTTTGAAAAAAACATGTCAGCCTTTGTAACGCCGCCATTTTGAATTTTGGCTCCTCAAATAAATTTTTTTCAAACGTCTCCCTTCAATCCCTAGAAGTTTTGTTCCACACAATATTTCGTCCGAGCAATATTTTTCGAGAAAATTCAGGTGTAAGATTAAAATGGGACACCCTGTATAACATTCTATCGGGCCAATTTTTGTATACAATTGTATATGATCAATTATTATACAAATATATATGTTTATATATATTCATTTTTACTCGGGTTTATATTTTATAATTCAACGTTTCAATGTAAAATACGTTGATATGTTTCGTCATCTAGAAAAAAAAGCTATTGTGACACGTATTATACAAGTCGAAGAAAGCGATGTCATTTTGTTAGTAAAATATCAAGAAAAAACTAGTATTAATCAACTGATCAGAATTGGAAATGATCTCTGTAAGAAAACCAATAATTGTAATCAAATTTGGCAAATTTATTGCATCAATAGACAATTTGTTAACTATTAATAAACAATCTTTTGATTTACCTGCTTCCATACGCGAATAAAACCAAAGAAAACTTTTTCTATATCTAATCATATATGAAGCCATATAAAGATATATACAATTATATGTATTTCAAAAGAAAATAAAAGTCCTCATATACAGTCACATACAATTTTATATACCGTAAATAAAATTTTCACGTATACCCGAGTAAACATGATTGTATATACTTAGATACAATTATATAAAAGTGATATACAGTCATATATATTTATATATAGGTTTATATATAATTGTATATAACTCTATACATTCGTATATATAAACCGATATAAATGTACTTCCATCAAATTTGATTTGATAAAATGATATATCGTTCTGTATATAATGATATATGAAGATACTATTTTGATACGGAGTTTATATAATTAGATATAATATCATATACAATCATATATATTTATATAGGTTTATATATAATTGTATGTGATTCTATACATTCGTCTATATAATCCGATATAATTATACCCGAGTGAAAATGAATATATATAATCATATATAATTGTATATTAATTGATCATATGCAATTGTATATAAAAATTGGCCCGATAGAATTTTATATATTTGTATATAAACGTATAAAATTGTATACGTTTATATACGTTTATATACGAATATATAAAATTCTTTCGGGCCAATTTTTGTATACAATTGTATATGATCAATTAATATACAATTATATATGATTATATATCTTCATTTTTACTCGGGTATAATTATATACATCACGATATTGAAGTATATATAACTGTATATGATATTATAGCTAATTATATAAACTCCCTATAAAAATAGTATCTCCATATATCAATATATACAGAACTATGTATAATTTTATCAAATCAAATTTGATGGAAGTACATTTATATCGGATTATACATACGAATGTATAGAGTTATATACAATTATATATAAACCGACATATAAATATATATGATTCTATATCTTTTTTATATAATTGTATCTAAGTATATACAATCATTTTTACTCGGGTGGTTTATCCAAATAAATGTGCTGCTGCGGAGTGCCACCGATATACGAGATTGTTACAATACTATAAAATATTGGAAAATGTGATTGATTTAAATAACATATTATTTTATTTGAAAAAGCTCTTCTGTTCTCTGAATATCTTCATTACACTTCATATAAAATTATATTGTATTGAAATCATTCTATATACAATCCGTAGATGTATGATGAAATAATTAAGCGGTTGCTACAACATTTTTTATTTCGTACAAAAATATAATCAATAGAATTAATTATTTCTTTACTGCATCGAAACGACTATGCCATGGGACGTAAGTTTTTCAATTTGTTTTAAATCTTAAATAAAAAGTGAGCATTGGAATGATCATCCACGATAATAGTGGAGAGAATATCAGATATCCAATGGAATATCCATGGAGAGAATATCAAGTATTCAACTCGTAAGAACAGATACTACACTTTGATCTTAGCCACAGGCCAAGAAGCGATACTCTTTAGAGTTTCTCCGGCGTTTAAGTAGATTTTCGGTTCGCGCTACGCTTACGAGAAACGAGCGCGCGCGCGGCTTCTAGCGGTTACTCCGAGAACTACGGGTTTCCTCACACCTATAATTTCGGTGGCGCTCGGCCATGATTTGGTTGAATTTTCTTCAACCAAATGCGCAAAAAACAAATTTTATTTTCGCATAATTTTTTAACCAATTCAGACATTTGCTTAATATTTTTTAATCAAAATACAATATTAATATTTTAACGAATAATGTACTTGGAAATCAATATCGGATATGGTGAAAAAAATAAAATAACATATTTACTCAATAGAAATTTTATCTGAATCAAACGAGCGAAATTCAATTTTTCTTGTGTACTCGAAACAACAATATTCATGTTATGAATTGAAACGCTTTTTTGTTCGTTGCAGAAAATGCATTCAAAACCATATAATTTGTTCACGATAATTTTTTAGATAATTTCAATAATATATTGTTCTCGGCTAACAATAGATCTTTTGAATGAAAAAAAAACTTTTAATTTTATCATGTTATTAAAGTCAATAGTGTTTTGTTTGGGCTAATAAATCCGATTATTTACACCACCAATTTTACAATTGAATCAACGAAATTTCATTCAATAACACCAATGATATTGGATCAATGATTTTGGTTCTCAGTGTACATTGAACTCTAAACGGGAATCCGATAAATAAAGTAGACATTGCTCGCTATAAACTAACCTTTGACTTATGTCATTTTAGATTGCAGTATGTCGTCTTACATACGACGACCTACGTCGTATTGCAGTTTTTTGTTTTTCGGTTTTTCATTCAAATAACTAGTGTCCCGAAACTGATTCTATTTCATTGTAATAACGAACCTTCGTGAATATACGCTTGCCTTTGAATTCACAAGACGTCATTTATTTAAATGTTTATCGTAAAAGAAAGAGTATGTCATTTTCAACCCAACTCCCCTAGGGATGTAGTAGGTATAATATGGGCACAAAGCAATTGTTTATCATTTTGAAATTACTTAAGGGGTTACGTGGGTTTCGCAGACAAAAAAGCAGATTTTCTCTATTAAAAAATATATAACATATAAATTATTTTATTGAAAATGTGAAGCACATAAAAAAGCAACTTTACAACAATATTTTTTAAAAATTTCATGCAAAAATTTGGGAAATTCAGCCAGTGAGACCTGGTTTCCGGAGATTAAAAAAAAAGTGTCCTCGTGGTGGTCAGAATAACTCATGATAGATTTATCTGAAATTTAAATTTCAGATAAAGCTATGATCGAACGAAGAATTTTTAAAAAATTGAAATTTGAATTTTTCGCAGAGTTGCATGCAAAATAGTTCTATTTTTGGTACAATTTACACTACGTATAGCCTTGTACAATTAGTTGTAATCGAAAAACAAAAC
Source organism: Ophion obscuratus (assembly GCA_964007375.1). Taxonomy (NCBI): domain Eukaryota; kingdom Metazoa; phylum Arthropoda; class Insecta; order Hymenoptera; family Ichneumonidae; genus Ophion; species Ophion obscuratus. Next base: position 85,191,749 of record OZ023312.1, on the reverse strand, counting down.
TTTCGTTCAATCACTAATCAATGCTATTTGAAGAAGTGTGCAAAATTTCAATAAGATTTCAAAAATATTTTTAATTTAAAAAATAGTGTTTTGAGATAAATGGAATATACCTGCGTCGCTCCCGCCCGGACTTTCCCAATGGGGAAAATTCCCAAAGGCTCTCTCTCCTAGACTTTTACTCCGATTCACTTAAGGGGGGAAATCACAGTAGCACACAAAAAATAGGCATATTTTCGGGAATTAATTTTGGCTGAATAAAAGTATCAATCGAAAATCTGTAAAGTAGGTTTTATAGCAGTACTAAAAAACTACAAATTGTAATTTTTTCAATAAAAAATATTTAAAAATGGCGGCTGCGCAGCATATGCCCCAAGGCGCCTTTTTTTGAGCTCGCCGAAGACATAACTCGAGCAAATTTTTACCGATCGACTTGAAATTTTGACAGTAGCTTCGAAACATCTTTCTCCACGGAGCTACGTAGGATTTTTTCGATATATTGATTTTTCGCAAAATGGTGCATGTTTGAAAATAAAGTTAAATTTTTAACAAAAAAAAAAACGCCATAAAATCGTCGATAAAAAAAGTAAGCTATATAAAATGAAAAATCCTACGTAGCTCCGTGGAGAAAGATGTTTCGAAGCTACTGTCAAAATTTCAAGTCGATCGGTAAAAATTTGCTCGAGTTATGTCTTCGGCGACCTCAAAAAAGGGCGCCTTGGGGCATATGCTGCGCAGCCGGCATTTTCAATATTTTTTATTGAAAAAATTACATTTTGTACTTTTTTAGTATTGCTATAAAACCTACTTTACAGATTTTCGATTGATACTTTTATTCAGCCAAAATTAATTCCCGAAAATATGCCTATTTTTTGTGTGCTACTGTGATTTCCCCCCTTAAGGGATTATATACAGTCAGAAGACTCGAAAATATCGATTTTTCAAGAATTTTTTCTTGAGAAGACTGTTAAATCTATTAACGTAAACATTTGTATACATATTATGGTAACTTTAACCTGTATTTTAACATGTTTTATATGTAAAAATAATTGTTTTGAAAGCTGCTATAGCTGATCTCCGGGAGCACCTCTAAAAAAGGCGTCTTGCGGTGAGAACGATATCTCTGACCTAGATCATCTAAAATGAAAAAACCGAAAATATTTCGTTAATATAATGGATTATCTTGTAATTGATCGAAGGAATAAGCAAAATAATATTTTTCGTCAAAATGGCGGCGTCTCAAAAAAAATCGATTTTTGACAAAAATTTAAGCCTTCAATTGTTTATAAAATGGAAAATATTCATCAGTGAGAAAAAACCTTCGATTAACTACTCGAAAATATACTTGAAAAGATTGTGTTAAAATTTGAGACTGATCGGTTCAGCCGTTTCCGATAAATATTGCTCACCGACTTTAAAAACACAGTTTTGAGAAAAATGCGTTTAAAGTTGCAAAAGTACTTTCAAACGCTCTTACACGCCATTACGAACGTGCATGTAACTTCGAGAATATTCGTCGGATTGACAAGAAATTTTCTGTGTGTGTACTTAAATATATATACATTACGCTTTTTTTTCAAATCGAGTTTTGAAAATGTTAACTGTATGTAACCCCTTAAAACCTTTAGAGAATATTCTAGAAACATTGTACTATTAGATAATAAAATTTGAAAAATGGATTTTCGAAATTTTCAAACCCCTTAATATTGCCGTCTTATTTTTTTTATACCATTGATTCACAGCGTTTTTTCATTGTCTCATTGAACCTAACAATAAATCCAAACCTAGTCGACGTTTCTATCTACTGTCGATCGACCGTTCCTGTTCGAACTTCCCGCCTTTTTTCCGCCATTCGTCGATCCACTTTGCCCGCCAGATGGACCGTAAATAGGTGTGCCGTTATAACCTAAAAATAATTGTTATCCACCACATAACGATACACCCACAGTGGTATTTCAAATTCCAAAATAATATTCATCCTCTTGGGAAAATTAAAGTAAAATCTGAAGTTCTAAACGCAGTACCAAAAATGGAGTCCTTCATACTGATGCCCCATTCCTAAGTCTTTCCAAAGTAGCTTTACGACCAAAGCCATCTGCGTTCGGTAATTTTCCGGATTTTCGCTATTCCACGGGGAAACGATGCAGCGATGAAACATGATACGGATTTAAAGATAGATATTTATCTGAATCAAGGCTACCCTGACGGGCTTTACAAAGGATCTGTCAGGCATTAATGCGAATTTCATCAGAAAGACGATCTCCAGCTCATAATCGCTATAGATTGGACGATTTAGCAACTCGATGATACGGAAATGTTCACACGCGATTCTTATCTCGCAGTTGGTGCATATTCGTCTTCTCAAGCCTTCCACAACTTCTGCGCATCTGCATATCTTTGTACAAAGGGTGTGTCAAAATGACCTGAAATTTTAAATTGCGCGCCATTTTTGTCGTGGCGAACATAGAGTACTACACTGTAAAAAATTTCTGTATAAAAATTAATACGCAAGTGTAGGAAGTTTTTATGCGGATACCGCTTATGAAATTTCAGATACGATTTTGAAAGTCGAAAACAGGTTATTTTAAAAATGATAGTCCCGAGTAAAAATGAATATATATAATCATATATAATTGTATACAAAAATTGGCCCGATAGAATTGTATACAATTGTATATGATCAATTAATATACAATTATATATATATATATATATATATATATATATATATATATATATATATATATATATGATCAATTAATATACAATTATATATGATTATATATATATATATAATCATATATAATTGTATATTAATTGATCATATACAATTGTATACAATTCTATCGGGCCAATTTTTGTATACAATTATATATGATTATATATATTCATTTTTACTCGGGGTGTAGCTCCGTAATATTAATATACTTGTGCGTGTGAAAAATAATGCACGTCTAAAGAAATAATCACATCCAAGTATATTGAAATCAAGAACCATTTGCTGATATCAAAATACAAGTGTATATTAAATTCAAGAACCATTTGCTAATATCAGCATACGGGTGTGTATTAATTTCACGGAAACAAAGTATTACCTTTAATGTACACTGTAAAAAGCTTCTGTGTAAAACTTAATACACAAGTGTATGATGTTTTTATGCGGACGCCGTTTATGAAATTTCAGATAATATTTTGAAAATCCAAAGCAGGTTATTTTAAAAATAAAAGTGTAGCTCCGTAATATTAATATACTTGTGCGTTTGAAAAATAATGCACGTGTAAAAAAATGTTCACATTCATGTATATTGAAATCAAGAACTATTTGCTGATATCAATATACGAGTCTATATTAAATTCATTCGTATATTAAATTCGTAAAATTCAATTCTTTCGTGCCTTAAATGTAGTGTAAATTTAATATAATTTTCACATTGTTTCATGTGATTTTCATCAGCGTTTATGATTTTTTTTTTAATTCCAGTTTCGCACTTTTAAATAAATCTGTTGTCATGCATTGTACGTATCGTAAAATTCAGATTCACATATATTATATTTTTCAGGCTGCTGTAAATAAATTTCAAACTTGTTTTGTATTCCCGAGTAAAAATGATTGTATATACTTAGATACAATTATATAAAAATTATATACAATCATATATATTTATATATAGGTTTATATATAATTGTATATAACTCTATACATTCGTATATATAATCCGATATAAATGTACTTCCATCAAGTTTGATTTGACAAAATTATATATCGTTCTGTATATAATGATATATGGAGATACTATTTTGATACGGAGTTTATATAATTAGATAGAATATTATATACAGTTATATATAATTCAATGTAGTGTTGTATATAATTGTATATATACGTGATAATTTTATTTACGGTATATAAAATTGTATATGACTGTATATGACCCGAGTAAAAATGAATATATATAATCATATATAATTGTATATTAATTGATCATATACAATTGTATACGAAAATTGGCCCGATAGAATTGTATATATTTGTATATAAACCTATACAATTGTATACGTTTATATACAAATATATACAATTCTATCGGGCCAATTTTCGTATACAATTGTATATGATCAATTAATATACAATATATAATTAATCAATAATTAATCAGTAACAATATATATATATATATATATATAATCATATATAATTGTATATTATTATAATTGATCATATACAATTGTATACGAAAATTGGCCGGATAGAATTGTATATATTTGTATATAAACGTATACAATTGTATATGATCAATTAATATACAATTATATATGTTTATATATAAACGCATATAATTGTATATTCATTGATCATATACATATCATATACCTATCCAATTGTATACGTTTATATACAAATATATACAATTCTATCGGGCCAATTTTTGTATACAATTGTATATGATCAATTAATATACAATTATATATGATTATATATATTCATTTTTACTCGGGTTTTCAATGCTCTGTTTTTTATAGTTGATTTATTATACATCTGTAGTAATTTTCAATTGAAGAGACGGGTCAATGCAATACATTTTCCACAAATTTACAAACTTGTCTTTGAAATTCCACGTTGTATCTATTAAATTCTATATCCACGGTGGATTTTCATGTTCCTGTTTTAAATTTACGGTACAAGTGTTTCAAATTTAATTCCATCTACTGAGTTCGTAAAATTCAGATCCTTTGTATCTTAAATGTATTGTAAAGTTCATATCATTTTTTACAGTGTAATCTTTGACAACTGGCATAAGGAAGTATTGAGGTTAAGGGGGTAGGCCACTCTAGAGGCTGAAAAAATAGGCTTTTTGACGATTTTTATTCAGAAAAACTACAAAATAAATCGAGATTACAAAAAGCAGTGTTTATCGTACATATCAGTGACTGTACACGATAATTTTTCTGAAGCCAATAATTTCAAAATGGCGGCTGTGCAGCGTTTATCTCAAAACTGCATTTTTTAAGTTGGCCGGAAACATAACTCAGACAATTTTCAACCGATTCACTTGAAATGTTGAATATATCTTAAAAAATACATTGTCGATGGAAGTACGTAGGATTTTTTTTTATATTGCATAGTTCATTTGTTATTAACAATTATCTGACGATTTTTTAGGAAAATTTTTCACTATCCAAAAATGTGGAGAATCGTTACTGCATACTCAGTGCGATTTGACGCCATTGGACTTCTTGTTTTGGGATTTTCTGAAAGGAAAAGCGTATGCCAATGATCCACGGACCATTTCGGAGCTCAAAGAAGCAATTGGACGCACCAATAATGAAATTAGTCCGAAATTATGGCAAAATGTTATTGAATATTCCGTCAAAAGAGTGAACGTCTGCAAACAAGGACAGACGGCCATTTATGGCCTCCATAACCTTCATGTTTGTACCTTATATTAACCATCCGCGCTCACACGTGGTCGGCCTGTAAATTAGTGATCACATGGGGTCCGCGTGACCCCAGCCGTGTTTAAACGATTGCCACGTTGATTCCATTGTTCCGAATGGCTTGTGAAAATTCAGAGTGTTAGTTTTAACCTTCTAGAATGTGGAATTCCCAGTGTAATATTGGAATCGACATTTAAAATGGCGGAAAAAAATCACGAAGGAATCAGTACGCGAAAAAAAAACAATTTTTTACTTATAAAAACATAACTCTCGCAATAAATACCACATTTGATGAAAAAATATACATGCAGGTAATATGCAAAAATATACATGCAAAAAATATACATACATGGGGGTCAAAACGACCCCAGCACTCGCCTGATTTATTTGTACCGACTACCACAACTACAAAGGACACTCCAAGAGATTTGTAAGGGTTGCCACGTTGATTCTATTGTTCCGAATGGCTTATAAAAATTCAGGTTGTTAGTTTGAACCTTCTAGAATGCGGCATTTTCAGTTTAATATTGTAATCGACATTGAAAATGGCGGAAAAAATCACGAAGGGCTCAATGCGTGGAAACCCACACGGAAATAAAATATATGTAAAAATATATTTTTCCATATATTAAAAATGGATGTAAGATATATTTCAGATATATATTATCCATAGATTAGATATATGCAATATATACGGGAAATGCATTAAAAATATATTCGCGATATCAAAGTTTTCGGCAAAAATAGATCTTCAGAATGTATATAAAAATATATATGTTGTATAGGCGGTTACGTATATACAAACTATATTGAAAATATACTTGCAATGTACTCAAATTACCCTCAAAATATACTACGAATGTATTTTAACTGTATTCGACATATAATTGAAATATACTTTAAATGTATTTAAACTACCCGAGTAAAAATGAATATATATAATCATATATAATTGTATACAAAAATTGGCCCGATAGAATTGTATACAATTGTATATGATCAATTAATATACAATTATATATGATTATATATATAAATATATAATCATATATAATTGTATATTAATTGATCATATACAATTGTATACAATTCTATCGGGCCAATTTTTGTATACAATTGTATATGATCAATTAATATACAATTATATATGATTATATATATATATATATATATATATATATATATATATATATATATAATCATATATAATTGTATATTAATTGATCATATACAATTGTATACAATTCTATCGGGCCAATTTTTATATACAATTATATATGATTATATAGATTCATTTTTACTCGGGTATTTAAACTATACTTGAAATATTCTTAAAAATTTGTTACAACGTTATTTACATCATTGCACCCTTTTACAATATTTTTCCTTGTCAGTATTTACGATTATGGTGTTTGCGGTTAAAATATATTAATGGTTCAAATTTAAATTATATCATACGCTTACACGCCGTAAGGTGGTTTCGAACCCGGGACCTCTGAGTGATGAGCTGGGACGTTCCCCACTGAGCTAGTTCTACTTGTTAAATTAACTTTCGTATCGTCTGCATATCGTACAATACACAATGTTAGTTTATTGAGAAATGTGTGAATTTACAAGGGTAACTAACATTATCGGATCAATTACTTAATTGCGTTCGCATAGAGAGCGATAATCGAATAGAATTACATAACCTTCAATTTTTTTGTCCGATCATTTATTCTGGCTAGTGCGATTAGGTCTTCGCGAGATACGGACTTGAAGATGTTTTTCATTTGCAACGTCATCTGTTACTCAAGATGCTTAACCAACCATATTTAAAATACATAAAACATACCTTCAGTTTGTATGTTTGATATGTTTAAGATGTATCTTAAACAGATTTATATTTATATATCGTATAGGTTTTACTCTTACCCAAAATTATAATTGGCATATCCAACTTTTCGAACCAATTATATTTAAAACATGTTTTATAATATTTTTCGATATATTTTTTTACATATTTTATTTTCATGTGGCAAAGGCAATTGTTAAGTTACTTAAAAAATAATAACTTTTGCAATAAATACCACATTTTACGAAAAATACATGCAGGTCACATGGGGGTCAAAACGTCCCCAGCGTCCACTTCTTTTTTATCGACTACCACTACGAAACTGCCGTCGCGAATCGTCCGACCCTAATCGATACTTACAAAGGACACTCCAAAGCACCCTCACAAAGCAGGCCAGCCTCCTTGGCCATCTACAACTTACAGTAATTCTGGCTCACTGTCGAACGTGGGGTCCCCTCGACCCCATGTGACCGCGAAGGGTTAAAATAAAAATATTCGCACTTTCCAAACAAACAATCCGTTTTATTGATAAATAAAAATGTCAGGTCATTTTCAGACACCCTTTAGAAGTTATCTCATACACATATGCACACGCGTGTGCGTGTGTGTTACCGGCGAAATTCTTGGACAACGAAACGCTGTACTCCAAAGTTGGCGTTTCGAGTTGTGTACGTTGAAAACGAACGATCTCGTGATGGGATAAAGAGAATTCTTCGTCCTGTTCCTCCCTCTTCACCTCCACGGTCGTGCTTTCATCTTGCTCTTTTTATCTCCGATCACGAGTACAAGGATGAGGCCCTCTCGTGAACGCCGCCGATCCGCAAAAGACATAATGTTACAACAAAGGTCGCGAGGAAACTCTCGAACCGTTGAGCTATATCATTTCTCCTCTGACATTAACATTGATACAATCGTCGACCTCGGGGTCCGCCAAGATACAGATAAGAAAACGGGGTATAATGATCGGTGGTATAGACGCGAAGGTCGTGCCACGGGAGGATCTCGAGAATTCGAGAGGTGAAGGTAGACGCCGTAACGTACTAAACTAGTGGTGTATGCACTTGCTTCTATGTATACAGGTTGTTCCAGAACCGACGGTAGTCCCTCAAATGGGAGGTTGGGGGTGAAATTCTGAGTCGATTGATATACGCATGTATGGGTCTCAGATCAACCGTTGAATTATTATTCATTTTTAAAGGCGGGCCAATCAGGTGCGCCCGATGAGCCAGCGTACGTCGGTGAGCGATACGCGCGTGATGCCGGTGGGCGGTGCTCCCGGCTCATCGGCGCACCTGATTGGCCGGCCTTTAAAAATTCATAACAATTCAAGGGGTGATCTGAGACCCATACATGCTTATATCAATCGACTCAGAATTTCACCCTTAACCTCCCATTTCAGGGACTACCATCGGTTCTGGGACACCCTGTATATGTGAACGCAAACATGGCTCTGGGTGTGTGTTCATTCCTCACGTACATAGTGATTTGTGCGGAACGAAACTTGTTCCCGTAGGTAATCTCTTGCAAGACTCGATTCGTCCTTTACAATGATGATCACATTTCTCTCGGATTCGAGAAACTTCCCGCGGGCAAACGGACACCCTTTTATTTTCCATTCGGTTTTGTGATATGAAACTTTCCGTAAGCTTCTCTTAAGGCTGAATATACATTTACAACGATAAAAAAAATGGATTTTTTTTTCTTTCCCTAAACGATGGAACTATATATGTGGCATATTTTGCTCAAAATTTCAAAGCGGAGTTGGAAAAATGACAACGTTACAGACCGTCAACGCTGTACATCACCGCAGGTAGAAGCGAGAGCACAGATGGGCAGGCAGAGATGGGCAAAAAGTAATTAAATAAATAACTAACAATTACAATTACTACCGTAATTGGTAGTTTAATTAGTTTGTAACAGATTAATTAAGTAATTAGTTACCACAAGCACCTCGCGAAATTTTATTCAAATTTTATGTAAACTTTAAACGCGTTTTTCTCAAAACTAATTCCAAATCATTAAGGGGCTATACCAGTGTGACACTTTCAAAAAATCGATTTTTTTGCCTTTTTCGACAGTTTATACTTTCAAGAATATCATTATCATTGATATAATTTATATCAATATCATTTTATCTTGCAAAAATCGATAGCTAAATCTTTAAACGCGTTTTTCTCGAAATGAGATTTTTCAAATTTGCTGACATTGTAACTCAAAGAGCAATTATCCGATTGACTTGAAATTTGAACTGAGTACTCTTGAATATATTTACTCTACAATGACGTAGGATATTTTTGATTGGATGAAAATTGACGATTTGGCATTGAAAAAAACGACCATTTTATAGGCAAGATAACAGACATTTTTCCTTAACTACGCCATTGTGTTTGATTTTGATATTTTTCAAAATTCCTACGTCATTGTACAGGAAATACCTCAACGTATAGGAAATACCCAGTTTAACGACATTTGTTTCCTTTTTCGGTTTCAGCTACTCAATCGGCCGGAATCATGTCAGCGGTGGAGGAATTTTGATTTTGGCGCCTCCGAAGGCAGCATATAAGTCGCTTGGATCTCAATATTTTTCTATGAAAAAATACGTAATATAGGTCAAATATAGTCATCTATATTCTTAAGGGAGACTTTGTCCTTTGTGCCCAGCGGGAGATGTTAGCGGCTCAACATGAGCAGCTAGAAGAAGAGGAGGGATGCCTCTATGGACCAGGCATTGCCGATTAGCGGTAATTATAAACACATTTGTGTAAACACATTACAAAACTTTAAACGCGTTTTTCTCGAAAACACGTTTTTAAAAATGGCTGACATTATCCTGACCGCTGTAATTAACATATCGACCTGAAATTTGGAGAGCATACTCAGAAAATATGTCTTCACGGAATGACGGATCGTTTTTTCGATAGATACATTTTTGCATTTATTATTTATCTTTTTATGCGAAAAAAAACGCGAAAATTCGATTTTTTTTAAATTGCCGCCATTTTCCGAAATTTGTACTAAACGAAAAACCCATCCGTCATTCCATGACCAAAGGGTCACAGATTGATAATATGCTTTGAATTTGTGTTTCAGATCAACAAAGAGGGGGCAGTGATGTCAGCCGTTTACCTCCCGCGATTTGAGGACCTGTTTTCGCGACGCTGCAACGGCCGCCATTTTGGTTTTTTTTTCAAAAAAATTTTTTTAACGTTCTGTATATCATGAATAAAAGCAAGAAAAAAACCGCACTCAAAAAGCTTTACTCGTTTCCTTTAAAAAAAATAAAATGTAAACACCTGAAATATGGCACTCCAAGGACAAAGTCTCCCTTAATTTTCCGAAATATTTAATTGAGTACTTTTATCCAAAAAATTCCCAAAAATCACCTAAATTTTCAGCGTTCACACTGGTATAGCCCCTTAAAGGAAGGGCAGGGGTTTCAGCGTGAAAAAAAAACACTTTTTTGCGAATTTTTTTTTTTTTCATTTATATGGATAGAGTAAATTTATTGAAATCTTTTGTACATTGTTAAGGGCAGGGTAAAGTATTTAATTTTTTTTTTCATTTAAAATTTTTTTTTTTAATGAATGCATAATATATCAAGAATATTGTGATAAAATTTCAAGTCGATCGGAGTAAAATTGACGAAGTTATGAGTATTTGAGCGTCTATTGCTCCATGCCGTTCTCTTCTCGTCTGCGTTTTTCAAACCGTTTTTCTGAGACTTGTCATATTTGAAGACCGTGTGCACGATAACTCAAAATCTACTGAACCAATCGCTTTGAAATTTTGCACAGTACTTCTTCACATAATTCACCAGGTATTGTCGAGAGCTTTTTTGTTTTTTTAAAATAATTACTAATTTTTCAACAACAACTTAGCCTATTTTTTTAGCGAAAATCGGGTTTTTGGCTCCCAAGTGCTACGAAAAATCGAAAAATCGAAAAAAAAATCCTCCCGTCATTACCTCGAGAAACATCTCCTTTAACAAATGCATTTTGATTTTTTTGTTTCAAATGATTCTGTTGCGAGTTATGGTGCACACCGCAAACCAACTTTTTTTCGAGGCGCCGCCGGGGTTTAATTTTCACTCGCTCAATTTGGAATATTTTGCAATGCAAATTTAGGAGAATGTTGTTCAAATGTTACTTTATTATATGTAAATTTTTCAATAAACGAACACTATTCGTTACGCCAAAAAAAATCTTAAAAACATGCCTTTTTTCGCCGAATTAACTTTACCCCGCCGTTAAGTGTCATTTCAAGAACATTCAGTGAAATTTGTACGCGAAAATATCCATAAACAAGCCGGTAACAAGGCTTTTCCAAGAACGCCTTTGGAAAAACACGATTTGCAGTGTTCAATGTATCTCAGCTAGAAATTATCTGAAATCAAGTACCATTAAAATTTAGTCAAAGTGTCACCAAATCCTCCCCCCAAAGGTCTTTGATAATTTTTTTTAACTTCTAAATTTTTAGTCGTCATGTAAAGTGAAAAGTGCTATTTTTCATGAAAAGTTCCGCCATTTTGGGGGTGGAAACCCCCTCAATGTAAAAAAAAATCTCAAACTAACCGTTGGGGGGAGGTATTTTATATGTAGAAAGTGTGTACCAAGTTTGAAATAAATCGGTCATGTAGTTTTCAAATGGCAGTGATCACGGACTTTGAAAAAGTGGTTTCGAGAAAAAACGCGGCACCGGCTTGTTTGTGGATATTTTCGCGTACAAATTTCGCGGAATGTTCTTGAAAGGACACTTAACAATGTACAAAAGGCTTCAAAAAATTTACTCTATCCATATAGATGACAAAAAATCGCAGAAAAAGTGTTTTTTCACGCTGAAACCCCTACCCTCCCCTTAACTACCATTTTCGTCTATAAATAGTGACTTAAATAAATCATTTTTTCAAAATGTCTTTCGAAAGTGTATTTATTAAGTGGAACAATTTTTATATCAATATCTATAATATAAACGTATCAAAAAAAATCATGAAAATATCCTTTTTTTAGCATCAAAAGTGAGGAGACGCCTTAATTTATAATTGAAATTAATTTACAGTGAGTTCAATGAGATACGAGTTTGATTAATACACTTACGCTTGTACGGATTGGAAAAAGGCATGTCTGAGGATCGACGTTCCAGAGAGGGAGTTACCGAAGATCGATCGCTGGCATTCTTGATGGCGCTTCGAGACGACCTTCTCATCGGCCCGAAAAAATTGAAGCCTTCTCACGGAGTCTTGACGTGCTGGAAAAAACGATCCTGCTATGGGGGGGCTGAGCTGAGTATAAAGAGAGAACTGAGCACCGACTGCCGCATTGGCTGACGAAAGTTCATCTTACTGATATTGTAGAATTGCAGTGTCTGTCCATTCGATTTTTTTTTGAGGCCTTAGGACACAGTAACGAGTATAAAATCATGTGCGAATTTAACAATTTTTTTTTCGTATGAAAAAGTGATTCACTCATAAAATTAATTACACATCTATTTACTATGAATGTCAAGCTGTTAGAAAACATATATATTTTTTTTCGATGTACAAAATGGCCGACTACTCGAAACTTCCCGAAACAGCTGTTTTCCAATTGGCGTGACAAATAACTTCAACAATTTTCACTCGACTTACTTCAAATTTAAAAGTTATGCTCCTAATTGCATTTCGCAGAGAAGTACGTACGGAATTTCTGATCAATCGAAAACTGTTCATTTTTCGCAATGATCGATGGTCCGAAATGGCGAATACCTAAATGGCGAACATGACATGGCTGCCTGACCCGACTGACCACTAACGCCATCTGCCATCTTCATTCTGTAGCGCAAGTAGTATTGCTCGATCCCAAGTTTTCGCTATCCGGACCCTTCGCCATTTTGATCCATCGCTATTTTAACTGATCCACTTTTTGGTCCTTCGCTTTAATGAATTCAAAATTGTAAACTGTCGTCATATTTACAATTCGACGATGTGACGTCTCTAATTGTTTGGTGCATATATACAGGCGAATCGATATTATATCTTTCTCATTGTTTTGTTAGATCTGATATTTGTTTTCGCTATAAATCAACTTCGAGATTTTTTTATTCACAATTTCGATTCGCTATTTTACAGACTATCATAACATTGATCTATCTATATTGGAACACTCGTCATTACTGAATTCGAAATTTCGGCTTTCTGAATATTGATTTTTCGAATTTTCGATCCCTACGCTTTGAAAGTTTTTTGCAGGTAACTGTTTTTTAACATCCTAAATTCCAACTTTTTTTGCTCCAACAGAACAATGTGTCGTTTGGCTATCAAATCCATAAGAAAGTCAAGCCCCACCAATCCCTCAATTATATATATATATATATATATACCCGAGGAAAAATGATTGTATATACTTAGATACAATTATATAAAAATGATGTACAATCATATATATTTATATATAGGTTTATATATAATTGTATATAACTCTATACATTCGTATATATAATCCGATATAAATGTACTTCCATCAAATTTGATTTGACAAAATTATATATCATTCTGTATATAATGATATATGGAGATACTATTTTGATACGGAGTTTATATAATTAGATATAATATCATATACAGTTATATATAATTCAATATAGTGTTGTATATAATTATATATATATACGTGAAACTTTCATTTACGGTTTGTATAATTAGATATAATATTATATACAGTTATATATAATTCAATATAGTGTTGTATATAATTGTATATATACGTGATAATTTTATTTGCGGTATATAAAATTGTATATGACTGTATATGACCCGAGTAAAAATGATTGTATATACTTAGATACAATTATATAAAAATGATATACAATCATATATATTTATATATAGGTTTATATATAATTGTATATAACTCTATACATTTGTATATATAATCCGATATAAATGTACTTTCATCAAATTTGATTTGATAAAATTATATATAGTTCTGTATATAATGATATATGGAGATACTACCCGAGTAAAAATGAATATATATAATCATATATAATTGTATATTAATTGATCATATACAATTGTATACAAAAATTGGCCCGATAGAATTGTATATATTTGTATACGTTTATATACAAATATATACAATTCTATCGGGCCAATTTTTGTATACAATTGTATATCATCAATTAATATACAATTATATATGATTATATATATATTCATTTTTACTCGGGATATTAATATAATATTATAATAATATACAATATTATTAATAATATATTATATATATATATATATATATATATATATATATATATATCTTTTTTAAGGCCTTAGGCCACTCTAACGGGTATAAAATTATATACAAATATATACAATTCTATCGGGCCAATTTTTGTATACAATTGTATATGATCAATTAATATACAATTATATATGATTATATATATATTCATTTTTACTCGGGATATTAATATAATATTATAATAATATACAATATTATTAATAATATATTATATATATATATATATATATATCTTTTTTAAGGCCTTAGGCCACTCTAACGGGTATAAAATCATGTGCGAATTTAAAATTTTTTTCAAATTTAAAATTTATGTTCTTTATTGCATTTCGCAGAGAAGTACGTACGGAACTTCTGATTAATCAAAAACTTTTCATTTTATGAGCAATGATAACGAAATTTTTCACTGAAAATTAATTTCTTAAGTTCAAATACCTACAACTTTTGAATAAAACAATATTTTTTATCTTCCATCTTGCCACATCGCCATCTTGTACATCGAAAAAAAATATATATTTGCTGACAACTTGATATTCATACTAAATAGATGTGTAATTAATTTTATGAGTGAATCACTTTTTCATACGAAACAAAAATTGTTAAATTTAAATTGTTAAATTCGCACGTGATTTTAAATCCGTTACTGTGGTCTTAAGGGGCCAGTCGACTTTGAAATTTCAAAAAATCGAAAGCAAGCAAGACTTAAAGAAATCGACGATGATGAGCAATCAGAAGGGATTTTGTACGGTGCAGGAATTGCCGAATGAGTTTAGGTAAAAGTTCTTCATAGTATAAACTTGTAACAACGTTTTCAAAATCTAGCTCCATCGTATATCTAAAACTAATAAACCGATTCTCTTTTTTTTCTCTCTTTTTCCCGAAATTTTAACCACATATTGTGAGCATGATTCGCAACAAGATGACCCTCGATGGTTTAAAAATTTCCATTTTTACTCTTTTTTGCGAAAAACTGCGAAAAAAGCGTTTTTTTTTACTTTTTTCGTTTTTCATCTGCCATTTTTGTATTTTTTGATGAAAATTTACGTCCGAGGGTCATTTTGTAGCTGGTGTCATACTCAATCTAATGGACTTTGATTTTTTTGTTTCAGACAAGCCGTTGCCGAGTTGTGATGGAGCTACCTAGCCCACCTATTTTTGAGGCGTTACGTTAAGGGGTTACCCCCACTTGCGATTTTGAAAAAAATAGATTTTTTTTATTGCATTTTTTTGAAGTATAATTATCTGAGAATATGTCCTGAAAATTTCAAGTCGATCCGAACAAAATTGGCTGAGATATGAGTGTTGAAAGAGAAGAATCCGTTGTGTAAACGACCGGAAATTGAAACTTTAAACGCGTTTTTCTCAAAATGGCATTTCTGAAGTCGGTGACCAAGATTACTCGAACACTAATGAATCGATCTTCTTGAAATTTTGCAGGCTTATTTAATACATAAAAATGTAGTCTTTAATCGTTCGATTTTATTTTTCGAAAAAAATGGCCGTTCGATAGCCAAAAAACGTCCGTTTTTTTTCGTTAAAATCGAACCATTAACTTTGACTGTCCGCCATTTTGTGAAAAATGAATATTTTTTAAAATCCTTCGATTTAAGACTAGTTTATACTTATATTTGACTAAATCCATCCGCATTTTTTTTTCAGATGATCCACTTTGCCGCAATGTTGGTCACCGCAAACCGTGTATATAAAAACATTATTTCGTTGACGGCCATTTGCCACTAAACAATGTAATATTTTTCAATAAACAAATTACTGAAAGTTCTTCAAGATGTGTTCTTTAAGATGGTATATTGATTGATTAAAAAAGTTTTGTAGTTTTCTTTAAAAAAAATCATGAAAAAGGCCTTTTTTGCGCTACAAGTGGGGGTAACGCCTTAAACTATAGTTTTTGTACTTAAAAATGAATAAAAATGAATAAATTTTTTTTAAATGTATTTCAAGACTTTATTTAAGGTAAATGTCCCAATTATCGAGCAGCTAAGCATCTGGGGGATTGAATTCGGTGAGAAAAAAATATAAAATCCAGAAAAAACCATCGCTTTCATGTTCAAATGATACTTTGATATTTTTACTTTCGAAAAATCACCCTTCAAATTATTTTTAAATGATGTCAAATGAGAAAAAGAATAACAATGTAAAGTATGTAAATGTGCCAATTATTGAACACTGGAATTGCCTATGTCCCTAATATTGAACAGGCATGTCCCAGTTATTAAACACTCTCGAGAATTCTTTTTCCGTTCGGAAGATATTATTTTGGGTACAGTATTACGAAATAAAAGCAAAATCATGTAAAAGCATTAATCATGTTCAAATGATACTTTGATATTTTTACTTTCGAAAAATCACCCTTCAAATTATTTTTAAATGATTTCAAATGAGAAAAAGAATAACAATGTAAAGTATGCAAATGTGCCAATTATTGAACACTGGAATTGCCTATGTCCCTAATATTGAACAGGCATGTCCCAGTTATTAAACACTCTCGAGAATTCTTTTTCCGTTCGGAAGATATTATTTTGGGTACAATATTACGAAATAAAAGCAAAATCATGTAAAAGCATTAATCATGTAAAAATACAAAAATATATATTTAGTCTCTTTTGACAGGTTTTTGTTTCATTCGCATTTGGTTTATTTTTGCTTTTCAACTCGAACTTTATTTTATTTTTATTTTCAGCTTCCTCGTTTTTATGTTCTGCTTTTGTTTGACTTTGTCGCAGCTTGGCTCCCTGAAATATCAAAGGGCAAAAAATATTGAACAGTACATTCGTATTTTTAGGTTACATTTAGGTTACATTCTCTTTTTACTTTCCTTTTTATGTTTATTGCACGAAAATACAAATAAAAATATATTTGACGATCTTAGAGTTATTATTAAAAGAATAAAGGTAAGTTTATTCAGGAACTTACAATTTTTGTGTGAATAAATCCGATTTAGACGATCTGTCACACGTTGACTGTCTCGATGTTTTGATGGGTTTAATGACGCTATCTTGGAGAATTCGAGTGTTCAATAATTGGGACACACTGCATTTTCTATGTCCCAATGATCGAACACCGTATTTTTTTAACAAATAATTAAATAAAAAATTTTCATAAAAATTGTTATTTGTAAGAAATTTTCCGAGGAACCTGAAACGCCTTTACTTTTCGAGATGCGACAGTTTTTGAATTTGTTATGCCCTTACGCATGAAGCGGCGCGTCTTAGCAAAAACGATACTCGAGTACAAATGAATCTATATAATCATGTATAATTGTATGTTAATTGATCATATACAATTGTATACTAAAATTGGCCCAATAGAATTGTATATATTTGTATATAAACGTATACAATTGTATATAACTACTAAGAATTGTATAAAATGAATCTATATAATCATATATAATTGTATATTAATTGATCGTATACAATTGTATACGTTTATATACAAATATATACAATTCTATCGGGCCAATTTTCGTATACAATTGTATATGATCAATTAATATACAATTATACATGATTATATAGATTCATTTTTACTCGGGTACATTTATATCGGATTATATATACGAATGTATAGAATCATATACAATTATATATAAACCTATATA
>OZ023312.1:85091092-85168592 GCA_964007375.1 Ophion obscuratus | reverse complement strand
TTCCAGGCGCCTCCGGGGTTTAATTTTCACTCGCTCAGTTTGGAATATTTTGCAATGCAAATTCAGGAGAATGTTGTTCAAATGTTACTTTATTATATGTAAATTTTTCAATAAACGAACACTATTCGTTACGCCAAAAAAAAATCTTAAAAACATGCCTTTTTTTCGCCGAATTAACTTTATCCCGCCGTTAAAGTTTCACTAGCAGGTCGTTTACACAACGAATTCTTCTCTTTCAACGCTCATATCTCAGTCAATTTTGTTCGGATCGACTTGAAATTTTCAGGACATATTCTCAGATAGTTATACTTCAAAAAAGTGCAATAAAAAAAATCGATTTTTTAGAAATCGCAAGTGGGGGTAACCCGTTAAGAATATAATGTGAAATTTTCATGCGGAAATTCCCAATATTATAGCTTCTACAGCCCATTAACCAGGTAGGTCCGCGTCTGTACCTTATATCTAGATAAAATATCTGTACCTCAAACTTTAAACTCATTTATCTCGAAACGACTTTTTTCGGCACGGCGGTGGTGAAAACAAAAAAAAACTATTCAACCGAATCACTTGAAATTTGGATATGTTGTTCACAACATGTATGGCTATCGTCGGAACTAGAATCATAATTTTATTTCAATAATTTCCTATTGTTTACACTAAAAAACTAGTGAAAAAAGACCCGATTTTACGAACTTTTTTTTCAAAAGGGCGCCATTTTGTCAATTTTTAATTTTTTCGATTTGTTCTAGTTCCGACCATAACTGCACTCTTTCTGATTGAGATTCTTCTTGAATTGTGTGTTTCAGATGAGTAGAAGTCTCGAAATCACCTACGCCGTCCGGGTCCGATTTTTCGAGAGGGTCATCTTCAGCGGCATTTTTATAATAATAAATATTATTCTTAAAATGAAAAAAAAAATTTTTTGTATGCTCAATAAACGTAGTAATAAGCCCGAAAAGTTGAAACATCGTTTTTAAAAATTTTAATGGCAAAAAAAAATCGTGAAAATAGCTAAAATTTTCGTGCTCTAGACCACCGGGTCCCCTTAAGGGGTCTTCTCACTTTAGACGCTGAAAAAAGGCTATTTTTATGATTTTTTTATAGGTTCCCGGGAAAAAAAGTTCATGCCTGAGTGGATATGTTCATATATGTTTCAGATATTGTCATTGTTTCAGATATCGTCATATATGATTCAGATATTGTCATATATGTATCAGATATATTTATATCTGACATTTTACAGTATCATATATAATTAGGTCTGATCATATTCCACATCACATATGCTTAAAGAAGATCATATCTGATGACATATCCCGGGGAAAATGGTCATATCTGAGCAGATATGCTCATGTAAGTGTTTATCTGCAACATAAATGAATCTGATCTGATCATGCATGGTCAAAGATGAACATACATGTATTTTTATGCGCTCAGGGGTAGCTCTATATCTGGTCAGATATGATCGCGCATAAGTAAATATGTGCAGATATGAATTTGTAGCTGAACATGTCTGCCCATATGTGGTCATGTCTGACCAGATATAGTACAATTCACGACTACATTCGAGCTCACACATGAATAGACTTGAATATGTGCGCGCATGCATGAACGTACCCAACCAGGTATGGATGAATACGCAACCGAACCCAACTCGTGCATGATCAGGTCTGAAAATATTTGCCCATGTACGATTGTATCTGCCCAGATATGGAATTATACTCGAATTTATCCAATTGGATCTATATGATCATCGCTGAACATGCTTGCCCACGTGTGATCAGATCTAATCAAATATGAATCAATTGATTCATATTTCATCAATTGATTCATATTTGAACGTATTCATCCATACCTGGTTGGATATGTTCATGCATGCGCGCACATATTCAAGTCTATTCATGTGTGAGCTCGAATGTAGTCGTGAATTGTACTATATCTGGTTAGACATGACCACATATGGGCAGACATGTTCAGCTATAAATTCATATCTGCACATATTTACTTATGCGCGATCATATCTGACCAGATATAGAGCTACCCCTGAGCGCATAAAAATACATGTATGTTCATCTTTGACCATGCATGATCAGATCAGATTCATTTATGTTGCAGATAAACACCTACATGAGCATATCTGCTCAGATATGACCATTTTCCCCGGGATATGTGATCAGATATGATCTTTAAGCATATGTGATGTGGAATATGATCAGACCTAATCATATATGATACTGTAAAATGTCAGATATAAATATATCTGATACATATATGACAATATCTGAATCATATATGACGATATCTGAAACATGTATGACAATATCTGAAACATATATGAGCATATCCACTCAGGCATGAACTTTTTTTCCCGGGTGGTCTGATATCGTCAAATCTAATCATACATGCTCTGATATGGCCATTTTTCTTATGCATGATTAGACAAGATCCAGATATGATCAATCATATCTGGATCATATATAATCCAGATATAATCAGATGTGATTTGGTCTGATAATTTTTTCTCGGGATGATCATACATGCTCAGATATAAGCATACATGATCTGTCATGACACTATATGAACAGATATAGCCAATTCTCTTGTCTGATCATATCTGATTCTACAGATATGCTCAGATATAAGCATACATGATCTGTCATGACATTATATGAACAGATATGACCAAATCTCTTGTCTGATCATATCTGATTCTACAGATATGCTCAGATATAAGCATACATGATCTGTCATGACACTATATGAACAGATATGACCAAATCTCTTGTCTGATCATATCTGATTCTACAGATATGATTCAGACATGTTCAGATATGATCTTTTTTTCCCGGGTTTATATCGTAGGTATTGATATAAAAGTTATTACACTTAAGGGGCTATACCAGTGTAACGCTGAAAATTTTGGTGATTTTCGGGAATTTTTTTGGAAGAAAAGTACTCGATTAAATATTTCGGAAAATTAAGAATATATTTGGCTATATTTGACCTACATCACGTAATTTTTTCATAGAAAAATATTGAGATCTAAGCGACTTATGTGCTGCCTTCGGCGGCGCCAAAAAAAGTTCCTCCACTGCTGACATGATTCCGGCCGATTGAGTAGCTGAAACCGAAAAAGGAAAAAATGTCCTTAAACTGGAAGGTATTTCCTGTACAATGACGTAGGATTTTCGAAATATATCGAAATCTAACAAAATGGCGTAGTTATGAAAAAATTCTGTTTTCTTGCTTATAAAATGGTCGTTTTTTTCAATGCCAAATCGTCAATTTTCATCCGAACAAAAGTGTCCTAAGTCATTGTAGAGTGAATATATTAAAGAGTACTCAATTCAAATTTCAAGTCAATGGGATGATTGCTCTTTGAGTTACAATGTCAGGAAATTTGAAAAATCTCATTTCGAGAAAAACGCCCCGAGTAAAAATGATTGTATATACTTAGATACAATTATATAAAAATGATATGCAATCATATATATTTATATATAGGTTCATATATAATTGTATATAACTCTATACATTCGTATATATATAATCCGATATAAATGTACTTCCATCAAATTTGATTTGATAAAATTATACATAGTTCTGTATATAATGATATATGGACATACTATTTTTATAGGGAGTTTATATAATTAGATATAATGTCATATACAGTTATATATAATTCAATATAGTGTTGTATATAAGTATATATATACGTGAAAATTTTATTTACGATATATAAAATTGTATATGACTGTATATGAGTACTTTTATTTTCTTTTGAAATACATGTGATTGTATATATCTTTATATGGCATCATATGTGATTAGATATAGAAAAAGTTTTCTTTGGTTTTATTCGCGTATGGAAGCAGGTAAAGCAAAAGATTGTTTATTAAAAGTTAAGAAATTATGTATTGATGCAATATATTTACCAAATTTGATTACATTTATTGCGTTTCTTACAGATCCGAGTAAAAATGCATATATATAAAGATATATAATTGTATATTAATTGATCATATACAATTGTATACAAAAATTGGCCCAAAAGAATTTTAAATATTTGTATATAAACGTATACAATTGCATACGTTTATATACAAATATATAAAATTCTATCGGGCCAATTGTTGTATACAATTGTATATGATCACTTAATATACAATTATATATGTTTGTATATATTCATTTTTACTCGGGGCGTTGAAACATTTACCTATCGATTTTTGCAAGATAAAATGATATTCATATAAATTATATAAATGATAATGATATTCTTGAAAGTATAACCTGTCCAAAAAGACCAAAAAACCATTTCTTTTAAGTGTCACACTGGTATAGTCCCTTAATAAATACACTTTCGAAATACATTAAAAAAATTATTTAGTTAAGTCACTATTTTAGACGAAAATGATGGTTAGAAAAATGTCCTAAAAAATTGTAGTTCTGCGCTGTTGATGAAATCTCGAAGATGGATCATCCGAAACAAAAAGATCAAACGGTTTTAGATTCAGTATGTTAATGACTATAGCGCATATCATACGATTTTTTATATAAGCAAAAATAACAAAATGCCGGACATTTTTCGAAAAAAATGAAAAATCTTGTTTTTTAACCGTTTTTGGCAAAAAGAAATAGTAAATGTCAAAATTTTAAAAAATCCTTGATATGCACTATAGCTATAGTTGTAAAGAATATGTGGTTAAAATTTCATAAGGATTGGTTCAGTAGTTTCGAAGATTTTATCGACAAGCCGTCAAAAAACGTTGTTTCGAGAAAAACACGTTTAAAGTTGTTTTGGGTAACATAGATACATAACATTTTTTTTTAATGTAATTGGAAAGTGTTTTTATCAATCGTCACAACTTTAATATCAATGCCTATAATATAAGCCTATCAAAAAAATTCATGAAAATAGCCCTTTTTAGCGTCTAAAGTGAGAAGAC
The DNA here is from genome assembly GCA_964007375.1 of Ophion obscuratus. Classification (NCBI taxonomy): domain Eukaryota; kingdom Metazoa; phylum Arthropoda; class Insecta; order Hymenoptera; family Ichneumonidae; genus Ophion; species Ophion obscuratus. The sequence goes on along the minus strand of OZ023312.1, from coordinate 85,163,640 downwards.
CCCTTAATAAAACGTATTATTCATTTAAAAGAAACGAATATTCTTTTTTTAACATGAGGCACAAACATAGAGGTTAGGCAGGTGTGGCAGGTTGCGCCATCTTGTTGAAAGAACGTCTTCAAAGTTCATGCCGTTTAGCCATTTTTCGGATATTGTGTTCCACACATAACCTCCATGTTTGTACCTTACATTAAAATCGAAATATTCTTACTTTTCAAATAACTAATACGTCTCATTAATGAATTAAAAAAACTCAGGTCATTTTGAGACACCCTATATAAGGCACAAACATTGAGGTTATGTGTGGAACACAATATCCGATAAATGGCCGCCTCATCCCTGTTTGCAAACGTTCACTCTTTTGACGAAATTTTCAATAATATTTCGGCATAATTGTGGACTAATTTCATTAATGCTTCAATCGCGTCCTTGAGCTCCGAAATGGTCTGTGGATCATTGGCATATACTTTTTCCTCCAAGAAACCCCAAAGAAAAAGGTCTTGGTGGCCAATTCACATCGCGGCGGCGCGAGATAACACGACCATGAAACTTCGTCTGCAATAACTGCCTTGTTTCGCCCGCAGTGTGGCAGGTGGCGCCATCTTGTTGAAAGGATTCTTCCAAGTCCGTGCCATTTATGCCATTTATCGGATATTGTGTTCCACACATAACCTCCATGTTTGTACCTCACAGTAAAATAAAAATATTCGTACTTTTAAAACAACTAATACGTTTTATTGATAAATTTAAATTTCAAGTCATTTTGAGACACCGTACATAAGACAGGGCCTAAACGATCAATTGTATTGCACAATATTACGAATTGCGCAATGTTTTTACCCTTAAGGGTTAGTATTAAAGAATGCGCAATAATTGACCAAAATTTTGAGCGAGTTAAAATATTATTGCACCATATTTTTTCATTGCACCGTGTACATTTAATATCGTGCCATACACTAGGGAGGTCTTGTTCACGAGAAAACATTGACGCTTATGGGCCGTCAAATTTATTGCGTGGTAATAATTGATTGTTTGGGTTCAAGGTGTTATTCGATTAAATAATATTTTATTGCACAATAAAAGTATTGTGAAATGTTATTGTAGGTCTAGGACCCGTCCAAGGTACAAACATGGAGGTTATGTTTGGAACACAATAACCACAAAATGGCCGCCTCACCCCTGTTTACAAACGTTCACTTTTTTGACGAAATTTTCCATAACATTTTGGCACAATTGCGAACCAATTTCACTAATGGCGCGTCCAATTGCTTTCTCGAGCTCCGGAATGGTCTGCGGATCATTGGCATACACTTTTCCTTTCAGAAAACCCCAAAAAAAGAAGTCCAATGGCGTCAAACCGCACGTTCTTGGTGGCCAATCACTGAAGATGATGTTCTTCGAAAAGGCACCGTTGATTTGTTGATGCTCCAATATCCAATTGGCGAATTTACGGCGCTGCGCATGGTCTGCTGACTGCAATGCTGATGTCAATTGGATCTTGTGATCATGCATATGCAGATCTTTCGTCAAAATTCGCTACACAGAGCATCTTGAAACGTTAATTGCTGAGAACAATGGCGAATCGAGGTACAAGGAGTTTCGTCAACCCTCGCACTCGCTGAATCGAACAACTAACCTCAAATTTTGTCATTACATTCACCACAGCGTTGCGAGATGGCGCTTTATGATGACCAAAAGACGTGCGGACTTTTCGAACCGTCTCTGCATAACTTTCAACCATTTTTGTAGTGAATTGTCACAATTTCGTGTAATTCTCCATAACTTAACCTCAATGCTTCCTGATGCCTGTTGTCAAAGATTAGTACTCTACGTTCGCCACGAAAAAATGGCGCGCAATTTAAAATGTCAGGTGGTTTTGAGATACCCGTTAGGTACCGAAGGATGCAGGACGTTTTTGTTACCCAGGCCTAAGACTCTGGGGAGCTTTCTTTTTGAAATTTTAATATACTTCAGCCAATGCAATCGATCGCGCATAGACCGCAGTATCGCAGGTTAGATTTTGACGCATGAGGATAACTGTAAAATGCAATTTACACTTTCTACGAAAGTCACCAGGATGGTAGAAAAAATTTGATGGGTCAGCCTTCGAGGCTCCGAGATCCTACGCCGGGAGAGGAAAATCTCGTCACGGTTGATCGCCCCTTTTGGAAGAAAGTAGAAATCGCCTTCTCGATGCGGACACGGACCGTAGAGACGTGCAGCGCTTCGAGAAAGAATGTTATTCGTCGATGCGATGATGGTCATTTGAATAACCATTTAGGCGATTGGGTTTGGGCGTGATACTGTGGCAAGGGCGAGCTTGGAAGACAGATCTGGATTAACTTTAAGGGGCTATACGAGCGTGACACTAAAAAAATCGATTTTTTTGCCTTTTTCGACAGTTTACCCGAGTAAAAATGAATATATATAAACATATATAATTGTATGTTGATTGATCATATACAATTGTATACAAAAATTGGCCCGATAGAATTTTATATATTTGTATATAAACGTATGCAATTGTATATACGTTTATATACAAATATATAAAATTCTATCGGGCCAATTTTTGTATACAATTGTATATGATCAATTAATATACAATTATATATGTTTATATATATTCATTTTTACTCGGGTTTATATTTTATAATTCAACGTTTTAATGTAAAATACGTTGATACGTTTTGTCATGTAGAAAAAAAAGCTATTGTGACACATATTATACCAGTCGAAGAAAGCGATGACATTTTGTTAGTAAAATATCAAGAAAAAACTAATAACAATCAACTGATCAGAATTGGATATTATCTCTGTAAGAAACCCAATAATTGTAATGAAATTTGATAAATATATTGCATCAATACATAATTTTTTAACTTTAAATAAACAATCTTTTGATTTACCTGCTTCCACACGCGAATAAAACCAAAGAAAACTTTTTATATATCTAATCATATATGAAGCCATATAAAGATATATACAATTATATGTATTTCAAAAGAAAATAAAAGTACTCATATACAGTCATATACAATTTTATATACCGTAAATAAAATTTTCACGTATATATATAATTATATACAGCACTATATTGAAGTATATATAACTGTATATGACATTATATCGAATTATATAAACGCCCTATAAAAATAGTATCTCCATATATCATTATATACAGAACTATGTATAATTTTATCAAATCAAATTTGATGGAAGTACATTGATATCGGATTATACAGGGTGTCCCATTTTAATCTTACACCTGAATTTTCTCGAAAAATAATGCTTGGATGAAATATTGTGTGGAACAAAACTTCTAGGGATTGAAGGGGGACGTTTGAAAAAAATTTATTTGAGGAGCCAAAATTCAAAATAGCGGCGTTACAAAGGCTGACATGTTTTTTTCAAACGGAAACATAACTTTTTTTATTGCCAAAAAATTTGTCAGCTGAAAACTAAAAACTTTTGTTGAAAAAATTTTTTGATAAAGTTCATAGTTTTCAAGTGAGAACATCATTTTCAATTATTTCAGATGTATCCAGGATTTGTGTGTGTGTGTGTGTGTGTGTGTGTGTGTGTGTGTGTGTGTGTGTGTGTGTGTGTGTGTGTGTGTGCGTGTGTGTGTGTGTGTGTGTGTGTGTTTCTACCCATCGTGATCAAAGGTCGTCAAGGATTTAAAGAAACACGTTTTTGGGCCTGAAAATGGCACAAACGCTATTAAAATGGAAAAAAACTGTTTTTCATCGATTTTCCTCCAAAATTTTCTCATGAAATATCGTCCAAATTTGAAAACAAAAAAAACAAAAATTTTCAACAAAAAAATTTGATTCTTTTTTTGTTCAAGTCGTCATACATTCGAAAATACAACATTGAGCGGCTTGCCGTGAGACATTTAGTCTAATTGTCCCTACCACCGGCATTTGCGTTAGCCAAAGCGTAGGAGGTTGCATGCCTGGATACATCTGAAATAATTGAAAATGATGTTCTCACTTGAAAACTATGAACTTTATCAAACAATTTTTTCAACAAAAGTTTTTAGTTTTCAGCTGACAAATTTTTTGGCAATAAAAAAAAGTTATGTTTCCGTTTGAAAAAAACATGTCAGCCTTTGTAGCGCCGCCATTTTGAATTTTGGCTCCTCAAATAAATTTTTTTCAAACGTCCCCCTTCAATCCCTAGAAGTTTTGTTCCGCACAATAGTTCGTCCTAGCAATATTTTTCGAGAAAATTCAGGTGTAAGATTAAAATGGGACACCCTGTATATACGAATGTATAGAGTTATATACAATTATATATAAACCTATATATAATTATATGATTATCATTATATATGATAATAATAATATATATGATTGTATATCATTTTTATATAATTGTATCTAAGTATATACAATCATTTTTACTCGGGTATACTTTCAAGAATATCATTTATATAATTTATATCAATATTATTTTATCTTGCAAAAATCAATAGTTAAATATTTAAACGCGTTTTTCTCGAAAAGAAATTTTTCAAATTTGCTGACATTGTAACTCAAAGAGCAATTAATTATCCGATTGACTTGAAATTTGAACTGAGTACTCTTGAATATATTTACTCTACAATGACGTAGGATATTTTTGATTGAATGAAAAAGGACGATTTGGCGTTGAAAAAAAATGACTATTTTATAGGCAAGAAAACAGCCTTTTTCATAACTACGGAATTTTGTTACATTTTGATATTTTTCGAAAATCCTACGTCATTGTACAGGAAATACCTTCCAGTTTAACGACATTTTTTCCTTTTTCGGTTTCAGCTACTCAGTCGGCCGGAATCATGTCAGCAATGGAAGAACTTTTTTTTGGCGCCTCCGAAGGCAGCGCATAAGTCGTCTGGATCTCAATATTTTTCTATGAAAACATTATGTAATATAGGTCAAATATAGATAAATATATTCTTAATTTTCCGAAACATTTAATTGAGTACTTTTCTTCCAAAAAATTCCCGAAAATCACCCAAATTTTCAGCGTTCACACTGGTACAGCCCCTTAACAGTGGTTGGTCGGAAGAATAAAAATGGAAAAGTTTTATAATCTACATATGTGTAGTTTTGCTGAATTGACTAGATTCGATTTTTCCTCAAAAACAATACAGTGCATCTTATGAAAGTTCCAATGTTCGATTCCATTGAGACACCTGCATCGGCGAAAAAAAAAATTGGTGAAACTGTCGACCCCCTTTAGCAACTACTGTAATAATTTCAATATCGCCTCGTTCTCCATTGTCGAGAATGTTCCCGCCAATGCAGGCGGGCAGTAGAGAAGAAAAAAAAGCGGTAAGGCCCGCCGCATACTTGCGGGAGATTCCGAAACTTCGGGTATCTGGGTGAAGTAGCGCGCATGTACGTGGCTGGCTCAGCTGAAGCTTCGTCAAAGAACCACCAGGTTCGCACATACTTGTTGCAGGACTCGCCACGACGGCGTTCCGGGGGGTGAGGGTAGATGAGGAACGCGGGAGAGACTCGGGCTGGAAGAGAGCAAAAGAGTTGATGCTCTTTAGCTTTGGCTATATCCATAGATGGAACCCCGAAGATCGAGTCCCGCGACTCGCCGAAGGAGAGTCGAAGGCCGCGCTCGTGAGGGAGAGACTATCGCCAGACTCGTGTGTTACTTTACTACTTATATAGTAGTACGTATATGAAAATATAACCTCTGTATAGTGGAACCTCGATTAGAGACACATCGTGTTTTTTTTTTCGAACTTTTTAAATTCTGCACAACTATATCTGGTCCTCGGTCCACTGAGAAAAAAAAACTAATTGAATCACAAAAATATGTTGGTTGATCCAAATAAATGTGTGAAAATTTGATTGATTTAAATAACATATTATTTTATTGGAAAAAGCTCTTCTGTTCTCTGAATATCTACATTATCCTTCAAATAAAATGATATTCCATTGAAATCATTCTATATACAATCTGTAGATGTATGGAGGAAATAATTAAGCGGTTGCTACAACATTTTTTATTTCGTACAAAAATATAATCGATAGAATTAATTATTTCTTTACTGCATCGAAACGAATATGGCATGAGACGTAAGTTTTTCAGTTTGTTTTAAATCTTAAATAAAAAGTGAGCATTAGAATGATCATCCACGATATTAGTGGAGAGAATATCAGATATCCAATGGAATATCCATGGGGAGAATATCAAATATTCAACTGATAAAAACAGATACTACACTTTGATCTTAGCCACAGGCCAAGAAGCGATACTCTTTAGAGTTTCTCCGGCGTTTAAGGGACAACACCACTATGACCGCCTGTTTTTTTGCCATTTTTCAAGAATTTTTTTTTGTGGGAAAAAAAAGAGATAAAAATCCTATGTACTTCTTTAGATAATCTAGTTTTATTGATGCAGTTCAAATTTGAAGTCGATCGGATAAAAATTGCTCGAGTTCTGCTGCGTGCCGCAACTCAAAAAAGTGGTTTTGAGAAAAACGCGTTCAAAGTTTTAGGTTTGTTAATTTATGCGATAAATTGGAAAAAAAATTGTTTACCTTTAATCAGCGATGCCGGCACCATATAGCTGGCCTTCAAGAATCAAATCATTGTCCCTAGCATCTTTTCTCGAACTTGTAGAGGCTCTTCTTGCCTCTTTTGCAGCGTCTGTGAGCGAGCGCTCCGCCAGCTCGATCCGCGCTGCGTCGGTTTCAACGCAAAAATTGAAACAATTTGGGCCGATAGTTATCCCCAACGTCTCCAAAACTTTCATGAGGCTGCTCAAGCCATCATTGAATAATAATACCGCGATATCAGCTGCAATATCGACGATTGACGATTGACGACTTGAAAATTTTTCAATTATCGCCACCTATAGCTTTTTTTCGAAACTATATTTATAACAATAGCCGGTTTTTGTGAAGGGAGACTAAAGAATACCTGGGAAAGACCCGCAGGACCTGGGAAAGGCCTGGTATACCTGCCGACCCTGAGGCGCGCAGCTGCGCGGAACCCCGAGCGTCACGGAGCGCTGTACCGCTCTACAAAATATTCAATATCTCCGAAAATAATTATTTTTTCGACCTGGGTCCAACGGCATCTTAATCTTAAATGTATTTTAGATTTTTCTAGATGTTTTTCAAAAAATCGATTTTTTGAAGCCGTCACAGTGGTGTTGTCCCTTAAGTAGATTTTCGGTTCGCGCTACGCTTACGAGAAACGAGCGCGCGTGCGGCTTCTAGCGGTTACTCCGAGAACTACGGGATTCCTCACACATAATTTCGGTGGCGCTTGGCCATGATTTGGTTGAATTTTTTCAACCAAATGCGCAAGAAACAAATTTCATTTTCGCATAATTTATTAACCAATTCAGACATTTGCTTAATATTTTTCAATAAAAATGAAATATTAATATTTTAACGAATAATGTACTTGGAAATCAATATCCGATATAGTAAGAAAACAAAATAACATATTTACTCAATAGAAATTTTATCTGAATCGAACGAGCGAAATTCAATTTTTGTTGTGTATTGAATTAACAATATTCATGTTATGAATTGAAACGCTTTTTTTGTTCGTTGCATAAAATGCATTCCAAACTATATAATTTGTTCGCGATATTTTTTTAGATAGTTTCAATAATATATTGTTCTCGGCTAACAATATATCTTTTGAGTGAAAAAAAAAACTTTTAATTTTATCATGTTATTAAAGTCAATAGTGTTTTGTTTGGACTAATAAATCCGATAATTTACACCGACAATTTTACAATTGAATCAACGAAATTTCATTCAATAACACCAATGATATTGGATCAATGATTTTTTTTCAGTGTCGTGACGAATCTCAGGTATGGTTACGTTTTGATATTATAATCAAAGGATTAGGCGACTGTGACGACACGAAATTCAGGATTATTTGAAAAATTCAGTTTTGAAGGAATAAGTTAAATTGAAAAATCGTTTGGACATTTATTTGTATGTACATTAACAACGTTTTGTACCGAAATTCATTTTAGAAATATCAATAACTAGATATCCTCTCGCGGCTTCGCTCGCGTAGACTTGCGTTGAATGCTTCTTAAGGGGTTATGTACAGTCAGAAGGCCCAAAAAGATCGATTTTTTCGCGAAAAATTTGTCCACATATTATGGTAACTTTTAACTGTATTTTAACATTTTATTTGAAAAATCATTATTTTGAAAGCTGCTATAGCTGATCTTCGGGAGCACCTCTAAAAAAGGCGTCTTGCGGTGGGCGCGATATCTCTGGACTGGATCGTCTAAAATAAAAAAAAACAAAAATATTTCGTTCCTATGATGGATTATCTTGTAATTGATCGCAGGAATAAGCAAAATAATATTTTTTGACAAAATGGCGGCTTCTAAAAAAAAATCGATTTTTGACTAAAATTTAGGCCTTAAATTGTTTATAAAATGGAAAATATTTATCGGTGATAAAAAACTTTAGATTAGTTACTGAAAAATATACTTGAAAAGATTATGTTAAAATTTAAGACTGACCGGTTCAGTCGTTTCCAAGAAATCTTTCTCACCGACTTTAAAAACACAGTTTTGAGAAAAACGCTTTTGAAGTTTCAAAAACACTTTACATATAGTAAAACAAAAAACAACTATAAATGTGCGTGTAACTTCGAGAATATTCGCCGAATTGACAAGAAATGTTCTGTGTGTGTATTTCAATATATGTACATTACAAAAAAATTAAATAAAAAAACGATTTTCCCAAAATTGTAACTGTATGATGAAATGATGAAATGTACTCCTGAAATGTTTCATTAAGGAACACGAGGAATTGTTTTGTAGAGCATCAATACTACGTTTCAAGTAAATTTGAACAGATATTTCTTTTACCAAACAAACTTTGCTACCCCCTTTTCCCCTTGAGGATGGAATTTCCAAAAACGCCGCATTTTCATTAATTGTGTCCGGGCGCAGTAATATAAAGTTTCGAGTGAATTTCACACGATTTTTTTAAGGGCGGGGTAAAGTATTTGAATTTTTTTTTTCATTTTTTGAAATCTTTTTAAATGAATGCATAATATATCAAGAATATTGTGTTAAAATTTCAAATCGATCGGAGTAAAATTGACGAAGTTATGAGTATTTGAGCGTCTATTGCTCCATGCCGTTCTCTTCTCTTCTGCGCTTTTCAAACCGTTTTTCTGAGACTTGTCATATTTGAAGTCCGTGTGCACGATAACTCAAAATCTACTGGACCAATCGCTTTGAAATTTTGCACAGTACTTCTTCACATAATTCACCAGGTATTGTCGAGAGCTTTTTTGTTTTTTTTTAATAATTACTAATTTTTCAACAACAAATTAGCCGATTTTTTTAGCGAAAATCGGGTTTTTGGCTCCCAAGTACTACGAAAAATCGAAAAATCGAAAAAAAAAATCCTCCCGTCATTACCTCGAGAAACATCTCCTTTAACAAATGCATTTTGATTTTTTTTGTTTCAAATGATTCTGTTGCGAGTTATGGTGCACACCGCAAACCAACTTTTTTTCGAGGCGCCACCGGGGTTTAATTTTCACTCGCTCAATTTTGAATATTTTGCGATGCAAATTTAGGAGAATGTTGTTCAAATGTTACTTTATTATATGTAAATTTTTCAATAAACGAACACTATTCGTTACGTCAAAAAAAAAATCTTAAAAACATGCCTTTTTTCGCCGAATTAACTTTACCCCGCCGTTAATTTTCCGTATAAACTCCGCCACCGCCTTTCGTTTAAGGGTTGAATTTCGAAAAACGCTAAAATACGTGTTTTACTGATTGTGTTGAAGAGCTTTAATACTAAGTTTCAAGTAAATCTTCTGACCAGATTTGTTTTATTTTACATACAAACATCGCCACCCAATTCCTCCCCTTGGGGGTTGAATTTCTAAAAAAGCTGAAATATGAATTTCATTATTTGTGTCAAGAATAACGGGTATAAAATCATGTGCGTATTTTTCACTGAAAATTCATTTCTTAAGTTCAAATACCTACAACTTTTGAATAAAACAATATTTTTTAAATTCCCTACGTACTTCTCCAGGTATTCTAATGTAGATTTACGAGAATTTCTGTTTTTTGTTCTAGGTAAAAAATTGTGGATGCTAAATGTCACGCCGCGGAGCGCCGAAAAAAGAAAGATAACAAAATAAAATATTAGTAGTCGGTCAGTACATCGAAAAAAATATATATATTTTCTAACAGTTTGATATTCATGGTAAATAGATGTGTTATTAATTATATAAGAGAATTACTTTTTCATACGAAAAAAAATTGTTAAATTCGCACATGATTTTATGCCCGTTACTGTGGCCTAACCCCTTAAGGAGCATTCAAGACAAGTCTACGCGAGCGAAGCCGTGGGTGGGAAGCTAGTATCACTTCAAAAATGTCTCAATCGACGTCAATCGGGAAATAGCGTGAAATCCACTTGAATTCCAATATGGACTCCCAAAGTGTAACGTCCCTATAAAATCCCTATAGGTATGTGGTAGGATCTGGAGACTCCCCGACAAATTCCTACACATTCCTAAATGTGTTCAGTAGAGTCGCCACGATCAAAGCAATTCTATCATCGATATGGTAACCTCTCATTGCCATGGAGATCAGTCACTAGGCTTTATTGCGTTGATTGTTCCAACCAAGTCGTACACTGAGAAAAAAAATCATTGATCCAATATCATTGGTGTTATCGAATGAAATTTCGTTGATTCAATTGTAAAATTGATGGTATAAATAATCGGATTTATTAGTCCAAACAAAACTCTATTGACTTTAATAACATGATAAAATTAAAAGTTTTTTTTTTCATTCAAAAGATATATTGTTAGCCGAGAACAACATATTATTGAAACTATCTAAAAAATTATCGCGAACAACTTATATCGTTTTGAATGCATTTTCTGCAGCGAACAAAAAAAGCGTTTCAATTCATAACATGAATATTGTTGATTCGAGTACACAAGAAAAATTGAATTTCGCTCGTTTGATTCAGATAAAATTTCGATCGAGTAAATATGTTATTTTATTTTTTCACCATATCCGATATTGATTTCCAAGTATTATACATTATTCGATAAAATATTAATACTTTATTTTAATTTAAAAAAAATCAAGCAAATGTCTGAATTGGTTAAAAAATTATGCGAAAATAAAATTTGTTTCTTGCGCATTTGGTTGAAAAAATTCAACCTATAATTTCGGTGGCGCTCGGCCAGGATTTGGTTGAAAAAATTCAACCAAATCCTGGCCGAGCGCCACCGAAATTATAGGTGTAAGGAAACCCGTAGTTCTCGGAGTGACCGCTAGAAGCCGCACGCGCGCTCGTTTCTCGTAAGCGTAGCGCGAACCGAAAATCTACTTAAACGCCGGAGAAACTCTAAAGAGTATCGCTTCTTGGCCTGTGGCTAAGATCAAAGTGTAGTATCTGTTCTTATCAGTTGAATATCTGATATTCTCTCCGTGAATAATCCATTGGGTATCTGATATTCTCTCCACTATTATCGTAGATGATCATCCTAATGCTCACTTTTTATTTAAGGGGTTACCCCCACTTGCGATTTTGAAAAAATCGATTTTTTTTTATTGCATTTTTTTGAAGTATAAGTATCTGAGAATATGTCCTGAAAATTTCAAGTCGATCCGAACAAAATTGACTGAGATATGAGCGTCGAAAGAGAAGAATCAGTTGTATAAACGTCCGGCTAATTGAAATTTTAAACGCGTTTTTCTCAAAATGGCATTTCTGAAGTCGGTGACCAAGATTACTCGAAAACTAATAAACCGATCTTCTTGAAATTTTGCAGGCTTATTTAATACATAAAAATGTAGTCTTTAATCGTTCGATTTTTTTTTTCGAAAAAAAATGGCCGTTTTATAGCCAAAAAACGGCCGTTTTTTTCGTTAAAATCGAACCATTAACTTTGACTGTCCGCTATTGTGTGAAAAATGAATATTTTTAAAAATCCTTCGATTAAAGACTAGTTTATACTTATATTTGACTAAATCCATCCGCATTTTTTTTCTCTGATGATCCACTTCGCCGCAATGTTGGTCACCGCAAACCGTGTATATAAAAACATTATTTCATTGACGGCCATTTGCCACTAAACAATGTAATATTTTTCAATAAAAAAATTACTGAAAGTTCTTCAAGATGTGTTCTTTAACAAGATTGATCGATTAAAAAAGTTTTGTAGTTTGCTTTAAAAAAATTCATGAAAAAGGCCTTTTTTGCGCTACAAGTGGGGGTAACCCGTTAAGATTTAAAACAAATTGAAAAACACCTCCTATGTCATATACGTTTCGATGCAGCAAAGAAATAATTCATTCTATTGATTACCCGAGTAAAAATGATTGTATATACCTAGATACAATTATATAAAAATGATATACAATCATATATATTTATATATAGGTTTATATATAATTGTATATAACTCTATACATTCGTATATATAATCCGATATAAATGTACTTCCATCAAATTTGATTTGATAAAATTATACATAATTCTGTATATAATGATATATGGAGATACTATTTTTATAGGGAGTTTATATAATTGGATATAATATCATATACAGTTATATATACTTCAATATAGTGCTGTATATAATTATATATATACGTGAAAATTTTATTTACGGTATATAAAATTGTATATGACTGTATATGAGTACTTTTATTTTCTTTTGAAATACATATAATTGTATATATCTTTAAATGGCTTCATATATGATTAGATATATAAAAAGTTTTCTTTGGTTTTATTCGCGTATGGAAGCAGGTGAATCAAAAGATTGTTTATTAAAAGTTAACAAATTATGTATTGATCCAATATATTTACCAAATTTGATTACAATTATTGGGTTTCTTACAGAGATAATATCCAATTCTGATCAGTTGATTGTTATTAGTTTTTTCTTGATATTTTACTAACAAAATGTCATCGCTTTCTTCGACTGGTATAATATGTGTCACAATAGCTTTTTTTTTCTACATGACAAAACGTATCAACGTATTTTACATTGAAACGTTGAATTATAAAATATAAACCCGAGTAAAAATGAATATATATAAACATATGTAATTGTATATTAATTGATCATATACAATTCTATCGGGCCAATTTTTGTATACAATTCTATATGATCAATTAATATACAATTATATATGTTTATATATATTCATTTTTACTCGGGTATATTTTTGCACGAAATAAAAAATGTTGTAGCAACCACTTAATTATGTCATCCATACATCTACGGATTGTATGTAGAATGATTTCAATAGAACATAATTTCATTTGAAAAATAATGTAGATACGAGTATTCAGAGAACAGAAGAGCTTTTTCAAATAAAATAATATATTATTTAAATCAATCACATTTTCCTCTATTTTATAGTATTGTAACAATCTCATATATCGGTGGCTCTCCGCAGCAGCATATTTATTTGGATCAACCAGAACATTTTTTTTATTCAATTGGTTTTTTCCCAGTGTAGGATGCGGTGCATGTCTTATCTGCCTCTTCCAATCGTTACGACGTGAACAACGTAACAAGACAATAACGGGCGTGGCAACTTATGTGATATTCCTCGTCCGTGTCCTGAACAGTAATCGAGCCTCTACTGTATATCTATAAAATCTCTCCCTTCGTGCGGTCTTGAATCGCGCGCACGGCACCGCGCTCTCTTCTCTTTGCGTTTTCTTCTTTTCCGTTCTGTTCCGCCGCTTCGTTAGCTTCGCCAAGGCGACGAGGAGGGAAGCCCGCGACAGTTCTTCACCTGTTGCCGTGCCGTGTCGACTGCGTGCGCGCCCTATGGACGCATCCACTCTCGCTTTCCCATCGCTCATAAACATCGCTCCCGGAGTACACTCTACACCTCCAGCATACGTGTTCTCGCTTTTGCTGTGTCTCGAATCCTTGCGCCCCTCTCGCCCGGTATCCGTACAGTTCTTCGATTTTTCGTCGCGCCCGTCCGCGATAAACGATCGTGATAATCGTTCGCCGCAGTGTGTCTCCACGGTACTTCATCAAAACGGACGTATCTCCCTCAGAAGCCGCGGTGCGTCACCTCGTGACCTTGATCCTGAAATCTTCATCTGTAGCCGGGCGCGAAGAACAGCCCAGCAGGCATCCGGGGGTGGGGGGGGGGGGGGGGCTGAAAGAGGTGAGAGGCGACGAGAGAACCTGCGGTGCCCTTTTTCAAGGTCAGCGTCGTGCCATTTTCCTTCGTTGCTTCTTCGCGTTAAAAGATCAACTGCTATCGGGGCTGGCGCTCGGATAGGGTGAGTGCCACCTTTAGTCCAGTAAAAGAGACGAAAACCCAGCACTTTTTAGAGTAGAATATGCATTTCTGACCGAAGGTGATTGGTTACATACTTAAAGTAACCCCATAATAATGTTGCCCCTCAACTCGCGTCAAGCCTAATAGGGGTTGAAAACTTTAAAATCGTCGTATCTCGATAATTAATAGCCCGACAAAAAAATGTTTCAAACAAAAGTTGTTTGGAAGAATAAAATACGTATAAAATTATTTGACGTCCAATCCCCCATCTTTGAAAATAGCGGCACAAAACACACGAAATCACCACTGATCCAGGCTGATCCAGACCCGAATTTTCGAATCGTTTTCGTGCCGCTATTTTCAAAGATGGGGCTTGGACGTCAAATAACTTTATCCAGATTTTATTATTCCAAACAACTTTTGTTTAAAACTTTTTTTGATCGGGCTATTAATTATCGAGATACAACGATTTTTAGGTCTTCAACTCCTACTTCTTGGGGTTCGAGCGAGTTGAGGGACAACATTTTATTGGGGTCACTTCCAGTATGCAACCATTTACCTTCAGTCAGAAATTCATATTCTACGCTAAAAAGTTCTGGGTTTTCTTCTCTTTTACCCGACTACTTTCTTGTTTCCATTCATTTTAAAAGCATTGCCGCTATTTCACGGTCGTGTTCGTACAGCAGCCTCGTCCATTGGCGATTTTCCACCTCGTGTAAGTCTCTCGTGGTAGCTCCCCCAACTGCGCAGCAGCCCATGTGGACTCGTTCCGTTTCGCCACTTCGCGCCCATTTTAAAGGGGGGTCCGCCATTTTGAAGCGAGTCCGCCGGAAGTCCGCTGTTTCGGGTCCATCGAGTTTCGGTATTTCGGTGGCTCACTCGGTCGCACCGGGCCTAGTTGTTTCCCATAAATTCGCGCTCTCGGGGAGTCTTACTCCGCGTGCTTGTTCGCGCGACCAACGCAACTCCCGGCCGCCATCTTGCGCACCCTCGACGCGGTAATGGCGCGGCCTCACGCGATTGGTAAGATCGAATGCGCGGGAAATATCGAACCATTCTTCACGTACCGGTACTTTGTGGTTTTTTTCATGACTGATACCCGCTTGATGGTTTGAATCCTAATCTCCCTAATAGGGGAAACTAACCTCAAACGGGTAATCCGCCCAAATCGGGTGAGCAGTTCGAAATATATGAAAAATATGGGAATAAAGCTGAGTGCCTGATGTAGGGGAGTAGCCCAAAACGGGTAAGCTAACGTTGGAGGCAAAAAACCAGATTCTCCGCATATTTCGAACTGCTCATCGGATTTAGGTGGGTTACCCGTTTTAGGCTAGTCTCCCCTACTGGCAGTCGATACATCTCGCTATTTTCAGGAGGGTACATAGAAGTTTTCGATAGTTTTGGGGACAGGGCTTACTGCACTACCTAGATCCATTCGTGGATGACTTTGAATTGGGTTTTGCGGAATATCGAGTATAGGGGACATGTGCGGTATCGGGCAAACGGGGAATAGGCAAGGACCAAAGTAAATGGCAGGGTGCGCGATACGTTTCGTCCAGCACTATGTGTATTTACGTATGTATGCGTGTACATGGATTCGTCTCGATCACGCTTCACCTTGCCTTGGGCTTTGCTCTGCCGCGGAACGGCGTCGGGCAAAACCACCCAGCACACCACCAGCAGTCACGGCCACTCGCATAAATTGACGTCGGGACAAACCAGAATACCTATACTTGTGGCTTGTTGCGGCAGCCACAGCTGCCTAGCAGCACTTTGCTGCCTCTTGGAGCTCTCTCTCTCTCTTTCTCTCTCCCTCTTTCTCTCTCTCCGACACACAGACACACACACATATATATAGTTATTCGCGATCCTGGATTCTGCTCGTGTGTGGCGCTGCTGTTGGTGGTGCCCCTGCTCACCGGCTCGGCTATATCCAAGGGCCCTCGCGAGCTCGGGGGCCCGCGCTCTCGCAGTTTTTCTGCAAAAACGTGAGAGACGCGCCACCCCTCGCCCTCTCCGCCTGCTCCTCCCGCGCCCTCTCCCTCCTCGACCGCGTCCGGCGTTTGCACAACGAGCTATATCGTCCGTGTACACTAATCGCAAGGATTCACGCGCGCGCTCCGGCGACTCGCCGTTTTCGTCCTCACGACGAAAAATTGAGATTAAAAAAAAAATCGAAAATATCGCGCCGAAAGAGAAGAAGGCGAAAAATTGGTTTTTTTTTCTTCGTCGCGTCACGTTGTCGAGGATATATTTTTTTTTTCACGTGTTCGCAACCGCGTCGCGAAGCGTGCGCGAAATTTTGGCGGCGCGGATCGGCGAGGAAATCGAGGAATGTCGATTTTTCTTGCCTTTTTGATTTTTTTTTGCCCTCGTCTGGACGGACGAGGATGTTGGTAACTGGTTTTTGCCTAGCCTCGATTTACTTATCGGGTAAGTTTTTAATTTTGATCCTTTTTTGGTCGCCGTTTTTACTGATGGAAAATCGTTTTTTTTACGATTTTTTAACTAAAACGCCATTTTTGAAAAAAGTTAACGGATGTTTCTTTTTTTATAATTTTTGCGCAAACGCTAACTTTTCAAAAGCGAACCGTTTAATTTCTTCGTACGAGATTTGTAACGTTGCCGTCTCTACAACGATTAATGGATTTTTGTGATTAATGGAAATTTAATTAATCGAAGACACATTTGAATCGTATAGAAAGGAGAAATAATTTTGCCTTACACGGTAAACGCGATGGGCGGCGGATTTTTTTTTTCGTTGCAAATATATACTCGATTCCCGGGACTTAGGACGTCGGGGGGGGGGGGACATTGAACGAAGGACCGACGATTGAGAACCTTCAACCGCGTCCAATATATATTCTCTTTTTTATTTATCTATACACTTGGTCTGAAATTACTTTACCATCGTATATTTTATTTATTTATTACTAGACGTTAAAAAACTTCTGGGGCTTGAAAAAAAATTATATATATATATATATAAAAATATATAATATTTATAAATTTATATAATTTATATAATTTATATTATATATATATATATATATATATGGTGTCCTGAACTTATGGCCTTAGGCCACTCTAGAGGCCCAAAAGGGCATACTTTATGATTTTTTTTTCAGCGAAACCATAAATTAAATCGAAATTACGAAATAGGGGTTTTATCATACACGTAATTGACTATACAAAATTATTTTTTCCACAGCGATAAATGTCAAAATGGCAACTGTGCAGGATTTTTCCAAAGACGACTTTATTTCTGGAAGGTCAACGGCCGGACCAACAGCTCCTATAATTTTTGAGTTATGACGAGACACTAAAGTTTTTTCGACTATACATAAGAATATCTATAAAAATACGTAGGATTTTTTTTGATACATTGTTTTTTTGTCAAAATGGCGCATTTCTAAAACAAAAAGTATAAAATTCCATGAGAAAATCGTCAGAAAATTGTTGATAAAAAAGAAACTATGCGATGTAATTAAAAAAAATTCTACGTAGTGCCTCAGAAAATGTAACTTTAAATATACAGTTAAAATTTAAAGTGAATCGGTTGAAATTTTTTTGAGTTATGAGTCCGACCGACTCGAAAAATGTAGTTTTGAGATAAACGCGTTTAAAGTTAGTAGAAAGTCACGACGTGAATAATGTTTCAATACATTTGATCTGCGATGCCTGCACTACAATTCGAAAATCGAGTACTTGGAGATTTTTTTCACCCATGATCTTTTGGAATGAAATTTTACAGGTACTAAGGTACCTTTTTGACAAAAAGAAATCGATTTTTGGAAAATCTTAGAGTGGCTTAAGGCCTTAATGGATAATCCTGCAACTGTCGATAGGTCAGACCATGTTCTACTATTTGCTGGAATTTCAATTCAGTAAAAGTCCCACGGTTTTCGAGATGAAAAACATCTGCTCTTGGTTTTTCGCATGCCATTGCTACAAATGATAACTATTTTTCACCCGGTTTTTTTAATACTCTTGGTTATTGGTTTTATCTAGAAAAGTCTTTTTTTTTCAACCTTAAATGTCGAGGAAACTTTATGAAAAAAGATCTTATGCAAAATTTTCATGCAAACCAATTCGAACATTTGAATTTGGTAGCCTGTGATGTAAAAAAAAGGTACTAGGCATCTCGTGCCAAGTACTTTAAAAAGTTGTTCAGTTATTGTCGATTCGTATCACTTGTGCAGATGATTTTTTTCAAAAAATAATATAAAGCTAGAAATCTCGAAAACCGTGGGACTTTCCTATACTGAAATTCCAGCATATAGTAGGACATGATCCAACCTATCGACAGTTGCAGGATTATCCATTAATGAAAGCATACCCGGTGTATATAGATATATATATTAGACTGGCCAAAAAAAATCAATTGATTTTTTTTGTTGAAAATGTTGTTGAGAATGACAAAAAATGAAAACTGACTAAATTTTAGCCCTTTATATCAATATTGAGAGGTTCCTCATCGCGATTTACTATTTCCCATTCATTTAACATGGTAAACATTTTGTTTGCCGCTTCTCAGCTTTATAACTCGCCTCCGGGTAAACACACGGAAATACCTAAAGCATTGTTTTATCGGAAATTTAACGCTCTACAAAAAAAGTCCTTAGCCTTCATACGATAAATTCACTCGTTCAAATTTTATTCAACGTCAAAGTTGAATCTATGATAAATTTCATGATTTTGTGAGATTGTTGGACTTTTACGACGAAATTATTGATTTTTTTTTCTGATTCATCTCAAAACGTATTGTATCTTTGTCAAATTATTCCCTAGACAGTTTCTAAAATTCCTAATAAATTTAAATTTATCCTTATTTAAAAGTACATTAGTACAAAAATCTATTCTTCAATCGAATTCAATTGCCCATAGTGTGATAAATAAATATCTAGGGAATAATTTAAAAAGAATACAATACTTTTCCGGATAAATCAGAAAAAAATCCAAAAAAATCGATAATTTCGTCGTAAAAGTCGCACAATCTCACAAAATCATGAAATTTATCATAGATTCAACTTTGACGTTGAATAAAATTTGAACGAGTGAATTCATCGTACGAAGGCTAAGGACCTTTTTTGTAGAGCGTTAAATTTCCCATAAAACAATGCTTTAGGCATTTCCGTGTGTTTACCCGGAGGCGAGTTATAAAGCTGAGAAGCGGCAAACAAAATGTTTACCATGTTAAATAAATGGGAAATAGAAAATCGCGATGAGGCACCTCTAAATATTAATATACCGGATTAAAATTTCGTCAGCACTCATTTTTTGTCATTATCAACAACATTTTCAACAAAAATGTAAAAAAATAAAATTTTATTTTTTTTAAATTAATAAAATTATTAACTCGTTATGAAATTTATATAAAAAAAATTTCCTATATACAAGTGTACAAAAATTACGCACATAAATTGAGTACGAGAAGGAAGGAGGCGGCTGGTACGTAAGCATTTTCGATATCACCTTCAATTAAACGTGACTTCCCGCTCGCTCGTCTCTCTGCACCTTGATACCCCCGCGGAATAACAGAGGGTACTGTACGAATACCGATAAACGTACGAGGATCAATATTCTCCAATGTCTCTGATCAGCAAAGAATCGATCGATCCCACCAACAAAACGACCTTCCATATAGGCAAAAAAAAATTGCGTAATTTTTTTTATTTCCTGGTCAGTGAATGGGTCGGTTTCACGAACGAAAAAAAAAAACGGCATTGCAAGAAAGAAGGGAGAGCCTTAACGAGTACGAGGGATATATACTTCGAAGGTACTCAGAGTCCTTTTTGAACGCGCTAGACGGAGGCCTCACCTGGCCGGTACGTACGCAGACTCCGGTCAAGGTCGTGCGATTCGCGTTCTTTTTTTCCGTTCATTTTTTTTTTCGCAACGTTTCACCTTTCTACCGGGTGTCGCGAGGCTGAGGTACCAACGACGTGGGCCGAATTCGTTTTCGATTCGTTTTAGGACGCCCGGATTGGTGGAAAAACGTCGAGGAAAATGTTGGTGAATTTTGTTAATGATTTGGCAATTTTATTATAAAGAGTTTAATGTATAGGTTTTTTTGGAAATATCATCGCTAGTTGAAAAAATGATTTTTTTTATTCTTCTCTTCGATTCATTATTTTAGGGCCATTTTTTAATTTTATTTTATTATTTTTGCTTCTCTTATTGTTTTTTTATGCTGTTCTATTTTACTTTTTTGTGATTTTAATAAATATATCAACCAAAATGTCCAGTTCGAATTCAATGGGGAAACAAACATTTCGATTGTTTGTGTCCAAACTTATTCAAACTTTTTTTTTCGTGAAACAAAGTCGGAAGATTTAAGGCCTTAGTAATGGGTATAAAATCATGTGCGAATTTAACAATTTTTTTTCGTATGAAAAAGTGATTCACTCATCAAATTAATTACACATTTATTTAATATGAATATCAAGCTGTTAGAAAAAATATATTTTTTTTTCGATGTTTTTTCCAATTGGCGTGACAAATAATTTCAACAATTTTCACTCGATTTACTTCATATTTAAAAGTTATGTTCCTAATTGCATTTCGCAGAGAAGTACGCACGGAATTTCGGATTAATCGAAAACTTTTCATTTTATGAGCAGTTTATGAGCAGTTGAAAAAAAAATTTTCACTGAAAATTCATTTCTTAAGTCCAAATACCTACAACTTTTGAATAGTACAATATTTTTTAAATTCCGTACGTACTTCTCTAGGTATTCTAATGTAGATTGACGAGAATTTTTGTTTTTTGTTCTAGGTAAAAATCGTGGATGCTAAATTTCACGCCGCGGGGCGCCTAAAAGAAAAATTACAAAAGAAAATTTTTTGTAGATCGAAAAAAATTTTTGTACATATTTTATACATCGAAAAAAAATATACATATTTTCGCACAGCTTGATATTCATACTAAATAAATGTGTAATTAATTATACGAGTGAATCATTTTTTCATTCGAAAAAGAATTGTTAAATTCGCACATGATTTTATACGCGTTACTGTGGCCTAAGGCCATAAGGGGGAAGCCTGCTTTAGAGGCTTCAAAAAATCGATTTTTTCGAGGATTTTTTTGGGAAGGAAAGAAATATTCGATTGAAACGAAACTTTCAGGTTTTATTGTTATATATTTCAACAGTCTTCTCAAATTTTTTCATTAAAATATATGTCATATTATGCTTGGTACAACATTTCGCCGAGGCGCCTCGAGTGTGCATGTGTCGTGCGGCGGGAAAGATGCAGGTCGCAATTTCCATCTGAAACAAAAAACCTCAAAAAAATTTTATTTTCAATAGTATAGCTTCTAGTTGAACCTAAAAAACCTTAAGAAAGTTACGATTAACCCACTTTTTAAACAATCTAAAGTGAATTTTTTTTCCAAAAAAATAATTTTTTTTTTATTTGCGAAAAATTATTGAATTTCTCACTTTTTGTTGAATTTTCTTGGTTTAACTAGAAGCTATACTATTGAAAATAAATTTTTTTTTGGGTTTTTTGTTTCAGATGGAAATTGCGACCTGCATCTTTCCCGCCGCACGACACATGCACACTCGAGGCGCCTCGGCGAAATGCTTGTACCAGGCATAATATGACATATATTTTAATGAAAAAATTTGAGAAGACTGTTGAAATATATAACAATAAAACCTGAAAGTTTCGTTTCAATCGAATATTTATTTCCTTCCCAAAAAAAATCCTCGAAAAAATCGATTTTTTGAAGCCTCTAAAGCAGGCCTCCCCCTTAAAAGTTTCCTCTCGTTTCAGAATAAAATGTATGTCTTTATTTTACTGCATTTCAGCGCTGTGAAAATATTATATAGCGTTGCTCAGAAGATTTACGTTAAGGGACGTTTTGAAAATCGTTTTTTAATTTAAATATCTAAATTTAACTTGAAAAGTTAAATCTAGAGAATATAACATGCTATTTCGGGGACTGTTTAGTTTATTTTTCTCACTTGAGATTATTTTATTGTTTTTCATTAACATAAGGACCAAAATGTTCAATTCGAATTCAATGGGAGACCAAACATTTCCATCCTCCATGTCCAAACTTTACGCAAATTTCGTTTTCACTAAGCAAAGTCAAAGGATTTAAAGGAAGCAGGATAAAGGAAGCGATTTACCCTCAAAAGTTCGAATAGCGAAGTGCTTCCTCTCGTTTCAGAATAAAACGTACGCCTTTATTTTACTGCATTACAGCGTCGTGAGAATATTATATTTCGAGGACATTGCTCAGAAGATTTACGTTAAGGGCCTTTTTTGAAAACCGTTTTTTAAGGTGAGGGAAAATTTTGAAAACCCTTTTTTTTGCATTATCCAAAAATATGGACTTTCATAAACATGCTGTTGAATTTTGGTCGCGAAATTCGAATTACTCCGGTCGCTACAGCCTTTCCTAGAGAAAGGGATTCGACCAGCTGCGTGAGACCTGGCCCAGATCTTTTCTCGAAACGTCGTTTTTATTTTTATTTGAAAACTTCACATTTTTTAGCAAAAACTGTCGAAAAAGGCCGAATTTGACACTTAATTTTGAAATGGCCACAATTTTGTTAATTTTCATCGAAAAAAAAATCTCCCTACGCCTCTACAGTGTTTCATATTGACTAATAATCTTGTTGGTTGTTTTTTTCAGGTCATTTTAGGAGGAGTAGGACCTCCAACGTCAGGCGCTATTTTTTTAGGCATCATTTTGCAGTGGCTAAGAAAACTGTATGAAAAATCAAACTAAAACATTAAAAAATATATTTTTATATACAACATAAGTCATTTAAATAAGCGAGAAAAAATCGGGCTGATTATCGATTTTTTTTATCGGGCTGATTATCGATTTTTTAAAATTGGGCTGATTATCGATTTTTTTTCAATCGGGCTGATTATCGATTTTTTTAAATAGGGCTGATTATCGATTTTTTTCAATCGGGCTCATTATCGATTTTTTTTAATTAGGCTAATTATCGATTTTTTAATTTATTTTTTAACCAGGCTGATTATCGATTTTTTTATATATTTTTTTAATCGGGCTGATTATCGATTTTTTTTATCATCAAAAGTTGCAATTTCCAAGCCAGTCGCCCTGGAATCGTCCCTTAACCAATACATCGTTCGACACAAAAACGTCACAAATCTTGATCAGATCTCCGGAACTTACTTGTTATTATCATATTGCGGAAATATCATCAAACCTTTTTTCGATGTATGAAAATGAATTTTTTTAAATGTTATCTTGCAATTTTTTTGTTCGTGCGCCCACTTCGACAATTCGTTCATTTTGTGGAGACACGTCGACGAAGAATTTTATATGTTTTGTACAGATATGAAACGATATATATACACACATCATTTTTTTTTAATGTGGCGATTAAGAAGTTTGTGGGTTTTTTTCTGTTTGCAGATATATCGGCGAAGAAGCTTGAAAGAAGCTTTAGCGACGAGCCAACATTCAATTGAAAATCCTGCAAACGATCACTGCAAAATGAATTTCTGGTACTATAAATTGTTTGTCTGCAATATTATGCCCGCTTGCTTGATCCAATTGGCATGCTCGATAGTGAAAGTAACGCGTTATGCAATTTTTTAAATTTATTTTTCCAGCTCCTGCTTGTATTGAAAGTCTGGGTATGCTATGTAAATGTGAGAATACGTCGTTGGAAACCTTTCAACGACTTAAATTCTTGCTGGTTGCTCATGCGAATTTATAATACTAAGATACTTAGTTTGAATTTCAATATATATATATATTAGGGTGGCCCAAATTTGAGCCCTATTTTTTTTTCTTTTTCTCACTATCAAATAATCTTCCTTAAAGAAAAAAAAAATTGTCGAAAAATATTTACAGGTCACTCAAAGCCTCCCAAAGATTCAAGTTTTCATTAAAAGATTGATTTTTTTTAGTTCACTTCTCACCCTTGAATTTTACGCTTTATAATTTTTAAATTAAGCTCGCGGAAGCTCGAGCCGGTCAATGAATCATTAGAGGTCGCTCAAGCCTTCCAAAAATTCAAGTTTCATTAAAAAATCGATTTTTTTTTCGTTCACTTCTCATCCACGAATTTTACGCTTTATATTTTTTAAATTAAGCTCGCGAAAGCTCTAGCCGGCCAACGAATATTTAGTGGTCGCTCGAAACTTCGAAATTTTCAATTGTCGCGATTTTTTTCTTCTCATTCATAAATTTAACAATTTGTAAAATTTTCAAACTAATTAATGCTTTTTTTCTATGGAAACAGTTTTTTTTTAATTTACCTCACGCTTCTAACCCGATAAAACGGGGGACCTTTAATTTTGTTTACGGACAAGAGCTTTAAAGAATTATTTTATGAGAACAAAGATTATAATTCATGGGTTGTAGTGTGAGGTAAATTTGAAAGATCTGTTTCTGAAGAAAAACGATTTATTGTTTTGAAAATTTTACAAAGCATCAAATTTATGAGAGAGATGAATTT
Organism: Ophion obscuratus; assembly: GCA_964007375.1. NCBI lineage: Eukaryota > Metazoa > Arthropoda > Insecta > Hymenoptera > Ichneumonidae > Ophion > Ophion obscuratus. The sequence continues at coordinate 85,138,873 of OZ023312.1, read as the reverse complement.
TTAAAAAATTGGCGAATATTAGAAATTTCGAAGCTCTGGAGCGACCTCTAAATCTTTTTTGACCGCCCGTAGATTTCGCGACAATTTTTTTTTCTCTAAAGAAGACAATTGGATGGTGAGAAAAAGGAAAAAAAAATTGAGCCCAAATTTGGCCCACCCTAACATATATATATATATATATATATATATATTGCTATAATTTTAGTTTTATTTCTGTCATTATTTTTACTCACATTAAATTTACTAAATTCTAGCTTATTTTAATTAATTTTGATTATTTATTATGTACCTTTCCATTTTTATCATTAATAATTTGGCCTGTAAGATATTTTCAAGGTACAAATACAAATAAATAAATCAATTAAATGAATTAACCTCTCTCTGCTTACGCACAGACACAACCGCACGGTCTAATTTCCTCTCTTTATTCCTTTTATGCAAACCCTGCTGTGATATGCAGTATAATTATTCAGTCCTTTTCAAACCGTGCCTATCTGTATATTGAATTATCATTGACTTGGGCATGTTATCTAGGCGCAAATCTACATAAATTCAAATGAAAAACTCTCTTGCAGGGAGCGTTAAGGCGACCATCATTTAACGCACGAGTGATCGACGATCGGACTGATCGATAAGTAAAAATCGAAAAGTATCAAGAGTTGGTAACTCCACCACCGTTGGCGTGATATTAATGCCAATGGGGTAAGAGTTGCCCCTTTCTCGATGCTGTACACGACTTTAGCAGATGCGAAACAATTATGTGTAATTGTCAACATTAATTAATAATTAATAATAATAATAAGAATAATAAACATCATCATCGTAAAAATAATCATCATAGCGAAAACACCAATGATGATATTGTAATAATAACATACACTGCTCCAAAAAATTAAAGGAACAGAACATTTCTCAAAAAAATGGTATTTTCATTTCGCTGATGATTACACGATGTTTAAGAACAATACACTTGTTCCTTTAATTGTTTTGTATAACTTCGATCGGTCTGGAAAAACAGTTCGATGGATAAATTTGTAAATTGACCGGACTTTTGGGGCAGGGCCGGATTTAGAGGTCTGGAGGCCTTGGGGCAACAAAAAAGTGGAGGCCCCGCCCCCCCCCCCCCCCCCCAATTATTTTCCAAATAAAATGAACAATTTTTTTCACTCGAGTTTTTCATAACTAATTTATTGTGAAACCAAGTAGATTCTCTTAGCATTTAACAAACATATATAAATATAATCGAAAACGAGAATTATCTGAAATCAAATTTTAGTGTTAACGAACGGAACCTTCCGAGCTTTTTTCGCCGAAAAATCGTTAATGATTTCGCTGAAATCCAGTTCCCGAAGTAAATCACTTTCAATGCTTAGGAGGGATAGCTTTGATAGACGGTTTTATCCCATCGTGGTTCGCAACCTATTTTTTATAATTTTCATTTTTGAAAATGAGCGCTCTCCAGTGCAATTCGACACGATCAAAACCAAATACATTCTCAATGCAATTTCGAGGTTTGGGAATGTAGCTCTGAAATTTTGGTCTTCGAGAATTTGGTAGTAAAATTCGAAAGGATTTACATTTGATGCACAATGTTCGTAAGTTCGTAGCTTCTCAGACGCACGTGAATGTATAAAATTCCGGGAATCCCTACTGCAAGCACGCCGCTCAGCGGACACTTGTCAACGCTACGACGGATCGTACAGACAAAAAACGGGGGAAACGGGTATCGACACGCAAACACGGGGAATAGGCCGAATAGGCTTGTAAAATCCGCAGAATATACTAAAAATTCCTCATCCGAACTGGCAATCTTTATTCTATTGTGGACACACATGGACAGGCAAAGGGCTTTTATAAATAAGTGATTGCAATCGTGTCCATGAACTGAAACATTATTTTCTCTCCCTTGAGATTTTCGAAGGTATGTCTTCGTTTATATCGTTTGAAGAATGCATTGACAAGAAATCCTTCATTTAGTTCGAAAAAGAAAGATAACGGTTGAAACGAATTGTAACATTCCATTGTTTCGTTTTTTGAATAATTTCAATTATTTAAAAACTTGCATGAAACATTCAAAAGAATTTTTTTTTAATCGAAGACAAGAATAACAAGAAAAAGGAAGAAAACTCACACTTGCCGGTTACAACAAACTATACTTTTTGGAAAAATAATAATAAAAGACCAGACAACTACATGAAGACGAAATTACGCACGGAAACTTCAACGGACACATCCTTTCCTCGATCGTGACTCACGACTTGATTGTTAATAGTAGCATTTGACTCCTCGTCGCGATGATGTGGGTTTTGTATGACAATTGATATTCTTCAATAATTATATAAATGAATCATTATTGATCAACTATGATTTTTTAAAATTTCTTTCATGCAGTAACGGAGTACGGTTCGTGAATAATTGATGACATTCAATTGTGTCATAATACTTTTTTTTGCCTATCAAACTACACACCTTGCTGCATAAAAAAATATGGAAAAAATTACCAATTGGTCAATAATAATTGATTTGTTTAAAAATTGAATAACACTAATTGTTCACATTGGAATTAATATACATTTATAATATTATAGATAAAAAAAGTCGAGACACGGAATCGAACACCCAAACTCCGAGGCTGCGGGCAAGTACCGCCCCACTGAGCCATTGAGCCATTGGGATACTCGCTCAAGATGGGGCGTAAATTATAAGAGCTTATCAGGGCCATTTAAGATTTTGATATTTTAGAGATTGCCTTATTGAAGTGAACAAATATAGATGAATCGTTTTTTTTATATTTAAGAACAATATAATCATGTTTTTACAAAGTACTATAGGTGAAGGTAAAACAGCGAAAAAAAATATCAAAGGAAAAGTTGTTTACTAGTGTTTACTAGTTTACTCGTAGGAATTTGAAAGATTTTTTTTCCGAAGTCTCTATTGTGAGGGCCCCTCTTTTGTGGAGGCCCCGGGGCTGTAGCCCCGGATGCCCTCCCCTAAATCCGGCCCTGTTTTGGGGGTACACGAAGCTAAAAAAAACCTGGCAACATTAGTGTTTCCATCAATATTTGTAAAATAGTGGTAGATTTACTGAAAGACCACAAAAAGTCATTTTTTTGTACTTTTTTCAGTTAATGTTAAGGGTAAACATGTTTTTCTTCTCAAAAATCAATGAAAGCGTCTTGTAGGACATTCATTCAAATTTTCAAAGCTACCCTTTAATTCCCTGTGCGAGCATTGGTTGCTGAGATATATCGATGATCAACGATAAAAGATCCTTTTTCATTCAATGTTGGATATCTCAGCAAAAATGGACGTAGAGAGACCAAACATTAAATGCCACTACAATATTAAAAAATGTCTACAAAATGCGATCTACCCCTACTAGTGGAGTTTCCAGACCTGTATGTAAGACCGTGCTCAAAACCGACGCAGTACTGCAGCAAAACAAGCCAGCGTTGGAACCATAGAGACTACTAAGAGTCCGAACTCGGTGTTTCAACGCGGCATCAAAGTTGCGAAAATGAAAGGCGGCGCTGCCGTCTTTCGAAGCCTATATGCTATATATATCGCATATGTAGAAAACATATCGGATCCGATTGTAGGACTAATGACAGCTAACCTATGTAATCTTAATTCCCTTTCAAGTTGCAATGTTATAATAAAATCAAGATTAAAATGACACGATTGTTGGTACGAATACAGTATTTTTTAAGCAATACCATTTTTCGGTGACTGCAAGCAGATGCACCGTATCTTTTTATTGGAGAATTCATTTTTTCCCGCGCCTAATTTATTGACATCCAAAAAAGTATGCATCACGAAATTTGACACTGCAAATTCGATTAAATTTCTAAATAGTCCATTATCCAAATAATTATATATTTGAAAAAATCTTGTCTTTTTCCTTTATTTTATACATTAATTTGTACATAAGATGCTAATTTTTCTATAAAAAATATTATCAGAGTTTTCCAAAATATGTAACGTTTTATTTCATCTTAGTATCGTTGCATATATTTTTTCAATACATTTTGTTTTACATTACATGTTATAGCCTCTGCACACTGCGCGCGATTTGCGATGAACGATATCCAATGGGGGCGCGGGTATCCCAGAAACTCCCTGGAAAAGTGAAGCTCCCATTGGATATTGCTCAGCGCAGATCGCGCGCAGCGTGCGGACACTCTAATAGCCTCTGCACACTGCACGCGATTTGCGACGAGCGTTGAGCGACATCCAATGGGAGCTTCACTCTCCTAGGGGTTTTCTGGAATACCACAGCTCCTATTGGATATCGCTTATCGCTCGTTGTAAATCAGGTGCAGTGTGCGAATGCTTTTACAGATCGTTCGGGGGTATGCTACGATTATTAATTATTGTGCATGAATGAGATTTCTCATTCATCTCGAGAGATCTAAATAAGTTAAGAATAGCAGAGTAAATCGAGAAACCATGCTAAACGTTACGAGTAGATCAAAATAATGAGTAAAATGGCAAGATAACGCCTTTACTTAGGAGATCTTATATAAAAACCTATTTTGCACGTATATTCGAAATTGTGGAATTTAATGTACCACATCTGTGAACCATGTAAGATAAGAATTTGAAAATAAAGATTATCTATCTAAAGTATTTCTGCGCGATAATTTTCTGAGCCGCACACTACCTTTTTTATGTGTCTGAACCTCGCCCGATCACTTTCTGCCGATTTGATCGACGCGCGACTCATATTTTCCTCATTTTCCAATACACTTTTTCCACTGTCTTGCCATTGGCGCTTGGACCCCTGTGTCTAGTCTCCAGAAGTTATTCTCTCAACTACTGATGGTCTCTGCACACTATACGGGATGAGCGATGAGCGACACCCAATGGGAGCTTCACTCGCCTAGGGGTTTTCTGGAGTACCTTAGCTCCTATTGGATATCGTTTACAATTGTTGCACATTGCGTGCAGTGTGCGGGGGCTGACGTTCACATTACGAGCGCGACCTTACTGTTTCGTGACGGCATCTACCGCAGGAATTTATATTCGTTACCTATTGTTTTTATTTATATGGAGAACCAACCAAGGTGCTAATTATGATATCTGTAATCAACAAATGATTGCGCTTCGATTGTACCATCATACAATTTAAATAAAACATCCAACACGAATTGCAATTGATCTGACAATGGCCAACTCAGAATATCTCATAATCAAAATCTTAGGCTGACATTTCATGAGCAGCAAAAAGACGCAGCATTTAGTAACTTACTAGCATGGGGGGGGGGTTAATTCACCACGCTATTGGCCCAACGCTAGTAACAACTAGTAAGTTACTAAAACGCTGCGTCTATTTGCTGCTCATGAAATGTCAGCCTTAGATGTTAATTTCGCTGTACCGTCTTCTCAGAGTTCCACGTTGCCAATACAGTGGACAAACAGCCTAAAATTCTTACCAGTCATGCTTACCAAGAGCGTGTGTTCATAAAATCTATGGTACCCGCACACTGCACGCGATGGGCGATGAGCGATGAGCGATATCCAATGGGCGATTCACTTTCCTAGGGGGTTTCCGGAATACCTAAGCTCCTATTGGATACTGATCATCGCTCCCCGCAATCCGCGTGGAGTATGCGGGTACCATTTCAGTACCAGTCCCTGTAGACCACTGCTGTGAAGTAAGCCGGAAACCTATATGAATGTCTAACCAATAACTTTCTAATATATCTTAAAGTAGTATTATCGGATTGACTAATCAACAGAAAATCTGTAAATTTTCGAATCTGAAAAAGTAAAATCCAATACATTTAGGTATAATAATGATCAAGATACGGGAAATAATTATTTGAGAAGTGTATCTAATAGCTGTTTGTATTATATTATGAAAAGCGTGTCCGTAAAAGTGTCCCGAAATAAGGTTCCGCATAAGCGGCGCTGTGGTAACTAGCAACCATGTGCTATATATACGTATGTTTTGCGCATGCACTAAGGTGTTTCTACATTTAAGTCGTAGTGCAATTACCCACCTAATTACGAAAAAAAAACACCTAAAAAATGCCATAACAATGTATATCCAACGTAAATATACATGCCATTCAAATGTGGTCAGGTGGCCGAGATAATAGTGTGTAAAGTATGTGGAAAATGTCAGCGACTGGGACACGTGAGTGCAAATTGCAACCACATATACCACTGCACCAAGTGTAGTGCTTCACACGAACCCGGAAAATGCACTTCAATGAACTCATCAGACAAACAGCTCCTCCGCTGTGCAAACGTCCATAACCCAGATCACCTGTCATTAGCCAATGACAACTCATCGAAAGACATGAAACGATACACACGAAAGTCACCGACAGATCCTATGCATTCGCTACGCAGTAGCAAGCATTATCCGCAGCAGCATAAGACTCACCGCTACCATGAACCATCATTTTATATTTATTAAAATAATATCAAGACTCAAAGATACTGATAACAAAAGCCCTAAGTCTACAATCTAACTACTACCAAGGCGCGATTATTTGTTGAGTTTAACGTTATACACAATATAAAAAAAGACTGTATAGGACCGCGCGAGGTACTGATTTAGATTCTCGCCTCGTAAAGTTTTTTTTAACAGATTTTTTTTGTATGGTACTTATTTGTTATGCCTTTTATCGGTAAATTAGTTTGATTATTGATTGCCTTTCTTATAAGAATCATAATAAGGCAAATAAAAATATTAATAACTCCTAAAAGCAATTAATGTTAATGTGTTTATTGATGGTTGATGGTTTTTTCTAACTATCCAAAAATGCATTATAAAAATTATTGACAAAGTCATAATACATTTGTCGTAATTAAAAAATTTAAGAACTTTGTAAAAATTGCCATACCACTTATTACATTAAACTAAGTAGATGAAATCGTATATGAACTACCTTGTCCGATACTCAAACAAACAAACAAACAAACAAACAATTTTAGTGCACGATAGGTAATTTTTTGACAAGCGTCAAAAATTAGCCGCCATAACAGTCAGTTTCACTCTGTGCACTGGCTGCATTACTATATTTTTGGTACACTAACTACACTGAGACGCCTACAGGCCGTATTTGGCACTATGTTTTAGGACGAATTTTCGGACGTTTCTCATACAGACTTGCCAGATTGGGCTATAAACCGCGATTTGGGCTATCTTGGGAGGCCATTTCGCGGTTAAAATTTTTGAAACGCGCCGCAGCGCAATTTGGGCTATATGCGAAAATAAAATGGCTTTATTTGGGCTCTTAGAACATGTAACTACAGGACGCGCCTTGCATAGTTCGCTTCAAACAAAACCATCCGCACATTTTTACAAGGAGTGAGGAAATACACACACACACACACACACACAATTTACTACGGTCACGAGTTATCATCACGTATTTACTCACGCACATAAGAAACATCATCACATCACATAATACAGCACGCTAACAAAACGATTATACAAAAATCATGTTCTTTTTTACACACTATACGTATGTGTGCGCCAAAATAGAAGAATAGAGGAGCACCCAAGTCGACAACGCAATCGTTAACAACTATTTTATGGAGATAACTTTCATTATGGGTTTTAGGGTAATATATTTTATTCCTATAAATAATCGAACGTAGTGAATTCATATTTATTAAAATCTTAAATAAAAATATACAATTATACAGCCATGGAGTCATGGTTATGTGATTCACATGGTGTGATTTAAAGTTTGTATGAAATTGCGTCATGGATACAAAAAGCCTATTATTGTCCCGCTTGAATCCATGGTCACAGACAACACGAATTTTAAATTTATAATTATGAATTGGAGGAAAAGTAAACTTCAAATGTAAAAAAAAAACTGTTTATTAATTACGTATCATAAAATAAAAATACATATCGAACGACCAACATAAAAAAGCATTTTCCTTCAGCCCGATATACTCATCCCGCGTCCTCTTCTCAGCCGACAAGGAAAGCTGAGTTCAACTTAAATCCGGATGATTCGGACTCCGGACCTGTCCCTGCCCAAGAGAATGTGCCAAAGAATATTGATGTACCGGAGAGTCAAATTTTGAATGCAGAGGACCTGTTAAACGAATTTTATGTTTCTCTGATGGACATAGTTGATTTAGATTTCTAGAGAACGTAAAGATATTTACTTTAATATTTTTATTCATATATCCTATATGAGACTGTGATTGAAACTGGGTAATTTTTGTACTAGTGTAATCTCAAGGAATAAGTATTTGTTTATTTATGTCATTGTTTTAGCCTGCTACAAAATACAGATATTTGATTATGTTTGCTTTTAAAATAATTAAAAAAATAATTCAATTTCTCACTTATATTGGTGCTTTTCCTTCATGACCTACAAAAACCACGAATTTGCTATATGCGAGCTTTTACCGCGCTATTTGAGATTCGTAAAGTCCCGCGGTTTATGGGCTACACAAGCGGCGTCTGGCGGCGGTTTCGCTCACTAAACGTCTGGCAACTCTGCAGGTACACGCCGAATTCGCGCTGCTATCCGCATTGCAACGAGCAGATAACGAAATGAGCCCAAAGACCGCCCGTCGCGCGCTAATCGCAACAATACGCGACCGCGAAATTTGCAGGTTATAAAGGGTCGTTCCGGATGGCGGCATCGCTGATGTTGTCGATTCCATCGAGGCTGGCCAGGAGTCAGTTCAAATGTCTCGCCAAGTCTGCAAACCCAAACAAGTACCGCGAATATTTCAACGTCGTAGTCAAGCGATACGAAGCGTCGTGCGAAACGTTTGGTGCTCACCGGAGGGATTAAACGTCGAGGGCCCCAACAACATCGCGAGCATCCAAGCCGTTTCGGAGTGTAATTTTATCGTGGACTCGGGCGACTGCCTCAACAGACCCAATCCACCGGAACTTCCAAGAACAAACAAACGCTATGAAAAAGTCACATCCGTGACCGTCGATAGTACGACGAAGCCTCCGACCGCTTCCTCCGCGATCGACGATGGCAATTCGTCCGTAGAGCTCGAGAGAAGCACCTCCGAGGCGGTAGACGACATCGAAAAATGGCTGAAAACGCGAACCGAGTCGGTCTCCAGTATGGACCTCGACGCGATGAAGTCCGTCGTCGAGGCGAGCATAGACGGCGCCGTAGACGGAGACCGAATGACCGTCGACTGTTATCTCGACAATGATTCGCCGCATGCTTTCCTCGGCAAACATCCCGACGGCCTGTCCATCGACATCGACCTGTCGGACAAAAAATTGAATCTCGACTACGATCCTCTCCTCAGAGAGCTTCAGAGCGACAAGCTGCTCGAAGCTTGCCAGAAAAACGACTTCATAATGCCCGAATTCAGACTCGATCATCTGGATCCGTTGGTCCTGTCGCCGCACGAGATGATGGTCGCCGGCGAAGTTTTACCCTCCGCTAGCGATCACGCCGCTTCTCCGGCGATCGCCGCGTCGGAGGAGCGTTCCGAGAGCCAAGGGGCCGCCGGGGAGAACGACGAGTCCGGCGACTCGGAGGCGGCAGAACTCGCGGATAAGCCCGTGCAGGTGGATTACGATCGGGCCGGGAACGCGGACGAGAAGGGACGCGAAAGGGCCGAAGGAGAAACGGAGCTCGAGACTCGAGTTCCAAATGGCGAAGCGTCATCCAACGTCGAATACTCCTCTCGCGCGAGATCCAAACTCGAGCCGAGAATAATGAAGCGTCGTCGAAAAATAAAGCCTAAACCGGATACGAACGAAATAACGTTTTTGCGGGAACCTTGTCACATCGACGGCAAAGACAGCGTAATGGCGGTGGTCGCCATATCGACGGACAAAATATCGAACATGACGCAAATTGTGATCAACACCGGTATGGACGAGCAGATATATCAGGGAAAAACATCGGAGCTGATCGAGGCGACTGGAAATTTTCCGAAAATGTCGAAAATCGACTTGGAGAATGGATCGTTCGGGACGCACGACAAACCTCACGAGAGGATGGTTTCCAAGGCGCTCGAGGAACTCGGCATCACGGACGAATCGCTGGAGCCGGCTTTGGTCAACGAAAGCAGCAGGACGTGGCTCTGTCCCAAAGACGAATGCAACAGAGAATTTTCGAAATTGCACGCTCTCAAAGCTCATTTGCTCGCACACTTGGGTGTACGACCATTCAAGGTAGCGTGAAAAATAACGGCGTTGAAGCTCGCGTCGGTAGAGCGCAACGGAAATTTATCTTTACGAGCTTTTATTTAACTCGCTTCGTTTGGATGTCTTTACGGTTCAACATTTGTCATCCATTTTTTAAGCACTTGCTTAGCGGCGGGGTAAAGTTAATTCGGCGAAAAAAAAGGCATGTTTTTAAGATTTTTTTTTTTGGCGTAACGAATAGTGTTCGTTTGTTGAAAAATTTACATATAATAAAGTAACATTTGAACAACATTCTCCTAAAATTGCATTGCAAAATATTCAAAATTGAGCGAGTGAAAATTAAACCCCGGAGGCGCCTCGAAAAAAAGTTGGTTTGCGGTGTGCACCGTAACTCGCAACAGAATCATTTGAAACAAAACAATCAAAATGCATTTGTTAAAGGAGATGTTTCTCGAGGTAATGACGGGAGGATTTTTTTTTCTTTCGATTTTTCGATTTTTCGTAGCACTTGGGAGCCAAAAACCCGATTTTCGCTAAAAAAATCGGCTAATTTGTTGTTGAAAAATTAGTAATTATTAAAAAAAAAAACAAAAAAGCTCTCGACAATACCTGGTGCATTATGTGAAGAAGTACTGTGCAAAATTTCAAAGCGATTGGTCCAGTAGATTTTGAGTTATCGTGTATACGGACTTCAAATATGACAAGTCTCAGAAAAACGGTTTGAAAAACGCAGAAGAGAAGGGAACGGCATGGAGCAATAGACGCTCAAATACTCATAACTTCGTCAATTTTACTCCGATCGACTTGAAATTTTAACACAATATTCTTGATATATTATGCATTCATTTAAAAAATTTAAAAAAATTTAAATACTTTACCCCGCCCTTAAGAAGTGAGATGCAGTCAGAATCTTTGGCCCTTAGCAGTTAGAATTAGAAGCCCTATTGTGTGGGCCAGGAATTGATGATTCGATGTAAGTAATTTTTTAATTAGTATTTCTATACATAAATCAAGTGTAAAATTGGCAAACTCTTTCAGAAATTTTCAAAAATTCATTACTCAATAACTATTTCCTTTAGCAAAATTTTATAAAGAATACTTTCGTTTTCAAATTGACCAAAATGGTTTTTAAAAATAATTCATCCCGAAAAGCAATAATTGTTTGAAAAATTGTTTTACCAATTGGCTATAAACAGTTGAATGCTCGACTTTTCGGCAAAAAATTGTGATATTCGGATTCAGCGGATCAAAATACATAAAAAAAAGTTTAGCTTCATCCATCGAGCTGAACATTTTACGAATATATAATACCGTATCCACATCGAAAGATTTTAAACGCGTTTTTCTCGAAACTATGTTTTTCAAGTCGGTGACGACTATAATTCAAAAACCACTCGATGGATTTCGATAAAATTTCGTGTGCTTATTGATGGCATTAAAAACTAGTCCTTAATCGAAGGATTTTCATTTTTGTTGTAAATTTCTATTTTTTTTTAACAATAAACGAGCGATTTTTTGGTCGAAAATCGAAAGTTATCTGTCGGAAGCTGCCATTTTGTTAATTTTTGAAAAAAAAAGCTTCGATTAAGGACTCGATTCATTATTAAACCAGTGATTTTTATTTATTTATTAATCCGGATGATCCAGTAAAATTTTATGATGGTCACCGCAAAGCACTATACGAAAGGGGTCCGACAAAGATAGCGATATTTTTATAAATAATCAATATTTTTCTTTGAAAAATTGTACAAGTCACGTTGAAATATAACATAAAAAGTCTGTGTAAACCACTTTTGTGAAACAAATTCAATTAATATAAAAAAAAATTATTGAAAATGCTCGTTTTTTCACGCCACCGACTGCATCTTACCCCTTAAGGGATAATTCGTCAATTTTACTCCGATCGACTTGAAATTTTAACACAATATTCTTGATATATTATGCATTCATTTAAAAATTAAAAAAAAATTTAAATACTTTACCCCGCCCTTAGGGGAGGGTCGGGGTTTCAGGGTGAAAAAAAAAACACTTGCGAATTTTTTGTCATCTATATGGATAGAGTAAATTTATTGAAACCTTTTGTACGTTGTTAAGTGTCATTTCAAGAAGATTCCGCGAAATTTGTACGCGAAAATATCCACAAACAAGCCGGTGACAAAGCTTCTCCAAGAACGCCTTTGGAAAAACACGATTTGCGGTGTTCACTGTATCTCAGGTAGAAATTATCTGAAATCAAGTACCGTTAAAATTTCGTCAAAGTATCATCAAATCCTCCCTCCAACGGTCTTTGATAATTTTTTCTATAAAAAATAAAAAATTTTATAGAATTTTATAGATAAAAAATTTCTAAATTTTTGGTGGTTATGTAAAGTGAAAAGTGCTATTTTTCACGAAAAATTCCGCCATTTTGGGGGTGGAGAAACCCCTCGATGTAACAAAAATCTCAAACTAACCGTTGGGGGGAGGTATTTTATATGTAGAAAGTGTGCACCAAGTTTGAAATAAATCGGTCATGTAGTTTTCAAATGGCAGTGAACACGGACTTTGAAAAAGTGGTTTCGAGAAAAACGCGGCATTGTTTGTGGATATTTTCGCGTACAAATTTCACGGAATCTTCTTGAAATTACACTTAACAATGTACAAAAGGTTTCAATAAATTTACTCTATCCATATAGATGAAAAAAATTCGCAAAAAAGTTTTTCTTTTTCACGCTGGAACCCCTAGCCTCCCCTTAAAAAATCGAATTGAGCCAAAATTTGGCATACCCATGTGACTTCGGTGACGAGGCAATAATTTGGTAGCATGGGGCTGGTCTGATGATGGGGTGGGGTAGGGCAATGCAACTCCTTAAGGCGTTACGCCTTTGAAAAATTTAACAATTTTTTGTCGTATGAAAAAGTAATTCACTCGTAAATATTAATTACACATCTATTTAATATGAATATCAAGCTGTTAAAAAATATATTTTTTTTTCTTTCGATGTACAAAATGGCCGACTAATATTTTCTCTTGGTATCTTTTTTTAGACCCTCCGCGACGTGACATTTGGCATCCACAATTTTTGACCTAGAAAAAAAAACAAATATTCTCGTCAATCTACATTAGAATACCTAGAGAAGTACGTACGGAATTTAAAAAATATTGTTTTATTCAAAAGTTGTAGGTATTTGAACTTAAGAAATGAATTTTCAGTGAAAAATTTCGTTATAACTGTTCATAAAATGAAAAGTGCTCGATTAATCAGAAATTCCGTACGTACTTCTCTGCGAAATGCAGTTAGGAACGTGACTTTTAAATTTGAAGTAAATCGAGTGAAAATTGTTGAAGTTATTTGTCACGCCAAAGGGAAAAAAGCTGTTTCGAGAAGTTTCGAGTAGTCGGCCATTTTGTACATCGAAAAAAAAAAATTCTAACAGCTTCATATTCATACTAAATAGATGTGTAATTAATTTGATGAGCGAATCACTTTTGCACACGAAAAAAAATTGTTAAATTCGCACATGATTTTATACCCGTTACTGTGGCCTAACCCCTTAAGGCGGGTTATACATTTAGACAGGAAAAATATGCAATATTGAGGGATTCTTTAAACTGAGAAATAATGTTTCTACAATTATCAAACTTTAGGTATACTTTAATAGTATATTTAAATATACAGAAAATTTTTTTAAAATTAATTCATCATCAAAATGCTTAAAAGCTCAAACATTTTTTCATTTAGAACATGTTTCATGTATAACATGCTTAAAAGCTCAAACATTTTTTCAGTTAGAACATGTATAGTTTCTGTGAAGGTAATTAAAATGAATGAAATGCAAAATTAAGAAAATGGCAGGCATTTTAAAAAAAATCAACATTATACGCACCATTTCTGTAAAATGTGGATGAAAAAAGTCGCTTTTTTTTAATTTTCAAAAACAATTCCCGTGAAGTAGAAGATACCAATATTATCAATATTTCGACCAAGTTCCAACTCAATCGGCTTAATAGTTTTTTAGTAAACCTGCACGCCAATTTCGATAATGCAGTTTTGAGAAAAACGCGTTTGAAGTTCACGCCCGCTCCAAATCCGAGCGGCGAGGCACAGCGTTGACGGGCTGTAACGTTTGAAGTTTTTCGAATTTCGCTTTGAAACTTTAGGAAAATATTCTACATATATAGTTCTATCGTTAAAAAAAAACGATTTTTTGATCGTTGTAAATGTATATCCCGCCTTAAAGATGTATTGCCCGTACATTCCCTACCAAAAGTGAGTTTCGGCGAGAATTTTAAGTACTTTGTGATGAGATTAAAAATTTTAGAAAGTCAACCACATTGAAGATGCTAAGAACATTAATTTCCGGTAATGAAAATGCAAAAAATTTATAACTGAATCGTTGAAAAAAAAATTGTCCAACAAATGTCCGGTGAACTACTTTTCTTTATATTATAAAATGGATTTGTGGATTTTTCTGAATAGGTATGAATTTTTAAAGAATTTTCTTTCTATTTTCATTAAAAAAAATTTAATATAGAAAAATGGATGAATAGTGACAAATTTTCCATGTTTTCGGAACAATGTTCCAAATTAAATCCAAGAAATGTCTAGGGTATTGGACGCCCAGTGTCATAGACATTTCTTGGATTTAATTTGGAACATTGCTCCGAAAACATGGAAAATTTGTCACTATTCATCCATTTTTCTATATTAAAATTTTCTATGACACTGAAAAATTCCAATAACGGGTTTTTCGGAATAGAGAGGAAATTTTTTTAAAAAATCATATGCATTCAGAAAAATATCATAATTCATTTAATATCACAAAAAATCGAGTTCACCGGAGATGTTTAGAACAAATTTTTGTTTAAACAATTTATTTATAAATTTTTGACATTCTTATTATTCAAAACCAATGTTCTTAGCATCTTCGATACAGTTGATTTTTTCGGATTTTAATGTTATCGCAAAGTACCCAAAATTCTGACCAAAACTCACTTTTGGCAGGGAATGTACGGGCAATGCATCCTTAATAGCATGTACTCAGTCGAGTTTGTGCTCATTTGTTTGGTTATCATTGCACGTGATAACGAGAGTCTGATAATGGCCGTGGGAGGTAAGAACTGAAATTTCCTAATGGCAAATGTTAGGACAATCGAGTATGGGTGCATGAACTTTGTTGACTTGAGCACTATTTATAATTACACTATTATAAATTTTCTCGCGGAACCTTTATAACCTAAGGCAAGGTTTTTTATTACACCGATGGCGAATAAGTGGCGAATAAATAAACAAATTTTAATACTAAAAAGTATAAAATAAAACAAATGTAAAAAAACGTTTTAAAAACAAGATTTTATTAAAAAGTAAAAGATAATGTTCAGTAAAATTGAAAATGAATACTACATAACTACAAAAAAGTCCCTTCCTTGGTCACTCATCATAGGTGCAAGTACTTAAAAGGTACATAAACGTAGATATTTTTCAAATATGAAATATACATTTTTAAAGCTTGAGGCGTCAAACGTCATAAGTACTAATACTACTTTAAATTTTTTTTAAAAATAAGCCTTGAGCTTTCAAAATTGATATCTCATATTTGAAAAATATCTACGTTCATGAACCTTTTAAGGTAATCCTATCGCTAGGCTTCAATCCATGGGATTTTTATAATCTTCTTTTGAGCTTCACTAAATATATTAATAATCGTCTCTGTAAAATTTCAGGGTCGGTTATCGCCCTAATTACAGAGAATAAAAAATATTAAAATTGCGTGTTTTTGTAAAGGAATTCCAAGACGACATACAAAAATCCAATTTCCGGTTGCTACAAAAATGTATATAATAGTGGAAATCCGTCAGATTGTTAAAAATAATCAGATTTACATACTTAACACTTGTAGTAATACAATGCTCTCATAAAAAATTACGCTTATTGACCTACTTTTTATGTCATATCAAGTTTAATTTGAACTTCCGGTATTGGATTTATTACCACGTGCTACGATAAAGAGACGTGACAGCAAGGCAACAGCTGACTGTAGTCCTAACCTCATCTCACTCATTCGAATTTGCACACGTATTTCATTTTTAACCGACATATTTCGCCGACACAAATTTTCCACGCTTTTTACCAGTCGTGGCCCGAATACAATGCTTTATATTTCCCGCACCTGGCGTCCCGGGAAAAAAGTTCATATCTGAATATATCTGAATCATATCTGCAGAATCAGATATGATCAGACAAGAAAATTCGCAATATCTGTTCATGTAGTGTCATGACAGATCATGTATGCTTATATCTGAGCATGTATGATCATAGCAGAGCGATTTTGATAATTTTGAGAGGAGACCCGTCCATATCGCAGCAGGTCTGACCAGATCGAATCCCCAGGCAAGATCTGATCTTATTGGATCAGATCTGATTTTATTGGGCCAGATCTGATCATGTCAGGTAGATCTGATTTTATTGGGCCAGATCTGATCATGTCAGGCAAATCTAATCTTATTGGACCAGATCTGCCTGTCCGTATGAGAATAAAATACCGTGGATCCCAGTAAACCTGGACATCTATGAACAATAGACCTGCCCATATGATAGACGAATCATAGTTTATCTGAACCATCAGACCAGGTATGACTCCGACTATATCAGAGCAAATCTTACCCTGTTGAGACAGATCAAATCTTGTTAGTGCAGTCGTGAAGATATTAAAATGTTTACATATATAGAGCGGGGTTATTAACACGTCATCACTTGACGTGTTAATAATTAATAATATTATAATAACTCACATGATCACATATAATACAGTCAGGTAAGGTGCCATATCTGATCGGATATCGTCTCATATCCTCATATATCGTTTCATATATTCAGATCTTTTCATGTATGAAAAACTGAACTGAATATACGACAAGGTATGAGTATATAAGACTTCGTATATTTTCCAGGTTTGGTATCGCATCTGATGGGATAAAATTTTATATGAACGTGCCTGCTCATATATCACATCATATATGTTCAGATATGGTTTCACGCTGCCAACTCGCCTTGGTACTTGACCAGATAAAAACATATATGAGATCTATATAGCGGAGTCTAGTACCGTATTTGGTCGGATATGATCTTATACGAACAGATACGTTCACATATCACATCATGTATGTTCAGATACGAATTTACGGTACCAACTCGCCTTGGTACTTAGCCAGATATAAACAGATATGAGTTCATATATGCTCAGGCCAGATACTGTATTTGATCAGATATGATCTTCTATATGCATATGTGATGTGGAATATGATCAGACCTAATCATATATGATACTGTAAAATATCAGATATAAATATATCTGATACATGTATGACAATATCTGAAACATATATGATAATATCTGAAACGTATATGAACATATCACCTCAGACATGAACTTTTTTTCCCGGGATTGTTTCGACAGATCGACGTAGAAAAGCATGGCGGTTAAACTCGCCTGGTTGAGTAAAAAGAGATGGAGATAGAACCAATGTTGCCAAATATCAAACCTAGAAATACTGCGCGAATCATTGGAATAACTATTTATTCATTTTGCTAATTAAATCTGAACATTCATTAAACAGTTCACACATGGCAAATTTTAGTTATTACCAATTATTTGTTTTGCCTATGTTAAAAATAGACTTGTACAATTTACAAGTCACAAGTACACTAAGAAAAAAAAACAATTGAATCAAAAAAATATATTGATTAATCCAAACAAATGTGCTGCTGCGGAGTGCCACCGATATATGAGATTGTTACAATACTATAAAATATTGGAAAAGTTATTAATAAAAATAACATATTATTTTATTTGAAAAAGCTCTTCTGTTCTCTGAATATCTACATTATCCTTCAAATAAAATTATATTCTATTGAAACCATGCTATATACAATCTGTAGATGTATGGATGAAATAATTAAGCGGTTGCTACAACATTTTTTATTCCGTACAAAAATATAATCAATAGAATTAATTATTTCTTTACTGCATCGAAACGAATATGCCATGGGACGTAAGTTTTTCTATTTGTTTTAAATCTTAAATAAAAAGTGAGCATTAGAATCATCATCCACGATAATAGTGGAGAAAATATCAGATATCCAATGAAATATCCATGGAGAGAATATCAGATATTCAACTGATAAGAACAGATACTGCATTTTGATCTTAGCCACAGGCCAAGAAGCGATACTCTTTAGAGTTTCTTCGGCGTTTAAGTAGATTTTCGGTTCGCGCTACGCTTACGAGAAACGAGCGCGCGTGCGGCTTCTAGCGGTTACTCCGAGAACTATGGGTTTCCTCACACCTATAATTTCGGTCGCGCTCGGCCATGATTTGGTTTAATTTTTTCCACCAAATGCGCAAGAAACAAATTCTATTTTCGCATAATTTTTTAACCAATTCAGACATTTGCTCAGTATTTTTTAGTCAAAATAAAATATTAATATTTCAACGAATAATGTACTTGGAAATCAATATCGAGTATGGTGAAGAAAATAAAATAACATATTTACTCAATAGAAATTTTATCTGAATCAAACGAGCGAAATTCAATTTTTCTTGTGCACTCGAATCAACAATATTCATGTTATGCATTGAAACGCTTTTTTTGTTCGTTGCAGAAAATTCATTCAAAACTATATAATTTGTTCGCGATAATTTTTCAGATAGTTCCAATAATATATTGTTCTGGGCTACAATATATTTTTTTAATGAAAAACTTTTAATTTTATCATGTTATTGAAGTCAAATGATGTTGAAGTTTGCATCGTTGGAATGCAACGACTTTTTTTCTCCAAATTTCCTTTGGCAGATTTGAGCTACGAAAAACACGCAACAATGTTTGAGAATTCTCATTTAGTGATTAAAAACCCAAATCTCCCTCGGTTTATTTTCTTCAATAACGAAAGTGAGAAATAAAAAAGAATTTTCGTTGCATTCCAACGATGCAAACTTCAACGCCGTGAAGTCAATCGCGTTTTGATTGGACTAATAAATCCGATTATTTACACCAACAATTTTATAATTGAATCAACGAAATTTCATTCAACAACACCAAAGATACTGTACCAATGATTTTTTTTTCTCAGTGTATGATCAGTAGTATGACTAGTGTGAAGCGATAGGATTACCGTACTTGCTCCTATCATGAGTAACCAACAAACGGACTTTTTTGTAATTAAACTGTTTTAATTTTTCAAATTCACTGAATACGTTTTCCCACGGTACCTTTTAAATAAAAGCTCGTTTATAAAAAGTGTTTTATAAACGAGAAACATTGATGTTTCATCCTTCATTTCTTCATTTTCATCAATACAAATATTTTACCGTCACTTGGTGTTTCAAATTTTCACTGAGGATCCCGAAAAACGTTCATTCCAGTAGTCCCCATCTACAGAAAAGGGGTCGTCCATATATTACGTCATCGATTTTTGCTGATTTTCGACCCCCCCCCCCCCCTACAATCATTCTATCATCATTTCCTAATGACCCCCCCCCTCTCGCAAAACTGACGTCATTACCAGTTTGGCAAAATTAAAACATTTGCGGATTTGAGAAAAATTGGGTAACATTAAAACATTTTGTTATAGAATCATCTTTTATTATTTTGTACTTTGGCAATGTTTATTAATATAATAATATTATTCTTCCCTATTCTTTAGTTTTCTTTGGATAGCTCCCACATTTTGTTATAGAATCATCTTTTATTATTTTGTACTTTGGCAATTTTCATTAATATAATAATATTATTCTTCCCTATTCTTTAGTTTTCTTTGGATAGCTCCCACGGAGTTTTCACCCATTCTTGCAAATCCTGGATCACGGCTAATATCTCCGTATCCTCCCCATATTCATTTTGGCTCAATCGAACTATTTTCATAGGTACGCTGTTATTTGAAGTTCTCGAATATAATGTAGACAAACCTTATTTAATAAATAAATAAATAATGAGTTCAATAATTAATACCATTAGGTACTTGCAAAATATTTTTCATCACTCATGCGGGGAAACCACTCTAGTTGTACAATATACTATTGTACATTTTGAATTAACTGGTATCACAAGAATGACGTCAATTTCGAAACGCCTCCCCCCCTCCCCTCATCCGTCATTTACCGTCATCCGCAGACGAACCTCTCCCCCCCCCCCCCCAAATTTAGAATGACGTAATATATGGACGGCCCCAAAGTATTTTGTCAATCAAAAAAACTGAATTTCCCTTGCGTTCGAGCGACCTCACCATTGCAAAAAACTATCCCCCCATTTCCCTTCTCCGTAATCGATGCGTTATCATGTTTTTTTTTCCACCCGCAGTGCGACTACGAGGGTTGCACGTGGGCCTTCCATTCGGAATTCAAGCTGAAGCGTCACAAGGAGACTCACCTGAAACGAAAGAATTTCGCTTGCGAGGTGGCGGGTTGCAATCGTTGCTTCACCACAGTCTACAATCTCTGGAGTCACAAGAAGTTGCACACGCGACCGAATCGCGTGCTCTGCCAAGTGCCCGATTGCCACGAGAAATTCCCAACGAAGCGCGCGTTGGAGTTGCACATGAAGAATCACGACGAGCGTCACGCCCCGTACATATGCAACAGTACAGGCTGCGGCAAGCGTTACTACACGAGTAACGCGCTAACGTCGCACCAGCGTTGCCACAATTACAAAGAGATCGACGTCAAGTGTTCGTGGCCCGGTTGCGGCAAAATATTCGACAAGCCTTGCCGGCTTAAGGCTCACGTGAGATCGCACACCGGTAGCAAGCCCTACACCTGCAACTACGAGGATTGCCATTGGGCCTTTTCCTCCTCCAGCAAGCTCAAGAGACACGAGAGGAAGCACACGAACGAGAGAAAGTTCGCTTGCAACGTCGAGGCTTGCGGCAAAGCGTTCATGCGCTCGGAGCATCTCAAAGAGCATTTGCTCACCCACGCAGGCGGTGGATACTTTCAATGCTACATGTGCGAGGCACATTTCTCAGCCAAAAGTAGCCTCTACGTTCACATTAAAAAGCATCAGATCAAAGATGCCGTGAATACCATCACCGATAATCCTACCGCCAAACTTACTCAGCGTCACGTCACCCCGACGTTACGCCACGAAAGCCACGAGAATGCGGCCAACTTGCGAACTAACGAAATCGACGTTTCCCGCCTTGGCGCGAAAGCGGAACGTGACAATTTAACGTACACCTGCGGCATGGAGGGATGTGGAAAATCCTTCAGAAATCTGTCGAATTTGGGGAGTCACATGATCGCGAGCCACGAGCGTTCGTTGCTCGAGAACGACTCGTCGCCGATCGCTATTGCTCCGGTTGTGGAAGCTTCCGATCTCGATTACATAATGTACGCGACGTCGACAGTAGACACGAAAGACACGTGTCGAACGATGCTCCTTGAATCTCGCGACGCCGTTATCACGAGCGAAAGATCGTCATCGGCAAACGTGACTTGCTTGCCGGAGCCCGAACCGCCGCCTGTTCCCGCCGCTTCTTCGTCCGCTTCCGGTTCTTCGTCGCCACCCGCGCAAGCCTCCGTCGAGGAGAACTCGCGACTGGAAAGTTCGTACCGCGGTGACAAGCAGACGTCCGATCGTCAGACGCGCTTTGGGAAAACGTGCCAGGGCTCGGCGCGTACCGGACTGACGTGCGAGGACGTTTGGAAATTGAAAGCCAAGACGAACGGCGACGAGGCGAGCAGCGTCGTTGGGCCTACCGACGTCGTTCTCAGCGAGGCCAATCTCAACGAGGGCCTTTTGCTCACCGAGGAACTACCGTCGATGTATTATCAGGACGACATTGTGGGAAACGAGTGCCAAATATTGCTACTCGATACCGGAAGCTCGCAAAATCCGATCGATTTGCGAGGCCTCGAGTGACCCCGCGTAACCCAGCGATACTTTGTCCATTCGGTAGCACCGTTGAGGGGTTGGGACACTGGAGGCCGAAAAAATAGGCTTTTTGGAGATTTTCGTCGTGTTGGGTCTCGTCATTCTTATACGAACAAGTGCGCATGCGCATAACGGTGCGCATGCGCATAAGGGGGCGCATGCGCATGACGATGCGCAAGAGCAACTGCGCAATGATACGAGTCATGCGCAAAACGAACGGTCGTGTTCGTTGGGTCTCCTCATTTTGATACGAACAAGTGCGCATGCGCATAATGATGCGCAACGCGCAACTGCGCTAGAAAACGAGTCATTCGTTTTGCGCGTGACTCGCGTCATTGCGCAGTTGCGAGTTGCGCATCATTATGCGCATGCGCACTTGTTCGTATCAAAATGATGAGTCCCAACGAAGACGACCAATGGTCGTGTTCGTTCGGTCTCATCATTTTGATACGAACAAGTGCGCATGTGCATAATGATGCGCAACGCGCAACTGCGCAACGAAACGTGCGCATCATCAAATGCGCATCATTATGCGCATGCGCAAACAACGTGCGCATCATCAAATGCGCATCATTATGCGCATTCGCAATCAAAATGATGGGACTCAACGAACACGACCAATGACTCGTTTCATTGCGCAGCTGTGCAATGTTCATTATGCGCATGCGCACTTGTTCGTATAAAAATAACGAGGCCCGACGAACACGACCTTTTTTTCTTCAGAAAAACTACAAAATGAATCGAGATTACAAAAAGGGTATTTATCGTACATATCAGTGACTGTATACAATACAGTTTTGAAATGAATAATTTCAAAATGGCGGCTGTGCAGCGTTTATCTCAAAACTGCATTTTTTAAGGTCTCCAAAATTGAAAATGGTACTAAAATTTTTGAAATTCGATAGGGTTATGTAAAACATGTGAAAGGTGTAAACATTTCACGACGATTAGGAAGCTCGCTACTGAGAAATTAGAATTCACAAATTACACGCAGCCTTATGGAAACTGAAGTAACTTTGCAATTATTATTTTGTTTGTTTGTTTGTATATAAGTTTGTACATAACATACAGGGTGTCCCAAAACTCAACGATAATCTGAGACCGGATGAAAGGCCAAGTTATACCAGTTCTGGGAAAAATACAAAAAAAAATCCATATCACTCAGTTCAGCGATAATAGACATTTGAAAAAAAAAGTTAAAATTCGACACCCTTGGTCGCATTTTCAAGTCCTGTGATCACCAATGTCACAATTTCGCTGTGATTTTTTAAATTTCGTGATCTTCATTAACGATGCTATTAATCGCAACTACAAATTAATGCAAAAAACATTGTTAATTTAATAAAATAAGTTAAGTTTTAGTGAGTCATGGTTCACAAAAATATTGTTACTTAACTTTGACGCTTCATTTTAAAAAAAAATGTACTACACTACCCTTGGCAAGTTGTTTCAAAAGATGGCGCATTTAATCAAGATTTCAAAATGGTGCAACACTTGCCACTTTTCTTGCCATTAAAAATTTTATTTCTTATTTTTTTCAAATTGAGCTCATTTTGAACAACTCAACATTAGGAATTTTTGTTACTAAAATTTGTTATTTTTTGTTTCTGGTCTGAAATAAAATTATTATTTTTAGTAAAGAGGTAATTGAGTCAGTTAATAACCAATTTTTATTGTAAAAAACATATGTTTTTTTGTAAAATTTGTAAAATTTTGTAAAATTTGTTATTTTTTGTTTCTGGTCTGAAATAAAATTATTATTTTTAGTAAAGAGGTAATTGAGTCAGTTAATAACCAATTTTTATTGTAAAAAACATATGTTTTTTTGTAAAACATATGTTTTTTTGTAAAAAACAAATGTTTTTTACAAAATGTCAAAAATGTTTTTTACAAAATGTCAAAAAAACATATGTTTTTTTGTAAAAAACATATGTTTTTTACAATAAAAATTGGTTATTAACTGACTCAATTACCTCTTTACTAAAAATAATAATTTTATTTCAGACCAGAAACAAAAAATAAGAAATTTTAGTAACAAAAATTCCTAATGTTGAGTTGTTCAAAATGAGCTCAATTTGAAAAAAATAAGAAATAAAATGTTTAATGGCAAGAAAAGTGGCAAGTGTTGCACCATTTTGAAATCTTGATTAAATGCGCCATCTTTTGAAACAACTTGCCAAGGGTAGTGTAGTACATTTTTTTTCAAAATGAAGTGTCAAAGTTAAGTAACAATATTTTTGTGAACCATGACTCACTAAAACTTAACTTATTTTATTAAATTAACAATGTTTTTTGCATTAATTTGTAGTTGCGATTAATAGCATCGTTAATGAAGATCACAAAATTAAAAAAATCACAGCGAAATTGTGACATTGGTGATCACAGGACTTGAAAATGCGACCAAGGGTGTCGAATTTCAACTTTTTTTTTAAATGTCTATTATCGCTGAACTGAGTGATACGGATTTTTTTTTGTATTTTTCCCAGAACTGGTATAACTTGGCCTTTCATCCGGTCTCAGATTATCGTTGAGTTTTGGGACACCCTGTATAAGAAGCATCGTGTTCTAGGAAATAAATAATAAAGATGAAGTACGTGGTTTTTCACCGCAAGAAACAAGAATATGGCGGCAACGTTGCATAGACCAAAAGTAGCGGGAAATTCAAATACTCGTTTTTGTTCACGGACGACGTCGTTTCTTGCACCATAAAGCCACCTTTGTTTTTGATATATTTGAAATAAAAAAAAACGATCGTTCGTAAATATTTGCAAAGTTACTTCATTCGTAATAATTGCAAAGTTACTTCAGTTTCCATAAGGCTGCGTGTAATTTGTGAATTCTAATTTCTCGGTAGCCAGCTTCGTAATTGTGAAATTTTTACACAACCTTTCAAATGTTTTGCGTAATAACCTGACAAATTTAAAAAACTTTATTACCATTTTCAATTTTGGACGCGGCATCCTTAAGTTGGCCGGAAACATAACTCAGACAATTTTCAACCGATTCACTTGAAATGTTGAATATATCTGGAAAAATACATTGTCTATGGAAGTACGTAGGATTTTTATTTTATATTGCATAGTTCATTTGTTATTAACAATTATCGGACGAAATTTGTCACTTACCAAAAATTATGGTGTTGAAGTTCGCATCGTTGTAACGCAACGAAAGTTCAGTTTATAGATTTATAGTGTAGATCGCTAAATGAATATCTTTAAAAATGGTTGAAGACCTTTTGTAGGCGAAATCTGCCGAGAGAAATTAAATTCGTTGCAGTCCAACGATGCAAACTTCAGCATCTTGAAAAATTTGCTTAAAAAATCGTCAGAAAATTGTTAATAACAAATGAACTATGCAATATAAAAAAAAATCCTACGTACTTCCATGGACAATGTATTTTTCAATATATATTCAACATTTCAAGTGAATCGGTTGAAAATTGTCCGAGTTATGTTTGCGGCCAACTTAAAAAATGCAGTTTCGAGATAAACGCTACACAGCCGCCATTTTGAAAATGATCGCTTTAAAAAAATTATAGTATACAGTCGCTGATATGTATGATAAACGCCCTTTTTGTAATCTCGATTTATTTTGTAGATTTTCTGAAAATAAAAATCCCCAAAAAGCCGATTTTTCGGCCTCTGGAGCGGCTTAAAACCTTCATAGTAAAAGCTTCATACCTTCGGTGCAATGAAACTCCGTGCAACGAGATTACTGTACCAACGTCTGAGGTATACATTTACTCGGGTTTCGCATTTCAAGCTTTATTAGTAGGTATTTAAAAAGCTCCTTTTTTCAAACGTCAAAGTTTGAGGATTCAACTACAGACCGCTCGTTCCACGGAAATTCATCGTACCTAAATGTATACGAGAGCACACGAAAAAAATAATTTTCCGAGACATCCCATTAGTACAGTCGTGCTGTCGTTGCAAACCCCCGTAATCGGAAAAAAATAGAAGGCTAGTTTTTTGACAGGTAATTTTGTAGGTACAGCGGGTGCTAAATCCAAGTTTACCTAAAAATCGGGGTGTAGCGTTTTTTTTTAGGGGATGAAAGGGGATGGGGGTGGATCAGTGCCAAACTACAACCCCGACGGGGTCGGCGCCGCGAGACAAAACGGGCAGAAAAATTCGGGCTTTAGTTTTGTCCACAGCGCCGAAGTCGTGGAAGTTTATTTTGGGGGTGAAATTTTCAAAAATCAGTTTAAATTTAATAACTCTGAAAAAAAATTTCGTACACTTTTTGTTCAAATAGGAACGTTGTAGCCCCTGAAAAGACGCGTCGATCAAGTATTTGTTCATCACTCCGATAATATCTTGATCCCCCAAAAAATGGTTGAAATACCAAAAAAAAATTGTTCATTGAATAACTCAAAAACAATCAATTTTTCGGGTATGGTTCAAATGTACGAAATGTAGAGAATAATTTTCTCTATATTCTCGTTTCTATGGACCACCCTTGAATTTCGATTTTCCAACCCCTCTCGGGGGTTGAACATTCAAAATGAAATTCTGGAAAAACTATTGACCGCACGAATTCGCCGCCGGGGAAGAATTTGTAGCTTGAACCCTCAGCTACATTTTTTGTCCAGAGCGCCAAACTCGTATCTCTTTATTTTCGGTTAATAGTTTTCCCAGAATTTCATTTTGAATTTTCAACCCCTGAGAGGGGTTCGAAAAAGCAAGATTCAAGGGTGGTCCATAGGAACGAAAATACAGAGAAAATTATTCTCTACATTTCGTACATTTGAACCGTCCCCAAAAAACCGATGGTTTTTGAGTTATTCGATAAACAATTTTTTTTTATACTTTAACAATTCTTTCGGGGGTGAAGATATTATTGGAGAGGGATGATCAAATACTCAATCGACGCGTCTTTTCAAGGGCTACAAAGTTCCCATTTGAACAAAAATTGTATGAATTTTTCCTAAAGAGTTATCGAATGATTGATTTTTCAAAACTTCACCCCACTTTTTCACTCCCAAAATGAACGTCCACGACTTCGGCGCTGTGGACAAAAATAAAGCCCGAATTTTTCCGAACATTTTGTCTCCCGGCGCCGACCTCGTCCGGGTTGTAGTTTGGCATTAATCCACCCCCACCCCCTTTCATCCCCTAAAAAAGCCCTACACCCCGATTTTTAGGCAAACCAGCCTTCTAATTTTTTTCCATTTCAATATACAGCACGACTGTACTATATGTCTTCGTACGCGATATAATCGAAATATAAGTAATTCATACCGGACGAGGTCGTTAGTATGTAAACGGTAGTGTAGCATTTTTTTTATATCGATAATCTGTGATCGCGCCACACGTCACCTCTCCTCTCGCTGTATTTCAGACTAAAGCATTCATTTGTACTAAGTTCATGCTTACTTTCAATCGTTATCTTTTATTAATAAACAAAAAATCGTTGATATTTTTCCATAAAAACGGGTCACCTTAATCACGTATCCTTATGAATAATTCTATTTTCTTTGATTCCTGCAGTTGATGGCGCATAGAGAGCTTTGCGTCGTTAGGATAATACAGAGTAATACGACACCGAGCAACGTTCATTTTTTTCTATGTTTACGTGCATCCTTTGGGGAAATGAGTGATCGCGAGGCTTAACTGGCGCATTAGGTTACTAGGGATAATTGGCTACTTAAATAACATGATGAAATGATTTATATATATATATAGGGTGTCTTGTTATGAATGGATAATCCTGCAACTGTCGATAGGTCCCACTTTTTCGAGAAAAAAATTCATCTGCTTTTGGTTTTTCGCCATTTCTATTGGGAGTACAAATAAGTCTCCACCGTTTGACAAAAGATGGCGCCACCAGGAGGTTATGGTTGAAATTGTCAGATGTGAAACGTCATATCGTAAGGTTGGACATAACCTTGAAATATCATCGATTTTCTATCAGCACCACATAATTTTTATTTCGTGCGAAAATGTCGAGTTTTGAGCCGAATAAGCGTCATTTGCAGGAATTTTTGATCTCCTTCCGCTACGTTCTTCGTCTTTGACGTCAAACCCACCGTTCTTAAACTTTGTAAACCATTCGCGGAAACTTCTCTCACTTAAAGCAGCCTCACCATGTGCTTCTGCAAGCAAGGGGGCGTCTATTAATTACGTGAGGCGTTTAGGGGGGGGGGGGGGGGGTCGAGCGAAATCTCACCCAATCTCACGTGGGGAGCTTCGGCAAATATCACGTAATTTTAGTAACTTTAATAATCACGTAATTTTATCACGTGGGGAGAGTCTCCCTACTACTTCACATGGTGGAGTAAATGGTACTACAACCGCACTTACTTCTACTACAATTTATTTTCCATGAACGTATGCATTTTGAGAAATCTCACGTGAGATTAGGGGAGGGGGGAGGGGGTCGAGCAAAATTTCACATCTCACCAGGGGGACAGGGGGGGTCGAAAAATCGCCAAAATCACCTCACGTAATTAATGGATGGCCCCTAATCGATGCGCCTCAGCTGCAGATATCTTCAAATTAAAGAAGTAATAAATCAAAAGTTCCCGCAAATGACGCTTATTCGGCTCAAAACTCGACATTATCGCACGAAACGAAAAATTCTGCGACGCTGATACAAAATCGCTAATATTTCAAGGTTATGGTCTTGCCACATGTCCAGCCTTGCGATATGACGTTTTACATCTGACAATTTCAACCATAATCTCCTAGTGGGGCCATCTTTTGTCAAACGGCGAAGACTCATTTGTACCCCCAAAAGCTTACGTTGTTTTACCCGGTTTTTAAAAGTACTCTTGGTTATTTGTTTTATCTAGAAAAGTCTTCTTTTTAACCTCAAATGTTAAGGAAACTTTATAAAAATAAAAGTTCTTATGCAGAATTTTCATACAAACCAATTCGAACATCTGACTTTGATAGTATGCAGCGTAAAAAAGTGTACTACGCATATCGTGCCAATTACTTAAGAGGGAATGGCACCTCATCGCGGTCGGTATGGTAGAACAATTATAGATATGGTAGAACAAAAAACTAAATTGGCTTATGATAAGCCAATCTACATTTTTTTTTCTCAAATTCAGAAAAATCGAGGGGCTGACAGCTATTCGTCTGTCTATTTGACGTCGTTTGGCAAAGTTTCGACGGGATCTGAAGAGCCGTTTTGGAGATTTTTGGGAATCTATAATTGTTCTACCATACCGACCGCGATGAGGTGTCATTCCCTCTTAACCCTTTGAAGCACACATTTTTCTTTACGTGCACGTCTTTCTTTATACTTTCGTTATTTATGACACCCGCTACGTGAAAAATAAAAATTTAATAGATGTTTTAGTAGTTGTTGAAGTCCTAGGAACCTTGAAACGCATTTACAACCACCATATTTAATTAAGAAAACACTTTTGAATCGGAATCAAAATCTGAATTGAATTAGGTGTAACAACAGTGTTACACTATACCGCAAAGGGTTTAGAAAGTTGCTTAGTTATTGTTGATTCATATCATTGGTAGAAATTACATGCGAAAAATCAAAATCAGATGATTTTTTTTAGTAACATAAAGCTCGAAATCTTGAAAACCGTGGAACTTTTACTAAACTGAAATTTCAGCATATAGTGGGACATAATCTGACCTATCGACAGTTGCAGGATTATCCATTCATAACAAGACCTATATATATATATATATACACAGGGTGTCCCAGAACTCAACGTCAAGCCGAAACGGGGTGACAGGATTGATTGTAACCATTATGAGAAAAATCAGAAAAAAAATAAAGCAGGGCCTTTCAAAGTAGGAAAAATTTTGAAAATTTTAAATTCATAGTTTAACAAATAGTCTTAATTCTAGGAAACTTGGGGCAATTGTGTCATTATTTTTTACTGTGATTCTAGAAATGTTATTTAGGGTTACGGTTCCAAAGTTTAAATGAACAAAAATAATAAAAATTAACCACAATAACCGAAAAATGGTTACAGTTTGACCAAATTTCTAGGTTTTTATTAAATGCCCATAATTTTCAAACTGCATGGGATAGATTTTTTTTCTGATTTTTCTCGTGATGGTTACAATCAATCCTGTCACCCCGTTGAGTTCTGGGACACCCTGTGTGTGTGTGTGTATATATATATATATATATATATATATATATATATATATATATACACACTACCACTCAAAAGTTTGGATACACCAGTTGATATTTCTTGCCGCACTAAAAGTTAGATAGCTCCGTCAAAAAAAAAAAATAACCAAATTTAACGAACGGCGTTTTAAAGAAAACCAATTCAGCTTTGTTTTTTTTTGTTGAAATATTTTTTATAATTTTTTTTCGACCCGGTACGCACTTTTGAACGTATCTGTTTTTCGGCTTTTTTCGACCATCGAGAATCGGGAGCATAACTTATGGAAATTCTTTTTGTCATTTTTATCCATGATAATCTTGAAAGGGGTAGCAGAAGGTCCATTTTCGTTTTTTTTTTAAGTTTCGTACGATTTTTTTTCACAAAGTTATTTCATTTTTTGTTAAAAAAGACAAATTTTGGCAAACGCAACGTTACTCAAGAACTATAGGGTTTAAGAGGAAATGTCATAGATGTAAAAAGTTGCATAAGTTTATACTGGATTGCATGGAATTTTTAAAGAATTTTCCTGTGAGAATTTTGTTTGGACTATTTTCGCTCGAGACTCTGATGAGTATGATGGCTTAGGTCGAAAAGTATGGCATTTTGGACAAAATATCAGGAAGCGAAACTCTTTTAATTTTCGATTTTATATTTGCTTGCATTTTTTCCGATTTTTTTTCAGGTCTAGGTGCTTTTGAAACATTGTAAAAAGAGTTTTTATTAAAATCTGAAAAAATTGCAACGTATTTGAAACGAAAGACTGCAACATTTTCCCCTCTTGATATTTTGTCTCTAACTCGATAATTTTCGAGATACGCCGTTCCATTTTTTTGGACAATTTTACGAGTTTCGACCAAAAAAAATTCGAATAAAAATCTGAAAAAATGCAAGAAAATATAAAATCGAAAATTAAAAGAGTTTCGCTTCCCGATATTTCGTCCTAAATTCCATACTTTTCGACTTAAGCCATCCCACTCATCGGAGTTTCGAGCGAAAATATTCCAAACAAAAATCTCACAGGAAAATTCTTTATAAATTCCGTGCGATCCAGTATAAACTTATGCAACTTTTTACATCTACGACATTTCCTCTTAATCCCTATAGTTCTTCAGTTACGTTGCAATTGCCAAAATTTGTCTTTTTTAACGAAAAATGAAATAACTGTGCGAAAAAAATCGTACGAAACTTAAAAAAAAAACGAAAATTCACTTTCTGCTCCCCCTTTCAAGAATATCATGGACAAAAATGACAAAAAGAATTTCCGTAAGTTATGCGCCCGATTCTCGATTGTCGAAAAAAGCTGAAAAACAGACACGTTCAAAAGTGCGTACCGGGTCGAAAAAAAATCATAAAAAATATTTCCAAAAAGCCAAACAAAGCTGTACTGGTTTACTTTAAAACGCCGTTCGTTAAATTTGGTTATCTATTTTTTTGACGGAGCTATCTAACTTTTAGTGCGGCAAGAAATTTCGATTGGTGTATCCAAACTTTTGAGCAGTAATGTGTGTATATATATATATATATATATATATATTAGGGTGTGCGGAAAAAAATCGATATTTTTTTGATTGCATCCACCAAAAAAAGGTAAATTAAGGTAAAAATAAAGAATCCTCGAAGGAGAGCTCAAAAAAAATTATTTCGAACGGCGCATTGCATTTGAATACTTTCCATAAGAACAACACAGGAAAATATTGGCACTTCTGAACGTCGTAGTAGAACTCTTCAGAAAAAAATCTCAGAAAAATGTCATTAAGATATTCTGATAGAAAATTGAATTGCCTACAAAAAATGTTCCTACGAACAATTAGCTTAGAACAACCGTTCAAGTGGTACGCTGTCTGAAATTAAATTTTTATTTAAGCGACGTGCGCGCCATAGCACACGCTGCCACCTGGCGGCAGCATGCGGTAGCTCGTAGTGCAAAATTACAAGCTTCACACTAGCGCCACGAACGGGAAACCGCGACATTATTCCCCCATTTTGGCCCCAAATCAAGATCTGTCACTGCTACAAAAGTTCATTCGCTATTGCGAAGTGAATCCTGTAGTAGGGGAGGCTGCCTCGAAAAAATTAGCTAGTCACTTGTGGTACTTTAACGAGAAAATTGTTGCTTTGTCGTTTTTTGACAATGCTGTGCCGATAAGTGTGAAGACAAAAATGGCACAAGCTCTGCAATCTCGAGAAAAAATCCTTCCGAGTGAGTAATTGTTAAAAAAAATGATTGGGAAATGGTGCAGAAAAAAAGACATAAGCGATTTCGTTACTCAAGAATCCTTATTTCTTTTCCAGCAATTCAATTGACCTCATGGTTTTTTGAGAGTAAATATTGAATCATGGCCGAAAAATGCCACTTATTTGAGTTGCTTAGATTTTTTTAAATCCAAAAGTCGTTAATAACGTAGCTGAACGTGGTGTCACTTTGAAAGAAGCATATAACGGTTCATTAACAAAAAACGAAGAGCAGCTACACTATTTATTGGGCGTAGTGCAGAATCATCGACAGAAATACCCTAATTGCAACAAACAGACTCTTAAAAAAAGGAACGATGATTATCAAGCATTATAATGTAAAAACAAATTACTTTATCTTATTAAACCACATTAATTGAATAAAACTTTTCGAAACACGATCAATGATGGACGCGTTTCTTTTATATTTCTTGTTGTACTTGATTCTTTTTTGTATCAGAGAAATATTTTGAGAACGATTCCATGTAAATTGTACGTTAGAGCAGAACATTCTCTACAAAAAAAAACCCCAAAAAGTTTTTTTCGTAAAGCGAAAAATTCGATTTTTACAGCCTTTCGAATTATTTTTTTTCTATCAATTCAATTTCAGACAGCGATTCCACTTGAACGGTTGTTCTGAGCTAATTTTCCGTAAAAACTTTTTCGTTGGAAATTCGATTCTCCATGAGAATATGTTAATGACATCTTTGTGTGATTTTTTCCTGACGAGTTGCACTACCACATTCAGAAATCCCAATATTTTCCTGGGTTATTCTTATGGAAAGTATTCATATGCAATGCGCCATTCGAAATAATTTTTTTTGAGCTCTCCTTCGAGGTTTCTTCATTTTTTACCTTAATTCACCTTTTTGGGGGATGCAACCGAAAAAAAAGTATCGATTTTTTTCCGCACACCCTAATATATATATATATATATATATATATATATATATATATATATATATATATATATATATCGGACGATATCGTCAGCGCGAAATATGCATCATTTCGACGAACCAAAATTATCTACTGACGTGATTCTTCACACAAGCGACTTTTCCGAAAAATATTATCCGAATTCCCCGATAAAATACCATTACCTGTATTATAAATTATAATACTCAGTCAGGGGAATCTGCCATTGTTCATTGACAATTTTTTACGAGCAAAAAATCGTTGAAAATAATTCCCAATTTTTCAAAAACCCAAACAAGCCCAAAATAGGCGTCGAAATTGTCAAAAATGCCTTATCACGTGTTTCCGCGAACTTCAAAACCCCATAACTTTTCCCGAAGGGTGGATTTGAGCTTCCCCCGCCTGCATATCATCATTTATAACCCAATAAATGAGAAAATAGCAAAAAAAAAGTTATTAAAGGCTCATTTTTCGGGAAAGTCACTTATCCAAAGAATTGCCTCTACTGAGAACGCATATGTACGCATACATTCGTTGTCCAACGAAAAAAAAAAAACTTTCTCACTCAAATTCTTGTTTTCTTATTTTCCGTTCTCTAGTAACGAAATACCGTTTCCGATCAAATACCCAAGACTCGCCATGGGTAATTCTTTCGATGCTTGTATGACTACAGCGTATACACGGGCTGGAGAAACTTTTTCCTTAGCTGCATACAATTGATCACGATTGATTAATGGAAAGAGATTTAAAAAAAAAAACAATCGAGAAATCGAATCGCAACAGTCACCGTTCTCGACCAAAATCCGGACTACGCATGTGATTATTTTAGGCCATAGAAATGAGCGTAAAACTAACGATCATTGAGAAAGAAAATCTCACGGATCGTTCCCTATTGTCTGTTTCCATTCTCTTCCTTTCGATTAGTCGAGCCGCCTGCTCATACGATGATCTCGACGCGTTTAACCGTCGATTGTTCGTTGCTCAAATTCGCGATAGTTTCGCGACCGTATTTGTCACTGTGATTTCTCGCGTGACATTGTTCCCGTAGGGTCGTAACGAGGCACAGGAGGCAGTGAACAACAACGAGAAAAGTGAGTCCGCCCAAGCACACGAGCAGCGAAATTCCGGGTTTCTTCCAGTCGAGAACTTTGTAGATGTACCTATCGCCTCGTTTGTCGAGACCACCGGCGCAATAATAAACAACGGAAAAAACAAGATAGGCAAAGACTATGGTCAGTGGCCACCAGAAGTGTCGAAGTCTGTGAGGAATTTTCATCACGCACATGTCGACAATCATGAGTACGCTGTTGAGCACGTGAAGCATCACGTTAAGAGCGTCGACGTGGTGAATCTTGGGATCGTGAACGGCGCACCAGTAAGAAACCGAGACGCCGATGGCTATCGTACAAGTCGACACGTACAAGAATCCGTAGAGCTTCTCGACTTTACCGAAGGGCAAATTCATCGGATCGAAGTCGGGGCAGGCCTGATACTTCAGTCGCCTCCAGACCAACCAGAAGCCGAGGAACGCCTGTGTCGCGCCCAGCGCCAGGTCCCAATTCGTCAGGTATATCGGCCATTTGTAATGGCTCCCCAGAGGTTCCACGCTTCCGAGCTCGAACAACGAGCATACGATTATCGTCAGCCACGCCGAGAGGATCGCACCCCGATACGTCAGATACCAGGTGGAAGCGCCCTCCCCGTATCTCGGCTCCGAGAAGATCCTCGGATGCGGAACGTCCGACTTTGACAGCACCCATGCTCTTGCTACCTTGCGACACCAGAATTTGTTTACCATCGCACGTCGGCCTGGAAATCGAGCAAAACGATGGAATCGAACGTATTAGTCGTAGTCGGTTGACGTATTGATAAACTTTTATTTAACACCCTGATGGAAATCCGCTTGTTGGAATTCGTCAGATTTTAACAAAAAATGTCAGATTTGATAATATTCCGTCAACTTTCAATGAGAAATAATGTCAGAATATGTCATTTGTACGACAGAATCTGTCATATTATTTCGAGATTTGACATTTTCTGTGAGAAGTTCATGATTTCTGACCGGAAATTGGAACATGCTTTACAGAATCTGTCATATTTTATCAGAAAAGTAATGTTATAATTCAGTAATTTCTGTCAGAATCTTACATAATATGTCATATAATGTCGTAAGAGTTTTCCATTTTATGTGAGATTTTCGTCATTCAATGTCATTTTTTGATGGAACAAAATGGAATTCTTCAACATTCATGAAATATTATGACCGAATCCGTCGAATTATATCATTCTTTCTTATTTTTTGTGAGATTTTCGTCATTAAATGTCATTTTTTTATGGAATATAATGGAATTCTTCAACATTTATAAAATATTATGACCGAATATGTCAAATTATATCATTCTTTCGTATTTTTTGTGAGATTTTCGTCATTAAATGTCATTATTTAATGGAATGAAATGGAATTCTTTAACATTCATGAAATATTATGACCGAATCTGTCAAATTATATCATTCTTTTTTTATTTTTTGTCATATAATGACCGAACTTGTTAACTTTTGACATTTTGCATTATAATTATATGATATATTCTGATGAATTTTGACATTTAATTATCGATTCTGATAATAAATTGTCAGAATTCGTCAATATTTGATGGAATTTACATATAATTTTCTAAATTTTAATGGAAATGCCGAAAGAAAGAAATTTGGGACTTTATATTCGATAATACTTTTATTTGGTGACACATATTTGGCAACTGTTGAGATCTTAAAAAATATTCAACATACAAAGACGCAGATAAAATACATAGACAAAAATATAATTAGTACGGTTGAATATTGTTTGCTCCTTATTGAGCCCTCTTTACTTTGATGACAGAAAGTATCAAATTCTGTGATTTAATGACAGCTGAAATCTGTCAAAATTCAATAAAAATGTGACAACAAATTATGGTAAAAATGATCGTTTTCTATCATTTTTTTGACATTTTCTGTCATTTTTTTCGACGCAACAATATGTCAAAAAATGGAAAACTTATTTATCATTTTTTGTTAAAAGATGACATTTTTCGACATAAAGATGACAGAAAGTATCAAACTCTGTGATTTAATGACAGCTGAAATCTGTCAGAATTCAACAAAAATGTGACAACAAATTATGATAAAAATTATCGTT
Source organism: Ophion obscuratus (assembly GCA_964007375.1). Classification (NCBI taxonomy): domain Eukaryota; kingdom Metazoa; phylum Arthropoda; class Insecta; order Hymenoptera; family Ichneumonidae; genus Ophion; species Ophion obscuratus. The sequence goes on along the minus strand of OZ023312.1, from coordinate 85,102,422 downwards.
TTCTATCATTTTTTTGACATTTTCTGTCATTTTTTTCGACGCAACAATATGTCAAAAAATGGAAAACTTATTTATCATTTTTTGTTAAAAGATGACATTTTTCGACATAAAGATGACAGAAAGTATCAAACTCTGTGATTTAATGACAGCTGAAATCTGTCAGAATTCAACAAAAATGTGACAACAAATTATGATAAAAATTATCGTTTTCTATCATTTTTTGTCATTTTCTGTCATTCTTTTCGATGCAACAATATGTCAAAAAATGGAAAATTAATTTTATCATTTTTTGTTAAAAGATGACATTTTCTGACAAAAAGATGACAGAAAGTATCGAATTCTGTGATTTTATGACATTCCGTAAAGTTAACATAATATGTGAGGTTCTGTCCGATTTTCATAGATTATTTCCGACAGAATCTATCAAAATATGTACGATTCCATCAAATTATGTTAGAATCTATTCATTTTCACAGTTTCTGACATTTTTTAACAGATTTCAACATTATTCGTCGAATTCCAATAAGCGGATTTCCATCAGGGCAGTCTGCGACAATCAGGTTGGTAAGAAAGTCATGCGACGCAAATGACGCCTGAATGAACATAACATTTTATCGCGTTGAGATCAATTTATAATATAGTATCGCTCTTCATCTACAGCTGCGTTCAATGCTCTGGTAAACTTTGAAAGCAGTTCAGAAATCCTTCGCTCGCGACATACTCTTCAAGGGTACTTTGATCCGTTTGATCATCGAGTGATAATTTTATCAGAAATAAGTGACAATCCGACGGGCTGAGTCTGGTGAGTACGGTGGATGCGAAGTACTCGCCATTCTAATTCTGAAATAATGACACTCTGGTAAACTCTGAATGCACGCATTCCAGGAATCTTTCGGTCGTGAAGGGAAAAACTCTTCAAGCTTATTTCAAAGATCCGTTTGATCATCAAATTGGCTATCGGGTAAATAGTTTTTCAAGCCAGAAATAAGCGATAATTTTATGAGGCTGAGTCTGGTAAGTGCCGTGAATGCGGTAGTACTTGCCATTCTAATTTTAAAATAGTTTTTTCTGTCATTTTAGCTACACGGAGTTGTGAGTTTTCGCGATGAAGATGAACTTTTTCACGCTTATGGCGTTTTTGTTTAATAACTTCAGACAGCTTCTGTAATTGTGTAGTTACATTGTGGCTTCATTTATTAAATTATTAAATATATAAAATGTTTTGATTGTGGCTTTATTGATTAAATTATTAAGTATATAAAATGTTTTTATTGTGGCTTTATTGATTAAATTAGTAAATATATAAAATGTATTTGTTGTGGCTTTATTGATTAAATTATTAAATATGTAAAATGTAATTATTGTGGCTTTATTGATTAAATTATTAACTATATAAAATGTATTTATTGCGACTAGGCGGAAGCTCCGCTTAGGAAAAATTTTCATCCGACTTTACTGTCGCAAGACTTTCTCACTCCTAATATTCGCAGAATTACCGATACTCTCTTTGCAAACGTAATTTCTGAATCTCAGCTTCGTCAGCTGTGCTACAAAGAGAAATTTCGTCGGAACTACCGTATGCAAATTGGCTTGGATTTGTATCGGAATCGGAATACTTACGGTCAACTACTTAAATGCGGATATCGTCAAACTTCCATTGAAAAGGCAGTTTGCAAATGTCGCTATTTTTCTTTCTATTTATTTATTACGTTACGTTGAATCTTGGACGTTTGATTAGTTATTTATTTAACCGAATATTTTAAAATATAACTAAACGTCAGTATTGACTATTGGGTAGTGTCTCGATAGTCTGTCACAAATTGGAAGATTTTGGCAGACTTGTTTTCCATTGACAGCTGAGCTGGCACCTTCGGAAATCTCGCAACGATTGGCGTTAAACTAATTATCCCCGTCAGGAGTACGTGGACGCGAGTCCACGTTGCACTTTTTTTCATCGTTGGAAGCGATACGAAAAACCTGCACTCCCATATCGCGATAATCGAAGATAAAGTTTCTCGATGTGCTTACGTGTGCATAATTGTACGATAAACGGCAGGAGCATGTTGGATTGTGTCTTCCAAGTAGCGGTCACCATTTTCAATTGCTTTAGGCGTTGGTTTGTTTATTTGTTTATTGTTTGTGTCAGATTGCGCGCCATTGGGACGAGGTAGATTCGCAGGCGAATCCTTGCGCGCGTTTTTCTGGCAGCACGGGAGGGATCAGCTGATCGCAGGTTACTGCAGCTAAGCGCGCTCGTACGAATGCGTCGTTTGCTCGGACCACGGTCTTACATACAGGCCTGGAAACTCCGGGGTTTTTGCATGGTGGAAAGTGTCATCGTTAGTGAGGCAAAAACGTAGTTCCTCATTTATCCACTGGAAGCGCTGTCAAGTAGAAGCAGTCTTGTAGATATAGATATATAGCAATGGGAAACATAACCTCCCGACAGCCAGTACACGCGTTCACAACGTTTCTAGAAATCTAAACTACTTGAAACGCTTCGGTAGAACCGCATAGTGTGAATTCGGCCTTATCCTTTGCTATATTTTATTATATTCGATTGAGGATGCGCCAGTTCGCCTATCAACAAAACCAAAAACGGCAACAACAATGTTTCGTAAACAACAAACTCGCCAAACTGACAGATCACTAAAAACGGCGCCTTTTAAACATACACAATGCGTTCATTTGTTTTTATTCCTCTTCCATTTTATTTATTTTCAAGTTCTTATTAACATTGTTAAAAAAGCAAAAATAAAAGTTGTAGAAACAAACAAGCAATGCAATATACTAAGAATAAACAAATTGTAAGGAACAAAAATTTAGACCGCACAAATTTGTTCATACCCCATCTACTCAAATGGCGAAAGACCAAATAAAAATATTACAGAAGTTCGAACATACGAGAAATACAGTCTATTGAAATAATAATTCTCATTCTGCCCGGGAGTTCAGAAGTGAACAAATATTCAATCATTTTCCATTTATATCGCTCTTACAAATATCGGGTCTGTTCGTTTTGGCTACACTTTTCTACACTTTTTACGCCTTCTGAGGACTTTCTATTACTGTATCTATTGAAAGTGTAGAAAGTGTCGCTAAACCGAGCAGACTACGTTTATTTCGAAAAAGCTGCGTTTTTGCACAGCTGTTCGGACCTGAGTTTGATTGGCTAACTTCTACCTAGCAGCGCTTCGGGTGGCAGAAGCGAGAACTGCCTGTTTGCCTCATTATCTGAGTCACGGTCTTACATACAGGGGGCTTATTACGGTTCTCGGGTGAGAACACTTCTCGCATTTTCATCTCACGTGAGTTTAGTCACGCTATTACGGATCGGTCGGGTGAAAATGTCAGATCACTAGGAACTTCCGGCTAGTGATCTCACATTTTCACGACACCGTAGAAGAGGTATATACTAGCACGCCCATTAAACCCAGCCCAAAACGAAAGACGTGCGCATCGACAAAAACAACCTCCTCACTCGAATGAGCAATAAATTTGAATAGAATCTCATTTTGGAACATGAATGTTACCGAAAAACAAAAACAAATGTTATTAGATTTCATGAAAAAAGACGAAGATTTAGCACGAGGCAGATTACGATACAGCCATTTAAATAAAAAAGTACTGGTATATTTTTGTATCATATTAGAACATAAAACGGTTCTTATAATACAGTGATAGAATTATTATTTTATGTTAATAAATCGAACGTTTATGCAATTTATTCTTGTTCCGTTATACTGAGGGGATCCAAGGCATCGCACAGTGATTGTCGTATCCGAAGCATTCGATTTTCCCGATCTCGCAAAATCACAATCATCAGTAAATTATTCATGATTATCGGATGACATTACCTAAGTCGCTACGATATCAACTTTAAGTTGCTGAATTTTATTAATTATTCGGTGCCGAGATGCTACCGTCTCTGAATCAGCTATTTCATAGTAACATTGGTTATGTTTTAGCTTTGGACGTGTCGTCGCTGCGTTGGGAAGACGCTTACGCATGCGCATTTCAATTTTCGACATGACATTTCGTGTCGAGTAAACTCACGTGAATAATCTCGCATTTTCACTAGGTGAAGAGAACCGTAATAGGGTGAGCTGCTCACTTTAGTAATTTTCACCCAAACGGAGAACAGTAATAAGCCCCCAGGTCTTGAAACTCGCTCAAAATCTCAGTGGTGGGGGATGGCCTCTTATTGAAGCACCGACTGTTTCAACTCGTGACCACGAGGATCGCTGCTATAGAGTGATGCACGCTGAGTGAGAGAGACGGAAATAGATTTCAAAAGTAAACAAAACCGAAACATAACCGCTGATTCACGCGACCACACGCGACGTGCTCTACTTGTAAACTTGTAAAAACGGTGATGTTAAAAAAAATCTATTTTTTTCAGGACAATAAAACCTGCCATTTATGGAATGATTGAAATTATTTTTTTCGCGTTGGAGCCGGGATCCTGAAAAAAATGAAAAATTATTGGGATCATTATAATAAATACTTTCCAGATTGGAAAACATAAAACAAAGTTAGTGAATTATTTAAATTTATCCTACTCGAGAGTCCTTCGCTTAAAGGTCAGAAAAGGGGTGTTTTTTTTTAATTTACCTACGCAAACCGTTTCGGAAACTGCAAAGTAGAGATTATTGAAAATGTTTCTTGGGACATGCATTGAAATTTTTCGAAGAGGAAATAAAGAATTGTAAAAGAAACACTCTTTCTTAAGTATTTGTTTCATTTTCAAGAAACGCATCCTGCAAGTGTTTCGGTCTGGATTCCACTTCGGTCTGGAATAGCTGCCACTTATTTTCCGGTCAACTAAAACAACGCGTAAAGCCTATTCGTTGTATAAAAGCTAAAACATGTTTATAAAAAACCGAGCGCACAGGGATCGAACCCCTGAAAGCAGCATACGAAGCTTGCACCGAACCCCTCGACCGACACGAGCTCGCATTGACACCTATATAAAAAAACATTCATATTCGTTGTACCCACTTGGATAACTATAGTCTTTTGGTTTTTTTCAGGTTTACAATAAAGTTACTTTTAATTGTATTTAGGTCCATCATGCATTTTTGACATTGAATATCATAATTTGCCTTCACCAGCCAATTGTACAGCTAAGTTAGGTTCCTATGAGTCAGCAATCGATTTCCATCTCTCTCGCACAGCCTGCATCACTCTATCGCAGCGACACTCGTGGTCACTAGGCGAAACGGCCGATGCTTCAAACCGAGGACATACCCCCACCACCAGAGTTTCAAGACCTGTATGTAAGACCGTGATCTGAGTCACTCCCCACCCTAGGAGTTTCCAGACCTGTATGTACGGACCTGCCAACATCCCAGGTAGCATAGATGTCCAATTGACGCCGACAAGTTACCATTTTCAGGTTATCTTTAAGACGTTACTGTAAGATAACTATTCGACATCTTTCAAACGACATCCCCTTTAATGTCGTCCAGTTATCTTTTTTATATCTTTTGGCGGTGAGAACGGATGTCTCGAACGCATCACAAGCTTTTATCCAATTGATGACGATTTTCAGGAATCAAAAAGTTATCTGTCTGCTGTTATCTATTGTATCTAATTAAACGTTGTCCGAAGGACATCCTAATGAATAATCACATGTATTTTTCGTAATCTCTCTCGGACGTCGGTAATATGCTGTCTTTTTGACGTATTTGGAATTGGCGGGCGATAGCGAAAAGGCATCCAAATGTCCGAAAGATGACAACGGATGACTGTTATGGCCTCTGCACACTGCGCGCGATGAGCGACGGGCGATGAGCGATATCCAATGGGAGCTTCACTCTCCTAGGGGGTTTCTGGAATACCTGAGCTCCCATTGGATATCGCTCATCGCTAATCATGCGCAGAAGCTATTACAGCGAGGTGTTATGGCCTCTGCACACTGCGCGCGATGAGCGACGGGCGATGAGCGATATCCAATGGGAGCTTCACTTTCCTAGGGCGTTTCCGGAATACCTGAGCTCCCATTGGATATCGCTCATTGCTCATCGCAAATCGTGCGCAGTGTGCAGAGGCCATTACATTCTCACCGACTCCCGTACTGGGGTACACTGCAAAGTGTGTAAAAATAATAAATAGAAACGCGAAAGTGTTTAAACAAATACACGCGAGTATATATACCTCGCCGAGTAGATATATGTATATTTAATGTACGTTTCTTGTATTCTAAAAGCGTACGTTTGCTTTTTAGGTTATACAGAGAATTATCCACAGCGCAGGAAGTTTTCTTCGAGGAGACGTCAAAATTTGAGTAAGTACACTATCGGTACGTATATATTAGACGTATAAATAAATATCTTATTGTTTCAATATTTTGTCAAGTCATTCGCTGCAAAGACGTCTTCGCACGTTCAATAAAATTCTATTCATAATATTTGTTCATTTTCTTTTTCAGATGTCGTACGAAGCACATTCCGTGACGCGGCTAAAGGATATCGAAAATCGCATCGCGAATTGACTTCGCCGTGGGGGCGATCGGTTGGCGGCTGACAAAAGCTGCCCCCCTAACGACAATGAAAAACAATGAATATAGAATAGAATAAAATTGATTTATTCCACATGTCTTGCAACGATATTCATTGTACAAGAAATACCTTCCAGTTTAAGGGGGGATTGTCTTTTTTTTCGCAAAATTTACCGCTTTTTGGGAATTTTTTTGTGAAGAAAGTATACAACGGAAAACTTGTGAAACTTGGCATATAGTTTTATTGATCTGTTTACTACATACAAAAAAATTTTTAAACAATTTCATCAAAAAATCCGCCTCCCACCCCCCTCGACGTGCGATGGTCCTTTTTTGATGGTGTGCACGATTTCTCAAAAACTATTCAACCGATTGCCTTCAAATTTGGAAAGAATGCTCAGCTGACATCCTTTTATCGTTTGATGAAGCAAAAAAGCAATACGTTTAATAATTTTTTATTTATAACAAAAAATCGATCAATTTTTTTCGAAAAATCGATACTTCAAGTTCAAAACGTCACCAAATCGTCAATTTTTTTTCCCCTTCATCGAACGATAGCTATATGTGTCTAAAGTAAAATACTTCTTGGATTTTTGTTGCAGGATGAACGTGAAGGCTGTAATCGTGCACACCATCAAAAAAGGACCATCGTGCGTCGAGGGGGGCGGGAGGCGGATTTTTTGATGAAATTGTTTAAAAATTTTTTTGTATGTAGTAAACAGATCAATAAAACTATATGCCAAGTTTCACAAGTTTTCCGTTGTATACTTTCTTCACAAAAAAATTCCCAAAAAGCGGTAAATTTTGCGAAAAAAAAGACAATCCCCCCTTAACGACATATTTTCCTTTTTCGGATTCAGCTACTCAATCGGCCGAAATCACGACAGCAGTGGAGGAACTTTTTTTTGGTGACTCCGAAGGCAGCGCATAAGTCGCTTGGATCTCAACATTTTTCTATGAAAAAATTATGTAATATAAGTCAAATATAGCAAAATATATTCTTAATTTTCCGAAACATTTAATTGAGTACTTTTTTTCCAAAAAATTCCCGAAGATCGCCCAAATTTTCGGCGTTCACACTGGTATAGCCCCTTAATGTCAATTTAACCCCATTTTACGGTACTTAACGAAGACTTTACCGCATTTTTTTAAACATTTAGTGTACAATGACGTATGGAAAGTGCTCGAAACTGGCCCAGAACGAACGGTACGTCCGGGACAGTTCGACTGAACATTTTTGAGCTCATAACGATTTTGCGCAATGTCCGTGTTTTTTTTTGCACGTATATTGCAACTCTGATCTACTAAATTGTGTGTCAGGCGAGTGAATGCAGCGATGCTATTTCAAACATATGCAAACTCGACGAAACATTTTATTCCACCGTATTTCGGGGTATACAATGACGAATGCAAACAACGTGGCATACACAGCGATCGCAAATGTTCGCAGAAAAAATATCGATGACGTATACGCCTATGTAAACGGACTGACATCAAGATTTTTCAAACCGCTTACAAAAACAAACACATTTTAGAAGATTTTCTTAAACGTTTTTAGAAGATTTTCTAAAACGCTTTTAGAAGATTTTCTAAAACGTTTTTAGAAAATATTTTAGAAAATGTTTTAGAAAATATTTTAGAAAATGTTTTAGAAAATATTTTAGAAAATGTTTTAGAACATTTTAGAAAGCATGTCTTCTAAAGTGTTTTTAGAAAACATTTTAGAAAATTTCTTCTAAAATGCTTTCGGAACATTTTAGAAAACATGTTTTGTACACGTCGATTGTACACAACATTTTTTTTAAATCTTCCTGCGCAATATTTTCACTATGATCCAGATTGAAAAAAAAAATTGTATGAATTTCTCGTACCTCGTTGAATGCCTGATAAGTCGTGCAAATCGTTTCTGTTGCCGTTTACGTGGACGATCGATGGTTCAATTATAACTCCGATGGTTTGAAAAAAATAACATTGGAAGTAAATTGACTTTGGTAATTTTTTTTCGAGCGTGCATTTGTTACGAAACTCGACGACGTGTATTGTAGTAATTAGGCACAATCGAGTCACCGATCAATACACCGTCTTCGTGTAAGTTCCCCGTGCAGCGCATTGTCGACTATTGAAAATGAACTTTATCATCACGTTGTCAGACAGATATCGCGATGGTTTCCCGAAAAAATTACTCACGCGATATGGTCAAGATAAACGTAATATTTCACATTGTCCTTGTGCGTAACGATATGGAGAATGTTTTTGAAAGATGTTAAGAAATTCGGAAGATATTTCGGAGCTTACATGTGTAGAATAATGTCAGGCTCTTCATAATGTGCAGCCTAATGCGACAGTTGTCAACGTTCATGTTAATTGTCCAATAATATGTATACATATGTCCACACCAATTTTGGGATTTTTATCTCTTTTCTTTCAGGAGTTAGAATTTTCCAAAAAATCTTTTGAATATGAAATAATTTTTTTCGTTAAATTCAGCACAAATAAAAAATAAACCATTTCAGGCCTGACGAGGCCGAATTGGAAATCACAAAATCGTTAATAGCATTATTGTATTAAAATGATGATAATCTTCTCAAAAAAATACGATCAATTCGCAAAAAATAGAAGGAAAAATGGGCCCACAATGAGACTAGTCTTAAAAATCATAGAATGGGTCACTCTATTTTAGAGAATTTTCTGAAAAATAAAATAAAAAATGGTAATCATCTTTAAAAAAATTGTTTTCACTTTAGAAGAAAAAAAAACGTTGACATTGTTCGTTGATATTTTTTTCATATTATTCAACGAAAGTATGCTTTAAAATGAAAACAAATTATAAAGTGACATTTGTCGATATCTCAATTAGTTCAGGAGTTATCAGCGTTTAAACGTTTCCAAAACTTCCGAAATTGACATTTTTCGGAAAATTATAACTCCTAAAAGAGAAGAGATAAAAATCTAAAAATTGGTGTGGATATTCCTTGCATGGGGTACAATTTTATTAAAAAATCAGGAAAACCGAAAATGGTCGAGGCAACGGGCTAGGCGTGGAATGTTCCATATATATTGTTGCAGGGTGAGACTATTATATAACAACTATTAGCAGTAGAAATAATTTCTAACCTATCAGATTTAGGAGAAAACTTTTCCTACAAGAGTTTTGCCAAGTGGGACCACTATGTCTTATTCAGAATTTTATCAAGAAACTAAAAATAAGCTCACACGTCAAATTTCGACATGATCGATCGATATTTAGTATTAAAAAATCGATAAAAAATAAATTTCAATGTTTTTAGCTTAGAAACAATTTTAAAAATTCAATTAATTTACAAAGAGCATATCTGCCGCTTGCGTTGCATTTTTGTCACATTCTCCGTAAATTGAGACCATATTAACTTGCGCCTGATAAGAGAACATTTTGGTGAAAATTTGATTCTGTACTAACAGAAGGAAATTCTGTCGCAATACTTTTGAAGAGAACACACATTATTATGGAAATCACAATCTTGCTACTGCTTTCCAAAACAAGTTGATATGATTCTTAGTTCGGAACAATGTGAACAAAGCCGTACGACTTACCTGGACCTTGCTTAGTATTAAGGGCGGGGTAAAGTATTAAAATTTTTTTTTCATTTCTTTTCATTTTTTAAATGAATGCATAATATACCAAGAATATTGTGTTAACATTTCAAGTCGATCGGAGTAAAATTGACGAAGTTATGAGTATTTGAGCGTCTATTGCTCCATGCCGTTCTCTTCTCTTCTGCGTTTTTCGAACCATTTTTCTGAGACTTGTCATATTTGAAGTCCGTGTGCACGATAACTCAAAATCTACTGGACCAATCGCTTTGAAATTTTGCACAGTACTTCTTCACATAATTCACCAAGTATTGTCGAGAGCTTTTTTGTTTTTTTAAAAATAATTACTAATTTTTCAACAACAAATTAGCCGATTTTTTTAGCGAAAATCGGGTTTTTGGCTCCCAAGTGCTACGAAAAATCGAAAAATCGAAAAAAAAATCCTCCCGTCATTACCTCGAGAAACATCTCCTTTAACAAATGCATTTGGATTTTTTTGTTTCAAATGATTCTGTTGCGAGTTATGGTGCACACCGCAAACCAACTTTTTTTCGAGGCGCCTCCGGGGTTTAATTTTCACTCGCTCAATTTTGAATATTTTGCAATGCAAATTTAGGAGAATGTTGTTCAAATGTCACTTTATTATATGTAAATTTTTCAATAAACGAACACTATTCGTTACGCCAAAAAAAAAAATCTTAAAAACATGCCTTTTTTTCGCCGAATTAACTTTACCCCGCCGTTAAACTATTGAAATCTCAATTGCAGCCTGTTCGTGAATACAGACTGACGTGATTAATAACACAATCGATGGGAATCAGATTACAAGCGTGCATTGAAAGTGGTAGCCATCACTTTGAGTACCTTTTATAGGAGTAAGTGTTTGGCACAATTTTTTTTCAATCGATTGTAGGCTAAAGACATTGACATTTCTTCTTTATCGATTACTTACACTAAATTTTGATCGATGATCTTGAAATTTGGTGTGTGAACTTATTTTCAGTTCCTTGATCAAATTGTGAAAAAAAGTAGTGATGTCATAGAACAAAATGGAGGTGACTGAAATTTTCGAAGTGGCTCCACCTCAATAAACCTCGTAGCCACCACTTGATGACACTTCGAACTATGCAACTTTTGTAGGAAAAGTTTTCTCCTAAGTCTGATAGGTTAGAAAATATTTCTACTGCTATTAGTCGTGGCTCACCCGATATATATATATATATATATATATATATATATAGTCCCATTTTAATCTTAC